>CM053792.1:870118079-870653079 GCA_028749045.1 Cupressus sempervirens | reverse complement strand
TTCCACTTTGTTAATGAGCACCTTTATGTTCTCATTAGCCTCTTTGAGAATGTTGTAGCTTTGCTCAACAATGTTATGCATAGAGCTCTACATGGTTTAGACCCTGCTCTTCACTTCCTTTACTCTGTTATCCTTGTACTTTTCCTCCTCTATTTTCCTATTCTATAAGTTGTAATTCTCCCTCTCCAAATTGCTCACTCGTTATTTGAGCTCTTGAATTTCATGGAAAATCTATTTGGTGGTGTGATAAATATCCACCACATTGTTTTTAGCATTGTTGAGCACATCCATTTGAGGATTTTCCTTAGTGGTGTCACTAAAAATCACAAGGGTTGGTTCAATCAACTCTTCCATTTGGACTTTCCCTCTTTATTCTCCTTGACCATAGTTTTGATCAATTCTCTATTAATCCCCATCTTAGTAGAAATAGTATAAAAATTCCTCCACACCACATTCCTATCTTTGCTTATAATCATACTTTTGTATTGGCTGGTTTTAAATTCCTCATAGTCCTACACCTACTCTTCCCTGTCACCCTGATTAATATCCCCCTCAACACTATCCTTCCCCACCCCTTATTTTTCCTCCTTGGATTTGGTAGCTTTCCCTCTTTTCCCTCCCTTGAAGGTCTTGACCTCATAATCCTTCTCTTTGTTGGCCAACATTTTAATGATAATGTTTCTCTTACTAGCCCTCCTCTCAATTCCCTCCCCTTCTCTGAGATAGGTCTCCTCTTCCCCTTTAGCAATGTCACCCTTTATGTCCATGCCCTCCACCCTTTCATTCTATTCCTTATCTAAAGATATGTTGAAACCCTATTTAGGTTTGGTTAATAATTTTTTCTCCTTTCTCTCTAGTTTGATAAAAAAAATTACTAGTATTATATTATGGGGAAGCTTCCTCCTCTAAGTTTGAGTGCATCTCTTAGCTGTCCTCAGTATCTAAAAGCATATAGTCCTCTCCCGACTCATCTGAATCTGTTATGCCCTTCTTGCCCTCCTTCCTATTCTTTTTTTTTCCCATAGACCTAACCTTAAAAAATTCATAGATTAATAGCAAGAACCCCTCATGGAAGGATGGGCTACTAGAGTGCTTATCCTTATAGTCATTAAAATTTTCACTAATAGATAAGTAAAGGTAGAAAGGAATAGATATCTTCACCCCATACTTAAAATGGTTGAGAAGCATGAAATGGTGGGTGCAAAGGTAGTTGAATCTCATGTTGAGAGAAATGTTCTTCATTATAACCCTCAATACAAACCCCCATAGTGGCTTAATGGTGCTCGGTAGATAGTAAGTACCTTTCTTCACCAAAGCCTTCTTTTCCTCCAAATCCTTGGTGAATTCAACCATTGCCTGCCCAAAAATCTTTTTATCTCTATAGAATTTATTCCCCATTATGGGAATACCAATCACCACAGAGATAACATTCTCCATCACTATGAAATTCACTCCATCAATCTTAACAATCCCCTCATTCCAACTCTTTACCATGCTCTGTGTAACAGAGGGTTTCCATCTGTGGAGTCATTCAATGAAATTTGTGACTTCACCATATTTAGAATTCTCCACAACTTGGAGCATCTACCCCACTTTTGAGATTTTTCCTTAGATTCCCTCTTATGTCTTTCCCCCACCATGATTTCTTCCTCTTTGCAAGATTTTTTCTAGTATTGATACTCTTTGAAGTTAGATTATCATTGGCACTAGTCATTTTCTCAAAACTTCTCTTCACATTGTGTACTTTATGCCCAAAATTGATCCTCAAAGTAAGATGATGGATATTGTTGATGTGAAAAGTATAATTTCTTTCATACTTACACATCACATTTCTACACATTTCGCATAACTCATAAACAATCATAATGAACATTTTATAATTCTCAATCGACCCAGGATCCTTTTCTTTTCAATTAGCTCATTAATATATGGAAAAAAATTATGCTCATCCATCCACTTTTCTACTTCATTTTACTTGACTACCTAGTTGGCCAACCTATCAACCACTTTATTAGCTTCCCTATACTTGTGAGCCACATAATTTTTATCAAAAGTATTAAGGTTTTGGATGCATTCTTCAATGATATTCATAATTGTCCACATTGGCTTGTTCTTCACATCAAGGCAATCTATAATAATCTTTGAGTCTCCTTCCAACCAAAGATTTTTGACTCTCATGTCTCAAGCCAATCTGATAGTTTGATGAGCCACAATCACCTCCACATAATGATTAGTTTTTATTCCTAGAGGAGTAGAAATAGCAACAATCCTTTTACCATACACATTTCTGATGATGCCTCTCACCCTTAACTTTCCTGGGTTCCCTTTGGCCGCCCCATCGAAATTTTATTTATGTCATCCCTCAAGTAGGAGAGTTCATCTATAATCTTTCCTCATGTTATTATCCATTCCCTTTGTGCTAAGAAAGGAGTTAGGACCTTTAATATTAGTGTAGTTTTCAAATAGAGCATTAAGGCTTTTGTGGAAGACAACATTTGCATTTGTTTCCTTCTCCCTAATTATTGTGTTGTTCAACTTTTTCCACATCCCCAGCACACATGGAGAAAATTCCAATTCCATAAGCCCTTGATCCCATCCCCATACAATCCATGGTGCCATTGTTCAAAGAGACCCAAAATGTTGGAAGGAAAGCACCAGGTCATATTGAAAAAAGATAGGAAATGAGACCAAATATCTCTAATGAATTAGCAGTGGATAAAGATATGATCTACACTCTCACTGTGATTTTTGCACAAAATTCATCTATTGGGCATCATATTCCCCCTCTTGGTGAGGTTATACACCATTAAAAGATGGTTTTTGAGTATAATCCAGAAAAAAAGAAAAAAAAATTGCGAATGAGACCCTTAAACCAAGCTTTGACCCAAACTGGGGCATTTCTATTATTTTGCATGGTCTCATAGCTAGAGGCTACAATATAGTTTTCATTATTAATCTCCCTCCAAATAATAGCATCCCTTTTGAGGGATAGGGGTATATGCCTAACCACGTCCATTAGTGGCTTGAGATCCAGGGATTTCTCACTCAGATCAATCCACTCATTATGGACCTCGTAGTCACTCACTTTGCTCCCATATCTTTCCAGACAAGAGTTAGCCCATCTATTAAATGGCTCTATGCTCCATAGAGGCCTTGGTCTAAGCCATTCATCATACCAAAAATCTATGTTTTCTCCATTTCCCAATTTCCATTTGGCTTTCTCAAAAGCTATACTCTTTGTTCTCATAATGCCATTCCAGATGTTAGAGCCCCTAGGGTCAAGATCCCTACTAATGAACTATCTAAAACTAATATTAGCAACATAATTGTACATAAAAATATCTCCCCATTACCCAGTGGTGATGAAAAACCACCATATCTATTTCACTTGAAGGGCTCTATTGAACTATTTCAAATTCTTGATCCCTAGGCCCCGTACTTCTTTGTTTTGTAGATGATCTCCCAAGCCACCAAAGAGTACTTCTTATTTCCATCAATACCAGCCAACATAAAATTACTTTGTATGGATTCTAGATAGAATCAGCCACCTTTGAAGGAATAGAGAAGAGGCTTAAAGCATAAGTAGGCAAGTTCTTAAAAGTAGATTTAATCAACAGCACTTTGCCTACCTAACTCAGAGTGATGCCTTTCCAACCCGCAAGCTTTCTGTTGAATCTATCGATGAGATTATTCCAAAAGAGGTCAAGAGGTTTGTTCCCCAAAGGAAGTCCCAAATAGGTGGAAGGAAGAGCACCAATATTACACCCTAGAATGTCAACAATTTTTCTCTATCTTTCCACCAGGGTGTTAAAAAAGAATATCAAACTCTTGCTCCAATTGATAAGTTGTCCAGTGGCATTGGAATAAGAATTGGGGATGCTCTTCACATTTCTAGCTTTTCTCACCAAAACATCTCCCCCTAAAATGGTGTCATCCACGAATTGGTGATGGGAGAAGATTAGGGGACTAGAGGAAGGTTTCAAGCCCACAAATTCCCCTCTGCTCATTTTATCATAAAT
This sequence comes from Cupressus sempervirens, assembly GCA_028749045.1. NCBI lineage: Eukaryota > Viridiplantae > Streptophyta > Pinopsida > Cupressales > Cupressaceae > Cupressus > Cupressus sempervirens. The sequence continues at coordinate 870,649,060 of CM053792.1, read as the reverse complement.
AAGCCTACCAAGGCCTTCGACCAGAATGATAAAGAGGATAGGTGAGAGAAGGTCACCCTCTAAGCCCTACGATAGATTTAAAGAAGTAAGAGGGTGTCACATTAACCATGACTGCAAAGGAGGGGGTGGAAATCAATTGAGAAATAATTTTTCTAACTTTGGCATTGAAACCAAAAGCTTCCAAAATTTTATCCAAGAACCCCCAGTCCACCCTGTCATAGGCCTTTGAAAGATCAAGTTTGAGTAGAAACCCCTCCTATTTACCTTCCTCTAAGGCATGGATCACTTCATGAAAAAAAATAATGGGATCCAAGATTTTTCTGCCAGGGACAAATCCTGATTGTTGAGGTGCAATAATCTCTGGTAGTAATTTGATAATTTTGTTAGTTAAAACCTTCACAAAAATCTTGTTAAAATAATTGCGTAGACTAATAGGTCTAAAAATTTCAAAATAATCCACACCTGTGACTTTAGGGATCAAAACCAAAAAAGTGGCTTTGATTTCTTTAAGCAAGTTCCTGGCTCTAAAAAAATTCCTAAATTGCTTTGACAAGGTCATCTTTAATAACATCACAGTACATCTGGAAGAAAAGAGTAGGGAAGCCATCAAGGCCAAGGGCCTTCTTAGCAAGTAGAGCAAGAACAACTTCCTTAATTTCTTCCACCTTTGGGATGGCCACCAAAGTCCCATTTTGAGCATCACTAACCACACTAGGAATGGTATTAAGGATTTCATCCTAGTCCTCTTCATCCAAGTTTAGTCCTTTTGATAGGATGGAAGAGAAGTGCATGATAGCTTCCTCCATTATCTCATTATCTTCCCCTATAGTATCATTCCCCTTTTTAATCCCACCAATTCTATTGGAAACCCTATGTTTCATACTAGAGAGATGAAAGAATCTTGAGTTTTTGTCCCTTTCCTTGAGCCAAACTGACCTAGACCTCTACCTCCAAAACATTTCCTCTTTTCCCACAATGTTGTGAAGCTTAGCTAGAATATTATTTTCAAAATTCAGCCTTATTTCATCATATCTCATATTCTATATATCTTCCTGCACCTCAGCAAGGTCCTCCAAAATCCTCTCTTTAGCTTGAAAAATATTACCAAATTCCATTTTGTTCCACTTTCTTATCTCTATTTTGATGTATCTAAGTTTCTTGGCCACCTTATACATGGTTGTACCTTCCACCTCTATACTCCACCACTCCTTAATTTTGTCAAAAAGACCAAGGTGAGCAAATCACATCTTCTCAAATATGAAAGGGAAAACCTTTTTCCTATTGATGGTTTCTAAGGTAAGAGAGATTAGAGAATGATCTGATCCAAGTCTTACCATAGAGGAAAGCTTGTAATGAAACTAGTTCATCCATTTCACAGTGATTAGGGCCCTGTCCAATCTCACCTAAATGCATTCCATACCAACTCTCCTATTAGACCAAGTGAATTTTCTACCCTCGAGCTCAACATCTAGAAGGGCTAGGTCTCTAATCATGTTAGCCAACTGTTACCTACTATCCAAGTCAGGCGGGAGCCCACCTAAATTCTCTATGGCCAAAATAGGGTTATTGAAATCACCTATAATAATGCCCTTGGGTTCTCCCACCAAGCCCAATAAATCATAAACTTTTTTCCAAAAAAAAAATTTGCTATTCTTAGTATTATGGGCATAGATTTTCATGATATACTAGCTGACCTAGTCCTTAAGATTTTTGAAATGCATGAGCAAAATATTACCTTTGTTAAAAATGATGTTTGCTTCAAAGGTATCCTTCCAAATTACTAGCAGACCTCCAGAAGCAACTTTAGAGTCTATAGTTGTGTTCTTCATTCCTTTACTAAAAAAAATCTTTTCAATTTTCTCCCTCTTCATTTTAGTTTCCTAAATCAAAAATATATCTAGCCTATGATCCCTAATCATATTCCTAACAATTTCCTGTTTGTGGATTCCATTAAGTCCATAAATGTTCTAGGAGATGACCTTGATGATTTATTTTGAGTGCATGATTCCTGGACGGTTCTTTGGGTCCCATCCATAATATTGCTCCTTGTTTCTTTCTTTCTTATTTGATGCTTGTTCTTCCTGCCTAGAGTGTTGGCTTTACAACATGTGTCAGCTTTTACTCTATTCTTCATTGTTGTAGGAAAAACCAATGATGGATCCGTATTATTTTTCTTTTTCTTATTCTTGACTGATATCCATGGTCCTACATTGGCATCTAGCTATCAAAAAGAGCCTCCATCTGGGAGGAATGGCTAGGAGTGGTGGCAAAGACCATCTCAAAAAATCTATTAACTTTTGTAGGGGAAACCCCATTGCTTCTGCTAAAGTTTTATTCTTGTGTAAGAGGTTTTCCTTGCACCTCCATAGAATCCCCATCCTGGGTATCAGGAATGTAGGATGCTTCATTAGTTTCCTCTGATGTGATCTCCTCATTGATTTCCTTCACTATGGTCTCATCTTCTTCTATATTCTTCCTACAAACTGCATCATCCACTCCCCCCACCAGAGTAATAATTTAAGGAGATTTTATCACTTATTAATACAACTTACAATGGGTTACCAAGGTAGCCTCTTTAGGGCTCTAACCTCCATTGCAAGCCAGTTCCAAACATATACATAGATAATCTACCCTGAGCTCATAAAAGTACAACTCATAAAATCATAATATTAACCTTTGTCCTATACAAGAAATTGGAAAGCACCAAAAGATAATTGATCAAAACTCAAAGGTTACACCATGCAAAATCACACTATTCACCTTGGTTCTACACAACCGACTAGAAAGCATTAAAAGATAACTAATCAAAACTTAAAGGTTACACCATGAAAAATCACAATATAACTATTGATCTAAAACTCAAAGATCAATCCACAAAACCACGAAATCACATATAACATCTTAAAAAAATAACTCCCAGGCCTCTGGTAAACATCCAAAATTGGTCAACATACTAAGTCAACCCCAATCCCAACACAAAGTAAAACATACGTCACAACAAATGTAGTTTCATAATTTGTTTGGTTTTGAAAACATAAGATTTTGATTTTCAAAAAGCTTAAGTTTTTGTTCTTCACGTGTCATATTTTCTAATGTCTTTGAGTTCACAAGAATCTCAAAAGACTCAACAATTCATAAAAAAGTCTAAATTTAAAAAACCATATTTTCCTTTTATATAAAAATGAACTCTCTTTTTAATAAAATCCAACTTCATTAAAAATTCTTCAATTTAAAAAAAATTTGAGTTATAATACAACTTAATGATAATTATAAAACTAAATCTTTTAAATAAATATTATTATTATTAAATATAATATTTATTTATTTATTTATAACAATAATTATTAATATAATAATATAATAACAATTATTAATATTTAATAGTAATATTAAATATTAAATAAACTAAATTAAAATAAACTACATAAAACATTAATAAACTTAATTTTAAAAAACTGCGCATTTTTTTTAGGCTTGTAGGCCACTGCAAATAGCAGCCTTGGCTACCATAGTAGCTACGGCTACTATCAACAGCCTTGCCTTCCTTCGCAACCAAGTTGCAATGTAGCTCGAGGACATGGAGGTGATGACCTCGATCCCCCTTTTTTTAATAAAACAAGTAAAATAAATGCCCCTACGTAAAACCATAATCTTTTATAATATAATTATCATAGTAATTATTGATTACTGTGGTAATTATATCATTATTTTTTTTATAAAATTCTAATAAAGATCTGATATAGAAACTAAAATTAAACAGTCAAAAATAATAATTTATATCTGGTTTTCTTTTCCAAACCCCCATTTTGATTTCATAATTCTTCTAAAAGATCTAATTACAAATAACAAGATTCCTCAAACAAGGGTTTCCAATATGATTTCATTCACAAACATTTCCAAAATAGAAGAATAGTAAATTTTAACAAGGGTTTCAACCAAAATTATTTATGAAAATATATCCATAACAAACCCAAAGAAGATAGAGGAAATCTAAAGAGAAATTATTGTGCAAATCTCAACAAGATACTACCTTGATATGATGCTAACCAGACAAATGCTCAAAATTCACAAGAATTCCCCTCTTCTAGAAAAGCCTCTTTCTCAAAATTTTCTCCTCCAAACTTGTGTGTGAAGAAATGAGCTCTAATTTCTTAATAAAGAGTTTTCTCCCTTTAAGGTTTCAGTTTTACAATCATGCAAATCTTTTTCTTTATTATTTTAATTTATTTTAATTTCATGTGCAATTGTTTGCATTTTAGTTAAAATGAACTTTATTAAATTTATTCTATCTCTTCTTATTAAATCATAAGATGTCTTCAAAAGTATATTTATTAATTTAACTAATAATTAATATTTTGAATTTATTATTAAAATAAAACTCTTAAATTAATTATTGTTAAATTAAATAAATATAATTATGCCAAATTAGGACTTTAATTAAATCTTTTAAATTTAATTCTTCTATTTAATTAATTTTTTAATTAATTAAATATAATTAAAATTTGGTTTTTCTTTATAAAATCTTTGTTAAATTAAATCTTTTAATAGTCTTTTAATTTGATTTAATTATAACTAAAAAATCACAACATACCCACAAATCTAAATAAGAAAACCCATTATAAAGACAGAGTACAATCAAACTCAAGGGTCAAAATCTTGAATTTTCATCACTTGATGAATTCAAAAGGGTAAATAACTCAAATACATGTCCTACTTTCTAGGACAACTGGCTCAGGGTTAGGATTTGGACTCAAGAACTATATCCCCTCTTTACTAGTGAGATATTGTGATAGGGCATGCTTATCTTGGCAATTCAGTGAAGTCGATGCCTAGTACTTGCAATCTACATAGAAATTGAGCATGTACATATACATAAAAATTTAAACTAAATAGGCAATGACAGGGAGTGGTGCATCATGTAGATCCCAACTAGTAGGTGACTAGGACCCCCTCTCTCAACCACATTAAAAATGTCAAACATAAAATAAAACATACATGTACACCATACAGATGCAAGTATGGGGTAAGTATCCATAAAAACTGCATATAAATCATCCATCTAGCTATCATCATGAATGTAGTGTCTGCCCTCGTTTACATCTTTCTAGACACATTATTGCTATTATTGTCAAACTATGTTAGACTAGTTTTATGTTGATGGATTAGTAGTATTGTTTTGAGACTATCAGACATTATGTTATGGATTCAGTTGATACAAGATGAGATTAATTAGACTCTACATTTCACGTATGCATGATGATCATTACATTGTTTTCAATTATTGATGATGATTAGTTAGATGGTTTATTATCACATGTGTTTTATTATGGATACTTACCCCATACTTGCATGTGTATGGTGTGCATGTTTGTTTTTATTGTATGGCATTTCTGATGTGGTTAAGGAAGGGAGTCGTAGTCACCTACTAGTTGGGATCTACACGATGCACCACTTCCTGCCATTGCCTATTTAGCTTAGCATTATATATATTGTATGTACATGCATGGTTTTTATGCAGGTTGCAGGTAACAAGTATCGACTTCCCTGAATTGCTATGATGAGTGTACCCTATTACATTATCTCAATGATAAGAGAAGGGAGATAAATTCTCAAGTCCAAATCCCAAACCCTTAAAACCATTGTCCTAGAGAGATAGGGCAAGTATCTGGATATTTTACCTTCTGCATGTGTCAGATGACATAATTCATGATTTTTAACCCTTTAGACTGATTTTGTATGGTTTATTCTATGATGGGTTTTCATATTTTATCTTGGAGGTCTATGGTGAATTTCCTATTAATTAAGTCTTAATAAATAGATTTAATTAATAAATAAATTATTTTGAGAAAAATTAATATATAATATCATGATCTTTGATATTTTGATTATAATTAATTAAATGAGAATTAATTGAGAAAAGAATTAAATAAAAGTAATTAATAATAATAATAAAATAATAATAATGCAATAAATAAATAATAATAATAAAAGTAATATAAAATTAAAATAGAAGTTATAAGCTTGCCTAGGAGTTAACGCACCTTTTTATTTCTCGTATGTCAACAAAATGGGGGTTAGCACACAAATTAAGCACATGGTGTCTACAACCTTATGACTCCTCTAGAAGGTTGGAAAAAGCTCGTGCTTAGTTGTCAACACCTTCTAGTTGTTTCTAGAGACATTATAGGTGCTTCCTGAGAGTCCTTTATATTCAAGCACTCCTAGAGGCTTAGGGAGAGAATTTGGAGAGCGTTTTGGAGCGGGTTGGAGGACTCGGGAACGTTGGAGAAGGGAGGGGCTTGCTTTGTGGTTTTCTGAGGAGAAGCAAATTAGCATCAAAATCCGGGTAGACACTTGTGATTTTGCTTATGTTATTTTCGCATCTTGCACTTCTTGTCTTCTTCGTGTCTTCCAAATGCTTTCTAAGGTTTTTTCCTACTTTGGTTGTATGCATTCTTGATATGGGTAGTTAAAAATCTATCTGAGAAAACCCCACAAGCGTAGATCTGAGAATTCTATGGACTACGGTTAAAAATTATTATAACCAAATCCATTAGAAGAATTATGCGGTAAATTTAGAGAGCAAATATTTTATAAGAAATTCTTAAATTTGTGGATATATTCTTTGTGGAAAAAAAAAACACACACACACATATATATACGCAAAGTTTTATACTATAGCATAAACTTATATATATATATATATCTGTGTGTGTATGTATGTATGTATGTATGTATGTATGTATGTATGTATATTTATAAAAGTATATATGTATATATATATATATATATATATATGTGTGTGTGTGTGTGTGTGTGTGTATATATATATATGTGTCTATATATATATATATATATGTGTGTGTGTATATATATATCTATGTGTGTATATATATACACATATATATATATACATATATACTTTTATAAATATATATATATATATATATATATATATATATATATATATATATATAAAATTAAAATTCGAATGATATATATCGCAGTGAGAAAACTTATAAAAATTGCATCGCAATTCTTATTATTTAAAAACGCTTTTTAAAAATAAATGTTGAAAAAATATATATATAGAAAATTGCATTGAGGGGCACGAATGGTACCCATACCCCCACGGGTTGCAGAGGCCTGCCGTCGCAGGACTGCGACGACAAGGGTACACTGTACCCGCTATCGGCACAATACCTACGGCCGCAGATACTGCATACCGCGGTGGGGGGGGGGGAAGAATTATATTTATATTTGTTGGGAGTTATGTGGTTGGAAATCGATATTGACATTTTGATTTTTTTTACAATGTTATTATTAAATGTTTTATTTTATATATATATATGTAATTATGTATGTATATATATATAAATATATATATATATATATATATATATATGTATATATCTATATATGTATATGTATATATCTATATATGTATATATCTATATATGTATATGTATATATCTATATATGTATATGTATATATATATATATATATATACATATACATATACATATACATATATATACATATATGTATATATATATACATATACATATATATACATATACATATATATATATATACATATATATATACATATATATATATGTTATTGATAAATAATAATTATTATATTCAAAAATAGATTTGAATTAAGAGATCATTCTAAAAAATGTTAAATTATTTTTGAACATTATAGGTTCAATTTAATTATTTAAATGACCTAAATTATGAAGAAAAGAGGATAATGAGAAGAATTGGTAATTTTCATGTAAAAAATTACAATGTGATTTGATGAGGGTCATTTTTAAATAATGTTTATATGGAAAAATCAAATCTAGACTTATGGGAAATTTGAAGCAATACTTGGGTTAGGAAAAACGTACAAAATGTTCCTCCATTTAATATTTAAATTTGAAAATGAAAACTGAGACCTCCACATTTAATTCAATGATGAAATTTTAGCAAAATCAAAACATGTGCTTGCATTGTGTTTTCTCTATGCTATTTGTTTTGGGTTTTGGGTTGACTAGTGTTGACTAGTATAGGATGTATACTAGAGGCTCGGGGGTTATGATTGTGATGTCATGATGATGTCTTAATTCCGATCTTTATAAACCCAACCATGGTTATGTGATAGAATGCTCTATGAAATGTTGTATTTACTAATTGTTATTCCAGTCTTCTTGTGTGAAGTTGAGATTCTTATGTATGAGACACTTGACCTAATCATTTTTGAGTCATTGATCAGTTATCCTTGGATTACTTTCCAGTTGCCATGATGGGACTAAAATGTTGATTTATGATGTCATGTTGTGACATGTTTTGACTTGACCATTTTGGAGTCTTCGATCAGTATGATTTTGAGATATATTTTGGTTATTAAGAACCAATGGATACTTTTGTTTATCAATGATACCTTCAGTTGCCAATAGAGAACTGTTGTGGTCATGATTATCTATGGATGCTTTTCAGTTGCTCATGGAGATTTGATGCTTTTATTATGGATATTTGATGTTCTTATTGTGGATTATCTTTTGGTATTTCTTTCCAGTCACTTGTATAGGATTGGAGTGATTATGAGATTTATGATTCCATGAGCTTAGGGTAGGTTATCTGCTTGTAGTGTCGAGAAGTGGCTTGCAATGGGGGTTGGGGCCCTAAGAGGCTGCCAGGGTAACTCATTGTGAGTTGTTTTAATAAGTGAAAACATTCTCACCTAATACTGACTAAATGAACCTAATAAGATAACTTTTTTGTTCTCGTCCATGCCTTGAGTGCTAGTACAGACTAGGATGGGAGTAGAGAGAACGCTTGGTTGCGACCTTGCATTCCATAGTATGTCTTGTCAGTATGAGAGGATACTAGTGGCCACATAAGGATCAGTAGGGACCCTGGAGTCCTAAGCTAACTACCAGGGTAACTTCTACATGATTTATGCGATGACACTTGCCCACTTACAAAGTAAGTTTCCTACATGTCATTGTGTCCCTCTAGGATTAGATGTCAGATTTGTGTTGGAACCTTTCAGTTAGTATACTTTTAGGATTCTTGGACTTAGAGAGTATTTATACTTTGTGGTTGTTAACCTGTTTGGGACTTGAGATTATCTCCTCAACATAATGGTAGTGGACCACTTAGGTTCCACACGATCAAGTGGTAGTGTTTTCCACTCTTATCATTTGAGATCCATTTGAGACACTATGGCTGATGTGTCCTTTATGATGGTGGATATGTAACCTTTCTTTGATGATTTGCATATGTTAGATGATGTTATCTTATGCTTTATTTTGCATGTTAGATTACTTCCTGCATATGATGTAGAATGTTTAGGAGTGACATTCCTACTATGTTAAAACTGATGATCTCTTCAGTGATTTGGAATGTTATGCATGGAGGGATGGCTAGGGCCCACGATGGTCTAATGATGCTATTTATGGTTGGGAGGAACCATGCACTTAGTTTATTATGTTTGATCTTTTATGATGATGTATTATGTATGACATGTAATTAACTTTACTTTGTTGCATCATGAATTAGAATAGGATGATGTACCTTATTTCACATATGTATATTCTTTTAAGCCTTTCATACCCATTAACATGTATAGTGGATGATTGAGCATTTAGAAATGTAATGTATAAACATTGTACTTATCATTATCATTTCATGTGGTTGTTGTATTAGATGGATTCAATAATGTTAGTTGATTTAGATGTAATTCAACGTTAAGGGATCCTTAAAGAATATAACCTATTATGTTTACTTTTAGATGGACATTGCTATTGCTTCCATTACTATGTATGATTTGTAAATGGAATTACTTTATGTATTAAAAGAAAAATGCTACCAAACTTATTGAAATTTTGGGTTAATTCTTTGGATCCCTTAGCAGGGCGTTACAATGAAATCACTCAAATCACTATAAACATCATCATCAAAACAATAATCATGAACACATGAAATAACTAAGTATCAAGTAGCTCATCAAATATATCAACTGAGTATGAAATAACATCCCATCAAATACCTAGTACCACTAATCATAAATCATAGTCACAAAACTAGCCTAAAATAATTTGGCAAAATAACATGAAAATTAAATTAGGGATAGGCACTACAATTGTTCCTAGACCAATTCAAAACATTCATCAATATGCCTTTGATACACCACTAGTTCATATCTATCAAGAGGGGTCCAATAGAGACCATCTCACACATCAATCATCACTTTCACATGGCATACCGCAAGTTGGAAACCCCTTACACCATACTAGTTGGGGATGAAATTTAAATTTATCTAAACTCTGTGAACCACCTCACTGCTATCTTCCTAAGGAGATTTCCTACTATAGATATTGACAAATTAGAAAGGTCTTTGAAGAAGCAATTTCCTTTACTAAATAGGCTAACCCTAATGGAATAGTTATGATGGTTCCAATTCATGCCAATATGAAAGTACCAACATACCATGTTGGAGTGCAAGCAATGCCTAGTGAATTTATTCTATTAACTCTAGTCCTACTACACCGAGCATTAGCTTCAGCTATAACATACACAGGATACAAACCTCCAAAAGTTGTCTTCTTTGAGCAAAAGGCAGCACCATCCACTGAGATAGAAAATAATGTCACAACTAAGCTAGATCAAATAATAAGACCATGTCTTTGATAACCAATAAACTAACTCATTTGAGATTTTCACAATGGAAAAACAACAATTTCTAAACATCAAATATGACCTCTTACAACAATAACTATGGTCAAAATTATGACAAGAATTTTAGCAAAAAATAATAATGTAGGGAATAATTTCAACCCACCAAATCATAACAATGGTTTCCAAAGACAGAATTGACAGTGGAATACATAACCAAATAATGGAAGTATTGTAGACGCTTAAAATCATCTCTAAAGACTATATTAATTTATTAATATTGCTCATGATATTGTAATTAATTATTAATTAATTAATTATATTGCTCACATTCTTCTCCTTATTTAATTAAATGAGTTCATTCTCCTAATTATTTAAATTTAATTTAAATACTCCTAGTCTTAATGTGTTAAATTAATTTAACACATGATTCTCCATCATCCCCCTCTTTAAATAAATTTTTTTTATTTAATCCTCACATCCTATTAATTCCTCTAAACCCATGATTAAATTATATTGCATTTAATTTAATCTTAAGCCTAACCTAGAGCCTAGCCTATAACCATCATTTTCATCCTCTTAAGCCTACTTCTTCTCTAATCCCACTTAATCATTCCTAATCATCTCCCTAATCCCCCTTATTAGCCTAAGAGTGTGCTCACACATGTGTGAGATGGCATGCCTACACAATCCCCTTTGCACTCTTCTCTCCCACTCTTCTTCTCAAGTTTGTTCACACATGTGTGAGAAAACTTTGAATTCTTGACCATTTGCATGGCTTGCATGTCACCTTATGTGGCATCTACATGGATGCCACCTCACCAAGCCCTCTCTTGCGCCTATAAATAGAGGCCTTGTCTCAAGCATTGGCATCTCCCATTATTGCATTGTTACCATGTCATTTTGAGTCTTGAGTTTTCATGCTAGGGTTTTTATTGTAGTTTGAGTTTTCATAGAGATTTCTAGATAAATACTAACCATTTGGTAGCTGGTTTAGCTTTGCATTTGCATTATTGGTTTAGTTTACATGCATTTTCTCATCTTCATTTCATTTACATCTTAGTTTAGCTTGCATATCTAATTAGTTCATTTGTTACATTTCATAGTTTCACCATTGAATGCTTTCAAGTATGGCTTTCTCCATAGCCATTTCTTGAAGTCTTCTTCATCTCATATAGTTTAGGCTCATATTACATCATCACTCACATTTTCACATTCACTCAAGAGACTCATCATTTTTTTGTGTTTGGGAGAGCACACCAAACATACCCCCCATCTTAACACACCAACAAGGCCTCTTATGGGTGCCTTTGTTGAGCTATAGAGGTGGTTGGAAGACTGGATTTGTTGGCTACTTTGAGTTGTAAAACTCAAGCAAGCATTAGTTTAGTTATTCATTTTGATGAACTCTTGTTACATGTTTTTATTTGAACTAATGTTTTCTTATTGATTCGTGCTCCCAACAGGTCACATTTTCTAGCACACAAGTATCCCCATAGATAACAATAATAATTCTCATTTTGTGGATATCAATCAACTAGACACTAGTCAAAACATACCCAACAATGGTTGCTCATTTTTCAATGGAAATCAATAAGTGAACCAGAATTCAAAATGCACTAATAATGAGTCCCCTATTTAGCTCATGTCATGTTGTTAGAATCTTATGATTCTCCATAGAACATTCAAATAGGAGACCAACTCAATGAAGAATTTGTCTTTCCATTCAATCAAGAATTAGACCCTGAACCAGTAGAGATGTTCACTTTTCAAAATGGTAACCAGAATACTTACAACTTACATAATCAAAGGGATCCCATAACTAATGGAATTCCCCCCAGATTGCAACCAACACCTCCATATCCAAGAGAAAACAATAATCCTACACCTACAAGAGCACCTTCTTTGGACAACAAATGCAGAACCAAGGAAACATACTACTATACTAAAGAATCTCACCTGGTCAAATGAAAAGTATAGTGTCATTGAAGAGTTAAAGAGGACCAAGGTCAATATCTCCATGTATTATCTACTACAAAGTTGTCCTATTCAAAGAGAAGCACTATTGAAAACTCTTATCATACAAAGACAACACCTAGCACAGGCCCTCAAAAATGGTATCACCATAGGTTGACACCTCTAAGGCTATGCCCATTGTGTATTAAGACAAGGCTAAAGTGCCTTTTTTTTGCTCAATCTCAGAATTTTTGAGAAAAACCTTCATAATTGTCTCATAGATTTAAGAGCTTCTTGCAATATCATGCCACTTTCGATATCTCAAAAGTTGGGAGTCACCCCACAAGCCACGAATTGAATAGTGATTCAACATGATAAAATAGAAGTGAAGGTCATAGGAGTATTGAAATGTGTTCCCATATAGTTGACTAAAGACCCCCAAATCCAAGATATCATAGACATACATGTGGTAGAAATTCCAGAAATATACGGCCTATTACTGAGAAGAGAATAGACTCAGTGCCTAAGAGGATGGTTCTCAACTAACTTGACCCAACTATGGTTTCCTTAGAAGGGATTGAATAACTATATTAAAATAGATGTTGATCCAAAATAAAAGACAATGATCACAGAGTACAATTATCTAAATGAAGTAGCATTTCTTCAGTCACACTTAGGCTTTTATAGGGTAATGGCTCTTGATATAACCTTATTGAAAAATCTAATGCAAAATCACTTGACCCTACCCCATGGGAAGAACTCATAGCATTATTAATAGATAACATGGTTACAAATTTATAGTGTTTAGGGGAAGAGATATATTTGAATATCTTACTCCTTCCAAGATTTTACAGGTTGCATAAGGTGATATATTCAGAGTTTTAATGCTTAGATTGTCAAGATGAAGTTTCTTAAGTACTAACTTAGATAACACACTCTCTAACCAGTCAAATCACAAGTGAAATACCCAAAGATAATTCAACTCATTCATGCACATCGAAGGTTATGAAAAATGAAGAGGAGATAAAAGAAGATCTAAATGCTTCATATAGTGACACCTCTTCAGATGGGGGAGCTTTGTCTTCTCCTCCACAAAGAATGATTAAAGTTCTTAGAGGAGATGCTTTATGATAGGTGAAGGATGGACCTCGGCAGTTGTTTGACCTAAATAAAAATTTGATAAAATCAGGAAGTTGATTGGGAAAATTGAAGATAAACAAAAGAAATGAACAATCCCTATATCAAAGGTAAACATTGGTAACTCATCAAGCACAACACATGAAAGAATGTAATGGGTCCTGAAGAAACATTCCTTCAAAGTCCAAGTAAAAGAAAGCTTTGAAAAAATAAACACAAGTCAAGGAAACCAAAAGAACAACCAATATGGACACTCAAGTTCGATGGTTCCAAATGAAAATTAGGATTTGGAGTAGATATTGAACTAATTAATCCAAAAGGTACATATTTTTATGTTGTATATCATTTATAGTTCATATGTACTAACAATGTTGCAAATTATGAAATCTTGATATACAGACTTCTCTTTGCATTAAAAAAGGATGTAAAAGCTCTCATAGTTGGAGGGGACTCTCAATTGGTGATTTGAAAAGTCTAATCAATCCATTCTTGCAATAATATAAGGTTACTTGCTAGTGAAATACAAGGAATTGAAAGAACAAAAATCAAAAGGTTTTCAATAGAACTATGGCTGCCCCATCTTTTTTTGAATAAAATTACTAACTTCCAAGTCTTCGAAGATGATCAACACATTCTAGAGTTCATTATGTGAAATGGTTTGTTCAAAGAACAAGAAATTGATGACATACTCGATGAAAAACTTGAAGAAGATGAATTGGAAGATGAAGATGGGATCATAAATTTGAAAACTAATACTATTCCTAAGGGGATGGTGGAATTGGAATGCATATTTGACCGAGATGAGTCAATGCATAGCAAGAGAACCATTAAAGAAAAGGGAATCAAAGAATGTGACTCTTATAATTTGGCCATGAAAGTCAATCCTAAGATGGTGAGGATTGGGAAAGTGTATAAATCCCAAGAATGAGAAGCTATGCTCTAGTTACTCATAGAATACAGAGATGTCATTGCATGGAGTAATGAAGAACTCAAGACATATGATCTTGACATCATTACTCATGATATTCTATTAAAACCTTATGCTAAGCCTTTTCGCCAAAGATAGAGACCAAAAAACCCCATCATTGAACTATTGATAATGAAAGAGGTCCAAAAATTTCTTAATGCAATGATTATCTTTCATATTCAACATTCAACATGGGTTGCCAACTTGGTACTAGTGAAGAAAAAGACTGGAAAAATATGCATTTGTGTAGACTTTAGGAATTTGAATCAAGCATCTCAAAAAGATAACTACCCTTTGCCTTCACTTAATGAAGTATTGCAGATTGTAAATGAGTCTAAGATGATTTCTTTCCTAGATGGATATTCAGGATAAAACCAAGTAATGGTAGACGAGGAAGACAGATTAAAGATGGCATTCACAACAAAATGGGGAACACTTGCATATAGAAGGATACCCTTTGGATTAATCAATGTAGGAGCTACATTTCAAAGAGAAATGGATGAGGCATTTAAGGTATTAATAAACAAATACATAGTTATCTATATGGATAACCTAGCATGCTTTTCAAAAGAGAGGAGTACCCATATTACTAATCTGAAACAAGTTTTCAACCGATGTCAAAAATATGGTATATTCCTTAACCCTAAAAAATTTTCATTCGAGGTTACAAAGGAAATCTAGTAGGTCATATCATTTATGAAATTGGTATTTCAATTGATTTTGAAAGGATAGAAGCAATTCTAAAGTTATCAACTCCCCATAGTTGTAACGAGCTTAAATCTTTCTTTGAGAAGATAAATTTGTATGCAAGTTCATTAGGGGGTTTTCCAAGATATTTCACCTTCTCAATGACTTACTAAATAAAAGAGTGAAATTTTATTGGGTTCTTGAAGTCAAAAAATCTTTCGAAGATATCAAAGTGACCATTTCCACTGCCCCAATACTCATAAATCCTGATTATGAGTTACCTTTCAAAATCTATTATTTTTCTTTAGAACACTCATGTGTAGGAATCCTCAGACAAAAGAAAGATAAAGATGAGAGACCCATTGCATTCATGAGTTTCCCACTAAATAATGGTGAATTAAACTATCCTAATTTGGACAAACAATCATTTGGCCTGATAAAGGCAGACAAGAAATTTCACCACTACATACTCAGGAGTAAGGTATATGCTATAGTGCTAGATCCTGTAGTCAAATCATTACTAATATAGAATGAGTTAGGGGAGATAAGAGGGAAATGGATGGTTATATTACAAGAGTTTGATTCAACCAATAAAGCTGGTGAGAGGATAGGAATTAACCAAGATGATAGCTAACAATGAAAAACAAATCATAATATCTCAAGTAGACACTAATGAAGGAATAATCACATATGTTTGATACCAAGATATTGTATTTTACCTCTTGCAAAATTAGTACCCTCAATGGATGAGTAGTTCCCAATATAGAGGACTAAAAATGAAATGTGAGTCCTACATGCTTCAAGATAGAAATCTTTATAAGAAAAACTATGAGAGGATTTATTTGAAATGTTTAGGATGTGAAGAAGAAAGAGAAGTACTAGAACAATATAATGATAAGTATGGAACTAGACATGGGTTAGTGGAGGCTACAGCCCATTAAATTATGATATCATGGTACTTTTGGCCAACAACTTTCAAAGACTCATTTGAATATATACATTCTTGTCACACCTGGCAAACAAATGCCAACAGAGAAAGAAACCTAGCTATGTCATTGCAACTAGTATTTGAGGTATGCACCTTTTCCAAGTGGAGGCTAGATTTTATTCATAATGTAGACCCACCAACATCAACATGACATATGTTTTTCCTAAAAACTAAAAATTATTATACACAATGGACTGAAGCTAAAACTTTCAGAAATTGTACAGCAAAGTGGTCACTAATTTTTTAGAAGAACACATTGTGACTAGGTTTAGAATGTCATTCTTCCTCATGTGTGATACTGTGTCATCTTTTGTGTCAATTTTCCTAACTCAATGGGCATTATAAAATCAAGTCATAATAAAATTCTTGTCCAATTATTATCCCCAAGGGAACAACATGGCTGAGTCCACCAACATGAATTTGATTACAGTCATAAAATGCTTGCTCACAAAAAATCCCAAAGATTGGCATACCCAATTGAAATATGCATTATGAACAGATAGGATTAGGATAAATAATTATTTGGGAACATCCATGCATCTACCATTTTATGTGCAAGAACTAGTATACGCACTCAATCTCAAGATTCTAGTGTTGAAATTCATGAGAGGATATGTTGAGGATGTTGATAGGGTCCAAATAAGATTGATGAATTTTTTGGAATTGGATGAGAAAAGGAAAACTTCATTAGAACATATTTCAAAACATCACATTGTCATAAAATGTTGGTTTGACAAGTGAGCCATGATCAAATCTTTTAGAATCTTAGACCTTATTATTCTATGGGATAAGGAAAAAGAAAAACCAAGCAGTCACACCAAGTTTCAATGCTTGTAGATTGGTCCCTATCAGATTGTAAATATTTTGGAGGAAAATACTTTTAGGTTGATTACCTTACAAGGGGAATTGGTTTCATTAATAGTTACTGACCAGTTTTAGAAACATTATTTCAAAGCGTAACAAAACAAAACAAAATTTGCACATGTGTTTGCTTTTAGTTGTGTTTTTTCTTTTAGTTGCATATTTTCTTTACATTCAGTGTATTTATTTTCTTTTCAATCTAGGAGTTAGGTGTAATCAAGATTCCTTCTTGATGCATAACCAATACCATCCCATTTGGTTTCATTTTTGGGGAAGAGGTATTTCTCTATCAAAGAATTTAGATAATTGTGTTTCTTGTATCAAAAAATAGGTGTCACTTGAAGTTTGTTTTAGTTAATTCCAATGCTATGAAAATGTGTACTTGTGTACCTACACAATTATGAGTTTTAGACTCATTAAGGGATTTTGGTTTTAAAAATTCCTATTTTTTGTTAGTTTCTTATCAGTTTGGGTCTCTTCTTAGGGTCATCATAGTTTTCTGACATTAGGGATAATAAATTTTCTCTCTTTTGTGTAGATATAATGGTGTCATCCTCATTCTCCATAGTAGAAAAGATACCACCAAAGATGGTAGCTTTCAAGTATCAAGGAGCACTGAAGAAATCTTAGTTCCAAGATAAACATTCAGAGATGTGAGACATAGAACTAGGGCACCCTTGGGAAGAAGAGTTGGTACAATCAAAGTACCTAATTGATAGGACACCCTTGGGAAGAAGAGCTAGAAAGATCAACATGACACATGAAAATGTGATTGATAATATAGGCTACTTGATAGTTCTCTTGAGTAGAGCCATGGGTCTTCCTACAATAAATCATTTGGAGAATTGGATTGTACATTTCACATAAACCATCAAAATAGGAAAGATGACTAGGCAACAATTTTAAGTGATAACCTAGATGAGCA
The DNA here is from genome assembly GCA_028749045.1 of Cupressus sempervirens. NCBI lineage: Eukaryota > Viridiplantae > Streptophyta > Pinopsida > Cupressales > Cupressaceae > Cupressus > Cupressus sempervirens. The sequence goes on along the minus strand of CM053792.1, from coordinate 870,630,870 downwards.
GTTGATTTTGGTAAAGAATGACCCCTACTTCTACATGATATCCTATATAGTATACCTATTGGCAAAAAGAACTACAGGTTATCCAAGATTATATAGAAAAAGGAGCATGCAAGATGAAAATGATTTCCCTTTTTGTCATGTACCCAGAGCTATTGAAAAGAAAGCTCCCACTGCAAAGTGTTGAATATAGGGTGGTCAATGATGGTTTTATCTTTGCCATCATTAGGTTCATCAAAGTAGACTATGCAAAGAAGATGTTTGTAGGAGGTGCAGCACAGATAACACATGTTGGTGTATATTACATATAATTCAAGACATTCACCTATATCTAGGTAGTTGGTACCCTCGGGCGGGGGCCCTAGCTCGGTTGGCTAAATCTTCCTTGTTGCAGGGGGTTGGTCATGGGTTCTAGTCTCCCTCATCCCCATGGTACCGGTGGACGTGTCACGCCAGCACTATCAGTCATGTTAAAAAGTTTACCCGGTGCACTGCAGTTTATAGGGGGGGCTGTGCTGCACCCGATTCCTGCAGTCTTAAAAAAAAAAAAAAAAAAAAGGTAGTTGGTACCCTCTTATGCCAAAAGAAGCTACTACGATATCCATCAGATAGGCTTGCATTATTAGAAATAGCATGACAATTAGCCTCTACATATGATAGGGTTAGGAAGTAACATAAGAAGAGTTTGGTGTGTCAAATCACCATTGAAGCCATTCAGGCAAAGCAAAAGTAGGACATTGCTACATTTGATTCAAAATGGGATCAATATCCTCTTGAGGATTACCAAGAACCTTGGCCATATTTTGGTAACATAGGGATGGTACAAAATCTTATAGGAAAGTAGTTTGTGCTTGAAGAATCCCTTGAAGACCATTGGATACATGTCATAGATGACTATGATGTTTGCATTCAAGATTATTGTAGGATGACTACAACTTACAGAAAAGGTGTTGAACATGGAGATACCCCTCAAAGAATGGGACAAGGATGTCTGTAAGATACTAGATCTCTTGTACAATAGGGATAAGATTTTTGAAAAGACCCAAACTAAATGTAGAGATTGGTAGGAAGAGAATGATGATATTAATCATCAGGGCCAACATGTGGTTGTGATAATAAGAGAATGGATATAGAAGACTTTCTGGATGGATCTAGTTCCTCAAGTCCTACCTCTTCAAGAAAAAACTCAACCTAAGAGAGGTAAAGGATAAAAAGTCCCTATACTAACCTACCTCACTAAATCACTAGTGAGGTTGGAAATAATATACTAACATGAGTGGGAGGTCAAGTATTTTGAGACACAAAAGGGTACTTGGGTAAGAAGAGAAAGGGAACCCCTCAGGTAAGAGAGAAAGAGACAAGCTAAAGTAGAACTTGGTGCTCAAGAAGAACAAGCCCAACCTAATCTAGAAAAAGCTGAATCTGAGCAAAGATAGGCTTAACAAGCATAGGAAGGAGTCCCACCACCTCAAGCCCCATCAGTACCCAAAAGATCCAAAATAGAGATGATGGTGGTAGGTGTAAAGAGGAGGAGACTAAAGAAAAATAGAATTAACACCCCAAGTACCATAAATCATCCATGAGGTGGAAGATGAGGAGGAAGGGGAGTGAATAAAATCTATCCCTTTGAATAAGAGGACTCGTGCAGCTATTGTGGCTAAAGAAGAGAGGAGAAGAAGTTTGATTCAAATGTCACCTTCTACACCATGAGATCCTATCTAGGTTGAGACCTCAGAAGAGGATCAACAAGAGTGGGTTGAAGAGATGGAAGGTGAGCGAGTAGGTGTTTTTGACCTCTGGGTATTGAGATGGTGGAAGAGAAGATACAAGATACTCCTCAGAATGAGCCATTAGGAGAATATTAGAATCAACTACCTCCTCTACCACAAGGACCTCTTTGCATTCCTCCTCCACTAGCACAGGTTGTGCCAGAAGTAATGGATCAATGATTAATGGCCCTACCTCCTATGATGATTGAACCAAAGAGTCATACTCTAGAGGAAGGAGAAAGGTGTAGTTACATGTTGATGAAGTATTTGAGGAAGGGCATATTATGGAAGAAAGGCAACAACCTCCTCCTGATATAGAGGCGAAGTCCCCAGTCTGACATGACATAGAAGCTCACTTTGAAGCTCTTCCTTGATACAAGAAGACTCTAGAGAGGGGTGATAAGGGAAAGGAACCTCCATCAAAACCTACCTCTTCATCATAGTTAATGTCACCAATGGGGACAACACCATCATGGCTTAAGAAAGAGGTCATGTTTAGAAAAAAGAGATAGATAGAATTGATGGAAGAAGAGGCAATGGCAGAATTGATAAAGGCAATTAAGAAACCTAAGCCACCTAAGGGTGATACTAGAAAATTTGTCTTCATAATGAAGAATTAGGATTAGGACTTTCTAGTGCATATCGTCATTCCACCTCCCCATGTAGACATAGAAGATTTGACTCCCAAATATTATTAGATGAAGGAGGCCATACTTGGAAAGCCCATGGTGGATACCACTTGATTACCATGGGCGTCAAGCAAGTGTTTTCACACTTGGACAAGGATGAGTCAAATATTATAATGTTGCAAAAACAAAATGAGCTATTAAGGAGACACCTCAATGATGTAGTGGGGCCAATAGACCTTGCAAATCCAAAAATTTCTCTGGAGCTACATTGGAAAGAAAGGAGACAAGGAAACCTTTATATTATTTTTGGATGCTTGCCAAAGGTGGTATCACATTTTTGAGGAAAGAGAAGTACAAATAATACAAGGTAATTTGAACCTTCTACACAACATCTAGACTACTCCCAACAAATTGGTTAACATTATAAACCAAGATTTTGGGCTAATGGATGAAGGGTGTACTTGGGCCAACAATTTGCAAGTACTCAAATCTATAATAGGGAAAAGGTATCGAATGCTAATGGAGATATACTCAAAACAGGAATTAGATAAGTTAGATGACTGGATAGAGAAGATATTTTCTAGGACTAAAGTCATTGAAGGACTACATGAAGATATTCAGCAAATAAAGAATAAGGCTCAAGAGCAATTTTTGGAAGTGGCCAATTACTAAAACACTGCTAGCCTTGAGATTTTTTAATATGATTCAAGTGCCAAAATCTCCTCAGTGAAAACAATAGTTCAATAATTTCAAAATGGCTTCATAAAAAGATGATGTCAGACAAGCATTCAAAACAAAGGAAGTATTGTTGGAACTAGATTATAAGTTGGAGGATTTTGTTGATGCAAGGATAGGAGTAACTACTAGCAAGTAGTTTGGAATAAATATGAGTCATTAGATTTACCAAAGACTAAGTAAGTGGCAGAGATAATAGATAAATTCAAAAGCAAGCATCCAAATATCATTTTGGTATAAAGGGGAAGAAAACCTAGATGTTGGAAATCAAGATTTGACACTTGGAAGAATTTTGGGATTTTTGGGTCCTATCACCAAGGTGTGCTTTCTAAAGGTTCACTTGTCCATGGTGTGCTTTTCAAAGGTGCATCGATAATTTTGAAGAAGAAATAGTGTGTTGACAATTAACTACCAATTACTATTTTAGAGCATTCTATGCATCAGAAATGTGTTTTGATGGTGGTTAAACTCCTAGAGACACCTAGAGAAGGATGGGCTTCCATTTTTAGATCTCTTAGTGACTGCCAAATTATCTCATGGATTATGTCATGTAAAGGCTCATACACCCATTAATTGATATAAACAAAGGTGGAGACCTACTTAGCACCATTTAGAGAGTCATTTTGTATGTAAATAGATTATTTTATTTTATTTTTACATGATTTTGCATTAGAAGATATCTCACCTATAATGAAAATGGAGGAGAGGATTTCTTTTAAATACATGGATGTAATATGTAGTTTAGTCTGTTATTTTGATGCAATAATATATGTTATTAGTGCTCTCATTCTAAGTGTAGTAAATCTTGTTGGAGTATGTTATTTTAGTGAATGAATGTTCATGAATAATATTGGAGCTAAAGGTTTTATTTAATTTTTATAATTGTGCAATCTTTTAATTATGGTGTTTGCCTTAAGGAATTTCATTGTTGTGATGAATTGGAGAAAGGATCATTGTTGCTCTTACATAGCATTTTGTCTAATGTGAGCACACTTTCTGTGGCCTCACGATTTGATGAAACATGAAACATCTTTTATTTTTTATTGAAGTTCTCACTGACAATTGTATCAGTGGATTTAAGGAAGAATTGCACCTAATTTGATTAGTTTCCTACCATATTCTTTTGATAATTTAATTCACAAACATGTTACTTTAGCTTATTTCTGTTAGGAATTTCCCTTTTAGTAATTTTCTTTAATCTCTTGTTACTCTATCTTTGTTATTTTCTTTTCAAACACTTGGTTAAAATAGGAATGTATATAGTTGCATTGGTTATAAATTGCATTCATCATAAAATAGAAAATACAAAAAATAATATTTTTTTGTGGTTACATTTCAGAAAGGTTGTGCAGATTGGTGGGTACCAGCAAAGGCCTCCTTGTGAACATGCACATTTGTATTCAATGGAGTTACCCAATAGGTTGAAAAGCCATCTAGATCTTTTGAGTTGGTCATTGATCATCTTTTCAAGAGAGAGATTTGAAAGGATTTACGTTGTTAAGCATCATGCAAAATGACCACTTAACAAGACTAAGAAATATGTTTTCCCTCATAGCTAAAGACGTATTTATTTTGACTTCTCATTGCCACGAGCTTGGACACAAATGAAGTATATGTTGGCCCCAAAATAATAATGTCATTAATGTATGCAAAAGAGTCATATTGTTTGTTATGTTGTCATTGATCTCAAGCCTTAGTTGGTGAGACATTATGCTAATTTAGTAGAGTGTCATATCACATGAATAATGAAAAAGATTTGAAGAATGTATGATGGTGAAAGTTTTGACAAAATTATGGTATTCAATGGGGACTTGAATGAGTTGCGCTATGACAATATAATATTGACATGATTGTTTTACATAATTCCAAAGTTATAAAACTGTATGTAAACAAGTTTCACTGAGCTATCCAAGCAACATCAATCAACTAGATGAAAGAAGTGTCCTAATATTAATTGAGCTATTGTAGTTGTTATCGAGAACCTAATGAAATGAGAAAGAAGTTAGTCTCAACCGAGTCCAGTATTGATTGAACAAGACATAATGTTAACCACGCATGGAAAAAAAAGAATAGAAAAGAAAATATGGAATCCAAGGTTGACATTTGATGAAAATTAAGAATGTTTGAGAAGTTTTAAAGATAAGGACGAAATTAGCTATGAGATCAAATAGCTAGAGTAACTTAATGAAGATCTAGTGAAGGAGATTTACAATTTTCAGTGTGCATAAACTTTGGGGTGAAGAAGTATTTACTGAACATCTAGATTCAATGATCCTAAGTTGAATGAAGATTAAGAGATGTGTTTAAATAGAAAACTCAACAGATCATAATGTGAGTCAAAAGAAAAAAAAATTACTATTTACGAGATGAATGTGAAGTTGATTATTTCTGATCAAGGAAGAAGGAAAGTGATGTCCAAGATATAATTAAGTGAGATGTATTGTGAAGATCAAGCATGGAAAGCATAAAGTTGATGTAAGAAGTGTGTGAATTAACCAAAAAGGAATTAGAAGGAAGATATAGAGAAGAAAAGATATTTGAGCAATCAGGGTAGTGTTAAACCTAACAGATCATTTCACTATTGTATTTTAACCTTTGTAGTAGAAAAATCTCTTAACCGAGTGGACTTAATAGTCTTGTGAAATCCTATATGGTAATATTCATTAGTAATGATTTTAAGTCCTTTAGAGTATACCATTCTTTAGAAATGTCAAGGAGTGATAAGGTCTAGACGATCTTTGGTGAAAATCCTCTAACAAGGTCACATGTAATGATGTATATGTAACCTTTAACAAGGTTGGCTCCTAAAAAATCTCACTTCCCAAGTGGTTTTTCCCTTTACATGGTTTCCACATTAAATAATCATGGCAAACTTGTGTGAATGTTTATGATGTTGCATGATTATTTCATGTTTTAAGTTTATTGTTGCAACTCATTATAAATAGAAAGGTAACTTTGATGCTTGGCATATAAATGAACAATAAGGTATATTAAGTTTTCAGTTTGATGCAAAGATGAAATTAATTTGAATCGTGGTGTTAGATATTATTAATTACTAATTGATATAAAAGTATAAAGTGTTTAAGTGGATGTAAAAGTGTTTTTATGGCTTATAGGATAACTGGTTATAACTGATTCACCCCTCTCAATTATCTAATAGTATGGTGTGTTAGCACAAGCCTGGGCTTATTCTAGTCATTCACTTGTACTTTGAAAATGTGAAGGGTGAGTTATAAAACCAGGTTGATAAACTTGTTTTTGTTCATTGAGATCACATGCTAGGATATTGAGTTGTCAAGAATGTGAGGCATCGTTCTCATAAAAGAGTACCCTGAAGTAAATGATACACAACAAAATGACATAGATAATGAATGTTTCAACATCTAAATAAGCATGGTATCTCAAGAATACTCAATGCATATTCATTGGGTGTGTGAGGATGGTAGATATAGTTTGGATATATAGAGTTGAGTCTCATACAATATGGTAAATACTTTGAAGAATCTAGATGTTGCATTCTATCTTGTGCAATCCACTCAATAACATATTCCTAGGTTCAAATTTTTAACTCTATAACCCTTGGTATTCATTTTAAATTTTAAGTGGTGTCTATGATATGGGAAATTGATTTTGGATTATTTTATAAGACATCTACAAATTTTGTTATGTTTTTGTAATCAGGATCATTACATATTTGATAGCATTCTTATTTAGTTACCAAATCTAGATCTCTTCATTTGTGATCTAAATTCCATACTTTAGTTTTATATAACAAATGGTAATTTATTGTTAATCTCATATTGATGTTATGTTATTTCATGAAAAATATTGGTTTTAATGCCATTGTGAAGTCTAGTGCATTTCCAATATGGTGTGTCTACCACATGTTCTTACAAAAATGCTTATGCATGAAGTTGAAGACATTCGAGAGGGAAATATGAATCAATTTTCCAAGTGCTTAGATAATTTATATCTTCTAGATATAAGTAATATATCTAATTTCTATTATCTTGCAAATGTTTGATAGGATTCGTATGCAAAGAGTTTGTATTTTGTAGTGCATTTTTGGCTCAAGTACTCAAAAATTTTAGATCATGCTATGCACACCAATTATTTGATGAAATGCATATGAGATAAAATTTTCAAGGATAGAATAGTGGGGGTTCTTACTATGTAATCAGATTCAAGTTCTTATTAGCCTTTGGGTTCTTTGTAGTATGTTCATGCAACCAAGTGAAAGGTAAAGATAGTACTATTGGAAACCCCTTCCAATGCATGAAGGGGAAATATTATCTAGATTTATTGGTGTTCATCAGTACTCATCATCTAGATTTATAGGACTAGGTGCAGGTATGAGAGATTCAAGTGTCATTAATCAATCATGAGATATGGATAGAGAGGCTACAAATATTATGAGAGGTATTCAAAAAAGGTTGGAACAAGTAGCTAATGTATTGCAACAGCCTACAATAACTATTCACTAGATGAGTGGTACAATAAGGAAACCACATTGCATCCACCTATATGGTGATAGTATTATTGGCTCTCCACAAAGTGAAATAGACTTTGCATGCTCTTCTAATAGACCTTTGATGCCTAAAGTTTTGGTGGGAAAAGGCTGGCAAGAGAAAAATTGATGCATAGATCACATTTCTAGATAATGTGATGATTATGCATGACTAATGGAAACTTATCCTAGATCACACTAAGGTAGGTTTATCTTTTATTCAATATATGGGCCAATGAAGGGTAATTATGAGAACCAGGTAAGATAGAAGGCCAAGGACCCAGAACAAGGACCTTAAACAAGCCACTACTAAGTTAATACTTCCTACATATTATAGAAGTTGATGAAAGATCAACCGTATAGCTCCCAAGATCACCTGCATGCAAACATCTGTCACAGAAAAAGAGAAGCAAAAGCTATGGAGGTTGGAATTCCTAGATCCATAGATGAGACATTCTTGATGAGCAAAAGAAAGATTTCTATTATCAAAAGTGAATTAATTGCAATGAATGTTTCCAATGAGAGATCATTCTTATAAAGGAGATCAAAACCCTAAAAAGGTCTAACCTAGGTTGCATCATAATAATTAATAAAAGAATTAATTATTATATGCCTAAATTTTAGCTTAAGCAAACTAGAGTTAATTACAAAATATCTAATTATCTAACACATATAATGGCAGAAGAAAGAAAAGTATGAGGGCTTGGATTCATAAACTAGATACATTCTTTAATCTCAAGCCCATTAAGGAAATAAAAGCAATCAAGTTTTCCACTATGCATCTAGATGGATCAACCTATGATTGATGGAGCCATGGACTCATGACTCAAGATCATAGACTTATTAACTCATATAAAGAGTTCATTAATCAATTGGTTTTCTTCTTTGATTGAAAGGATATGGAAGTTTATTACAAAGAGATGGCTTAGCTAAAACAAGATGGTACATTGGTTTCTTTTATCAATGAATTTCAAAGGATTTTAGTGATGGTTGAGTTTTAGAGAATTTTAGTGATGGTTTCAGACATGTTAAAAAAAGGAAGGTCATCTTATTCACTGAAGATTTGAGTCATAGGATCAAATAATTTGTGAAGGCCCTCAAACCTACCCTCTACAAAATGCAATTAAAATGGCACTCAACCTAGACACTTCACCCACTTCCTAGCAACAACCTAGAGGAAATTCCAAAAGCTCTATTCCAAATCAAAAAATTATTGATCAGCATAAGAATACCCAAATAAAAATGTAAATTATAGAAATAAAGGATTTTAAAAGGAGATCAGGATCACATTTGAGGAATTCTCGGTTATTCATATTTGGTTAAAATATAGCTTCAAAAACCATCATGTAAAAACGTGAAATGCTACAAAAAATAATTAATTTCTATTGGCAAATCTTTTCTTTTTTTATTGAACAATATTAATTCTATTAATGATTTTTTTACATCACTAAAATTTTTGTAAATAAATCCTATAAAATATTGGCAAAGAATGGAAAAATGCATTAATTACCATGCAAAACTCTCCAAAAAAAAAAATCATACAAAAAATTAGTAGCATGAGAGTAGAAATGATCGATGGGTTTAAGGTGTAGACTATAATATTTAGTTGTTATTGTTGATTCAAAAAATAATCTCATGAAGCTTATTCTATTTGAAAGGTAATATATATCTACAATTTTAAGTTCTCATGGGGCCAAAAGTTACTTTAAGACCATTGGTCCCAATTTAGATTCACCAACCAAAAGCAATTTTGAGTCCTATGAGTATTACAAACCATTGGTACATTTTACCTCACATGATAGTAACTAAAGATTGATGGTATGGCCCTAGGGTGACTATTAGTAATAATATGCTATAAGAAAATTAATTTATATTTCTACAATAACTTGTAAAATTTAGACAGACCTGGCGGGTCTATTCTGGTTGGGGGTTTGTCCAGGTATCGTGCCCTATTTCGTTGTCTTTTTTTATCATATATAATTTTAGTGATCTTTGTCACATCAATTTTTGCTTTGTTTAGCCCTCTTATTGTTGGCCCTATCCCTGTTAGAGGGCATCATTTTGTTCGGCCTCCGTTCCCTTCCCTTTGAAGCTATTGGTTCTTTTTGTATGTTGTCGGTATGGTTTTATCCCAGTTATGTATGTAAATAACAAAAGATGAATATAATATAAGATATTCTTTTAGCTTAAACAGTTAAATGTTAAAGTTCCTTTTTGGCATTCTTACGATCTGAGCTTCTTGGTTAATCATAATACTCTTTAACATATTGAGATCATCGATCAAGTATTTAATTTTCTTGTTTTTGATAAGATCATGGGTTTATCTTCAGTATAAGATTAATCATTTTGATCTTTTATTCAAAACTAGTAACAACTGTAGTATTCCATAGCCTTTCTTTCATTATTTTTGCTTTATTTTGTCTCCCTTCAAAAGGTATTCTCACCGGATTTTAACTTAGTCTCAAATTGGATTAAAATTGTCTATTACCAAAGTCAAGCAATGGTTTTTAACAAAAGGGACTAGATATTGTAACATAAGATAAACTAAGAGTAAAAAGTACTAACACCTAATGTGGATAAAGAAGATGTCTTTTTGCAATATGACAGCAAGGTGCCTCATATTTTAAGCAATTTTAGCGAGAGATTGGGAGAGTTAACTCTAAATACATTTTTTTTATTGTAATTAAAATATTAGAACTTGAAAAAAAGGAAGGAATGCCTTCCAAAGTATCTATATAAGACTTGGGTAAATTATATAAAATAGGAAAAGTTGAATAAAGAATTATTAGGATTACCATCAAATTATAAAATTGGGGTATACCCCTCTTAAGTATGTTTCTATATAGGTCGGGCAAGACTGGAGTTTTTCTTCTTCGTTCTTTCCTACCAGTGCACATTTGAATAGAGAATTTTGTAATTATTTTTATGATATAATATAATAAAAAAGGCTTCGATCATTTACCGATTAAAAAAAATTATAAATAGGCAGAACTTCTCTAAACATATATTGAATATAGTGACAAATTTTTGAGCTACAAAAATGATCAAATAAATGCTTTGAAAACTTAAATAGATAGAACATAATTTTTTAAAAAACTTGATGATTTAGGTTGCCTTGAAGTATTAGGCCAATTTCAATTTCTGAATTTCTATTGTTGGTGAATTCGCAAATATTCGCCAATAGAAAACCATTGTAGAGGACCCACTATTATTATACCCTTAGGGCCCATTTGGCTGAAAGAATTATCGAATGTAGCATTCATCTATGTTGGAATAAGCTCTCTTCTGGTATTCATACATTCTTAAAATAAGTTCTAGAATATCATTTGAACCTAATTGGTTGACTTGGAAGAGGAGTTGAAAGATGCATATTCTATGTTTGGTTGCAACAATTGAAATAGGAATTGGGATAATTTTTGCTTTTTAATAATTAATTATTATTTTTGTTTGGTAATATTTTAAATAAACAAGAATTTTTATTTATAAAATTTGATTTTTTATTAATCTTTTAAAAGCCAAATTATTTCGATTAGCCTTTATTTTATTTTCCAAATTGACTTTATAGAAAAAGATAAACCACAACCTTTGAAATTTATCAAAATTCAAAGGATATATTATATTTTATATTATAAGTTTAATTATAAATTAAATCAAATTATTTAATAGAGTATAAGATCAAAACTAAAATTATTTAATTTTTAAATATATTAAAGAAAATAAAAATACAAATAAGTCAAGATCATTGATATGATATTTAAATGATCTTTCAACGTAGTTTTAATTATAAGACTAAACACAAGATTTATTTGTGAAGATAATTTTATAAAAGTTTAGATAAGATATTAAATCTGATATTAGTCTTTTTTGTCATTTTTTTAAAAAATACATATTAAACTTTAAATAATGTTGACCTAGTTTATATCTTATGATGAACGAAGAAAATAATCCAAAAATGCATTTGAATGGAAAAATACAATCAAATGGCAAAGTCACAGACCCGACAACCCATCAAATTAGATTTATTAAAAACTAGAATAAGAATAAGCTATTCTTATTCCACCATTTTTTAGGTATTCTACTATGCTCATTTTGGGGTCAAATTAGGATAGGAAAAATCTAATTCCAATTTTGTATTTTGCAAACAAACATCAAATTGGCGAATGTTGGAATTTAAATTTTCCTATTTCTGCCCAATTCCTGCAACCAAACACGGCCTTAAAGTGCCTTGAGTTCTATACCAATAGATCTTTTACCTTGTGGTCCATTTTATGTATCATGTTAATGATAAATTCAATATTAAGCTATATTTTGCCTATAATTTATTATTCTTGTGCTCTAGGGGTAATTTGTACATTCCACATGTTATCATTTCTTTTGTCTGTGCATTTGATTTACTGCTTGCATTTTATTGCAGTTGTTTGTGTTTTCAATTCTATAAAAATCAATTGGAGTAGAATCATTGTATCTTGGAAACTATTAACTATATTATCTAAGCATAATTTTATTTGTTCTAACAAGATTTCCCATAATGCAATAGCCCTTATAAATACAAATATTTCTATTATATAAAAAAATGATTTCAATTCTGACTACACGAGTAATGGGATGGAAAACTAAATAATTAAAATTCAATCTTCATGATATCACTTATAAATTTATATTGTTCCACAAGTTAGAAATGTTTATTATGTTGGGCTCTCAAGTAATGTATATACATTTTTCTATTAAGAATTCTAAAATGCAGATCAGGAGAAAAACAACACATCTAACTAGCACAGTCACAAAACCAATCTCTTCAGGAATTTCACATAATAAGTTGAAAGAAACACATCTAACAATTTGAACATGGTAAGCTTGTCATCAAAATGTGAGATTGATATTAGATACATGTTCAATACAAATAAATAATGAATTACATATCTTTCATATCCAAATAGGTGATAATAAGTAATTATAGTATATGTATTACGACAATATAAAAAATTGTGATGAAAATTGTTCCTACTTTTCACAATGAAAAAACACATATTTTATACCATCCAATAGATGCTAGAAGACAAGAAAGTTGATTATTATTGGAATTCAAAACTATCAAAAAAAAGAGATTTCCTAACTCTTCTATAATACTTTGGATGTTGTTGTGAGCCATATGAGTTTTCAAAGCTCCATGACATGAAAAAGAAGACGTCAAAGTTAAATGAGAAAATAAATTGTTCCTATGTTATAAAAACCCCAAAGAGACACCATAAAGACTATATAGACCACAAGTAGTTCAAGATTCAATTGTATGTTCAAAAAATATATAAGTGCGTCAAACCTCCCACCACTTCTCTCCTCCAATTGTATGTAAATTATTGTAAACTTGATGCGACACTTCCTCTCATCCAAAGAATACCAATGAGTTGAGAGCCCAAGTTAGAAAAAACATTTTAATAATTCAAAATCAATTAACAAAAATTAAGTTGCAAAACTTCACTAGAACTAGAATAAATAAGATATTGATAAAGCATTAACAATTACAAACCAAGAATATGTAGCAGTTACAAGAAATGTTGTATGGTATTTGGAGAAACCTCATTCTAACACAATAGTTATTCAATGAAGAGGTGTATGCACAAGTTATGTGACAACACATTCATATCATTGATAAATGACTCGCATTCACCTCTAAAAATCCATTCTCTGTGCATGTTTCTTATTTTAGTTGTACATAATGGGGGTCATATATTACTTGACTTTAATCATATCCTATTGAAATGATTTCTTGTCAAGTTTTTTATCAAGTCACATGCATCGTATGGAATACCATCAAGATTGAATAAATTGAATCTCCAAAAGGATCTTGGAACAACATCATACACACATATCAATTCAAATAACATCAACTACCAAAATTTTGAGGAACACCATCTTGAACATGGGTGGTTTCTCTGTTAATCCAACTATTTTAATTGTGATGACAATGGAGCAGTATGGGAATCCAATTCTTGACCTTCCCACCCCAAAAATAATTATAGCTACCTACTTATCTCCACATACTACCCACTCAACCCCAACCATATCCTCCACCATAGGATTGTAGGGACCTCTCCCTTATAAGGTGGATGGTGTAGGCTTCTTCCCTATTAGATAACTTTGGGTTGGGGGGAGTGAATCAGTTATAATCATTTATCCTATAAGCCTTAAAAACACTTTTGTACCAATTCAAACTCATAAACATTTAGATCAACCACTTAGTAATTAGCTTAAACATCATAACTCACACTAATAAAAACTATTATTTTAAACTTTCAACATTTTGTTCCTTAATATACTGAATATCATAGTTATCTTCCCATTTATACTAAGTTGTAGTAATAAACATAAAACCTAAAATAAACATGCAACATCATAAACACTCATACAAGTTTGACACAAGTATATAACATAGAAACTTGGTAAAAGGAAAAGCCTCCTAGGGACCAACTACCCAAAAAATTCACTCTTCTAAAGTGAGATTTTTTAGGAACGTACCTTGTTAAAGGCTATATACACATCATTACATACAATATTGTTGGAGTATTTTCACCAAAGAGCATCTAGATCTTATCACTCCTTGACATTTCTAAAGAGTGACCTACTCTAAAGGACTTACTATTGAATCTTACCATATAGGATTTCAAAAGATTGTTAGGTATGCTCAGTTAAGAGATTTTTCTACTGCAAAGGTTAAAATGCAATAATAAAATGATATGTTAGGTTTAGCACTACCTTACTTGTTCATATCTCTATTGTGCTCTATATCTTCCTTATGATCCCTTCCTAGCTAATTCACACAACAATTATTTCACTTAGCACTTCTCTTACTTAATCTTCACAATGTAGCTCACTCGGCTATCCTTTGGCCATCACTTTTCTTCTTCCTTCATCAATAATAGTGAACTTCTTATTCACCCCTTAAATAGTAAATTTGTCATCTTTGACTCAACACATATGTTAGATCTTCACTTAGTTCAAGTTCACTGAATCTAGACACTCGATTAATACACTTCCACCTTGAAGTTTGTGCACACTCTAAAAATAGTAAATCTCCTCCATTAGATCTTCATTGAGTTTCTCTAGTTGTTGATCTCATAACTAACTTCATCCTTTCATTTAAATTTCTTGAATATTCTTAATTTTCATCAAATGCTAGTGTTGGATTCCATCCTTTTTTTTGTTCTTTCTTTGTTCTTTATTTCATCAAGTTCTTGGTGAAAATAGTAGTAGTTTGGTAAATATTGGAATTATTCTTTCACCTAGTTGGTTGGTGTAACTTGGCTATCTCAATGCAACTTGATTACATATGATTTCATATTTTTTCTTATATGTTGGAACCATGTAAAATAGTCAAGCCAACATTATGTTGTCATATTCCAACTCGTTCAAGTGCCCATTGAATACCATACTTTTTTCAACACTTGCATCATCATACTTTCTTCAAATCTTCTTTCTCAATCAAATCCTCATCATCAATCAAATGATATGACACTCTATTGAATTAGCATAATGTCTCACAACTAAGGCTTGGTATCAATGATAGCATAACAACTAATATGACTCTTTCACATACATTAACAAAATTATCAATTGGGATAACAATATCCCCCTTAGGCATTGATAGAAACATAAACACAAGATATTACATCACATAACATTATATCATAATATTATCAAATGTATGTAGTGACAACAACACAAAATTTTAATTCTTCTATGTCATCTTCATGATCTTTGTATTAGGTTTACTTCATCAAGTTCTGCTCAGTTTGCAACAATATACTCCCCCTTCGGATAGACTGATTTGTTCAATAACATCTTTGATATCACACATCTACTCCTTATATTTTGTAAGCTTTCAACATCTTCTCCTTTGATTATACTTCATATTTCTCAACATCTTTCCCCCTTTGGGAGTTATTCTCTTTTACTATTCTCTCCTTTAACTAATTCTCTCCCAATCATATTATCTCTACTTCAAATTCTCTCCCTCTTTATTGATTCAATCATTTGTTTCAATCTTTTAACTAATTTTCTCCCCCTTTGACAACAATGCCAAAGGTAAATAAAATTTTCAAGTAGAAACTCATAAAACCTTGTAGTTATATCTTATACCTTGCATGTACTGATAACAATATCTTCATTATAGACACTCTTTCACATATCTAGAAATAACTTCCTAAAGTGTGAACTTATGCATCATCTCCACAAAGATATTCTAATTCATTTGTGAATTTATGCAAAGTGCATATTTTCTTAGTGAATCTTGGATTGGGTTATGATCCCTAACTTACCTCTTAGATACTCAAAAGCATCCTTAGGTAATGGCTTTTCAAATATGTTTATAATTTTCCCCTTAGACTTTACATACTCTAATCTAACTCATTTATCTTTTACCTTCTCCCTCAAGTAGTGATACTTGATATATGTTTGTGTGTGTGTGTGTGTGTGTGTGTGTGTGTGTGTGTGTGTGTGTGTGTGTGTGTGTGTGTGTGTGTGTGTGTGTGTGTGTGTGTGTGTGTGTGTGTGTGTGTGTGTGTGTGTGTGTGTGTGTGTGAGAGAGAGGTTTTGGTTTTTTCACACATCACATGATTCTTTGAAATATTTATGGTGCTTGTGTTGTCACCATAAAACATTACTGGCCCAGTGACTTCCTCTTTCATTCCTTCCAATAATTGCTTGATCCAAACAATATTAAAATAGTTAATTGCAATAGCTACATACTTAGCTTCAACAATAGACTAATAAATACAACTTTATTTTTTTCTCAACCATGTAATAAATCTTTCTCCTAAAAAGGAATCTCCACCACTAGTGCTCTTCCTATCATCAATCTTTCTAGCCCAATCTACATCTGTATAAAATCTTAGCTCAAAATCACATTATTTCTTATACCATAGTCCATATCCTTTAATTCCTTTTAGATATTTGAACATCCTCTTAAATGTAGTTGTGTGTACCTCTTTAGGATTAGTGGAAAACCTTAGAACTATTCCAACTACATGTGTAATATCAAGTCTATTGTCTACACCATATTGCAACTTTCTAATCATTGATTTTTATTGTGTGTCATCTACTTCAGCATTATCATCTTCCTTAGTTAATTTGCATCTAGTTACCATAGGTGTACCAACTAGCATTTAGTCATCCATACTAAAATTCTTCAATATCTCCTTAATATACGTAGATTGAGTCACATATATACCACTTTGTGTTTGAAGAACTTGAAAACCAATGAAAAAATTAATCTCATGAAACATAGACATTTCAGACTCTTTACTCATCTGATTAGTAAATGATTTGCATAACAAATAGTTTCTACCAAATATTATATCATCAACAAATATTTCAACAATTAAGACCTTCTCATCAATTTCACTTTTCAAATACAAATTACTATTTTCACTTATTCTAACAAATTTAATCTTAATCAAATATAAATTCAATCTTTCATACCATCCTCTCAATGCTTGCTTCAATCCATACAATTCTTTGTTTAGTTTACATACCAAGTTCTTTTGATTTCTCTCCACAAATCATTCAGGTTGATCATTGTAGACTTCTTCTTCTAGTATTATATTTAGAAAATGTGACTTAATATCTATTTGATATACTTTGAATTTCTTATAAGCAGCATAGGCAAGTAGAGTTCTAACTCATTCTAATCTAGCTATAGATGAAAAGGTCCCTCCATAGTTAATTCCTTCATCTTGAGAATAACCTTTACAAACTAGTCTAGCCTTGTTCCTCACAACTTCTTCTTTCTCATTCAATTTGTTCTTGAAAATCCAGTTGGTTCCAATCACATTCTTGTCTTTGGGTCTCAGTACCAGTATCTATATATTTTTCTTTTCAATTTGATATATCTCCTTATTCATTGCATTGATCGAGTCATCATTATCAAGTGCAACTTTCACAATTATTGGCTCAAATCCATAATAAAAAATGTATCATCTATCAACTTACTTCTTGTCATAACTCCAACACTCTTGTCACAAATTATTTAATCTTGTGAATGATGTCTCCTCACATATTTTTCTAACATAGGCTCGGTTATGTAATCTCTAGCATTATCATTACATGTTTATGGCTCAACATTCTACTCAAGTTGTTCTATCTGTTGTTGATCTCCAAGCCTAAGTTTCCTATTAGTGTCTAACACTTAGTCATTTCCAAGGCAGCATTAGATGGTCATCACTATGATCGATCCATCTAGAGAAGGTCAAACGATGAAAGAACTTGTTTATTTGTTAACACATGCTGAGAAAGTCAAAGGTTGTTGAGCACCCTAGTTAAGACTGAGAAAAGAATAGAAGCTGAGTAATTTAGTTAAGATTGAGCAAGAAGACAGTTACTTATTACTGAGTGAATAGAATATGTTAAGGTCAAGTGATAGCATGAACGTTAGTTATGATCGAGCATTAGAACATTCAAGTGATAAGTAAACTAGTATTGACATATGAGTTTTTAATTGCATAAACACTTATGTAAATCATTCTAGCCAACCTCTACACAATATTTAAGGATCAAAGAGATAATTAAGGAGGAAATTACATGTTTTTTCAGACCGTATTAATCCCTAGGAAATTTGATTAACCAATTAGAAAATTAGAATGAAAAATGGAAAAAGGATGAAAAATGGATCGTTGATCCTAATATAGAACCTTCGAGGATAATCTATTTAAGAAGGGTTCCTACCATAGAATCAAAGAAAGAATCATATAGAGGACCATGTATGTGTAAGACAAGTGAAGTGATGAAGCAAAAAAACTAAGTATAGAGCGAAGAATTTTAGACAGTACAACTAGAGCAGTGAAGGACAGAAAAGATATATCAAATAAGGAGGTCAAATAAGGAGGATATCCATAATTAGCTTTCAAAGAAAACTGAAGGATCAAGTACTAAATTAGTTTTAGTAGATTGAGTCAGGGAAAATCTCTTAACAAAGTGGTTCTAATGGGCCTATTTCAAATCTCCTAACAAAGTCCTTACTTAATTGTAAGTGTAAAATACTTTAACAGGGTAAGACCTAGTAGTCTTAAATACTTTTAATAGAGTAGACCCCTCATAGGGTAGATCATCTGATATGATCAAAATTGCAACCCTAACAAATTAACTTTGTTGTTGCAACAGTGAATATTTGTGGGTTTCATCCCCACCCCGGTTTTACCTCCATATTGAAGTGTTTTTGGGTAACCAAAATCATTGTGTTATGTGTTGATGATTTTCATGGATGTTATGCTTAGATAAATTCCATTTTAGCATTACATGTTTATGTTTATATGGTATAAGATTTGAGATATGAGATGGATTGGGAGTGAATTTTTTTATCAATGAAAGTATTATAGATCCTGATTCCCTCCCCCCCCCCCCCCCCCCCAGTATGTTGTTTCCCATTAAGATTTCCAAGAATTGGTATCAAAACTTAGTTCTCATGAAAAAATATAATAGCTTGAGAGGATTAGATCTTGAAGATGGAGGTATACAAGATGGGAAAAATCATTGAGAACCAGATGATTGAAATCCATATCATATTGCAAAAACTTCAAGGAGAAAAAGAAGAGTTGAGGAAATCCTTAAAGAAAAGGAAAGAAATGGTCATTCAGCAAAATGATACACAATACAAGGAAGTTGATACACAAGGATTACTTAATAGTGGAAGTACTAATGATAGTGATGCAGCAATAGCAGATCTACTAGAGAAGAGAAAAAATTGAATAAAGTCAAAGAACTCAAGAGAGGACAAGAAATTCAATTAGTAAGATTATGCGAAGTGACTAAGGAAATGAAGAAAGTAGAAGAAGATAGAGACATGACTGAGAATGAAAAAAGACAAATGGCTACCAGACTTAAAGAAAGATCAGTTGAGGTGTAGAAGCTCACAATAAATTAGTTGGACATGATGAACTAGTTGCTAATTGCAAATCAAAAATTGAACAGAAATGACATGGAGATCATAAATCTAAGATTGCAAGGTGATAGCTAAGAAATGTGTTAAGTTCTAAGAAAGAAATATTGGAAAGAATGAACAAATAGAGTGAAGCTATCAGATTATTTGAAGAAATGATGAGATCACCAAGGTCATCTAGTGATACTTCTAGTCTAGGACATGACAAGCACTCTTCATCTACTAAGGTAGGAGAGTCATCAAAGAATGGAGAGAAAAGAAATGTAAAATCAAATAAAAGTTGTTTTCATGGATTATCAAATAAAAGTTTGTCTCAAGAACCCTAGTTTGAAATGGCGTCATCTACAACTATGAGTAAAATTTTGGAGAGAAACGCACAAATTGTGAGGACTAACTAGTGTCCTCCACCTAATTTCAGGTATTGTTCAAAATTTCAAGCAATAGAAGATGAAATTGGTGCCCTATCATCAATTCTACCAAAGGTTCTGACAATACATGTATAAAATTGGAGCAATTAGAGATTTTGAGATAAGAGAAGCTTATGAAAAATTTTGTGTGTTGGGACTCAAAATTGAAGCCCTGATTTTGAGTACCATTGATAAAATCAAGCCCTATAAGCGCTTTTTAATGCATGTGTACCCAGTTGTCCTTTTAAGGCCTAAGAGGTGTTTAATACTTTTAACACCTTGCATTCAGTTTATCTACTCATCCCATGAAAATAAATTTCCATTCTGATTCATTATGTAAAGTTCCATTTTGAGCAATATCCAAATCTACATTTTGCCTAAGCATCAAATAGTGTATGGTAGCCCAGTTTTCCTTTGAATATGTTTAACCCAAAAATGTTCATGACTTGCCACTTTGGGGATGTTTAATATGCACATCAGAGAACCTATGTTTCATATTTCAATTCATTTTGATATGTATTGACTAGGTTTTGAATCCCTCAAAATTGGTTGTTTATTGTTGACGTACTGATGCAAATTGTTCAGAATTCTAGGAGGCCCTATTTGACTTGTTATAACTTTGACCCGGTTGACCAAAATGAGAAAATTCCTTTTTCATTTCATTCTAGAGCTTAGAGAATTTCTATGTTTCAATTTTGAGCTTATGAAAAATTTATTTGATCAGTTTTCGAACATCATTCCAAAAGCAATTTCTGAAGTTTTACTGGTGTCAAGAAGTGCAAATTAGTTGGTACCCCTGTTTGTGATGTTATATATTTGAATCCATAATAGGTGAGATCAAATGGATTGTACCATTTTTTTCTACTCTAAAAATACTTTAAGAGTACCAATTTTCAAATCTTGACAAATCTGTCTTCACACTTTCCCAGGTCCATTCCATTCACAAAAATCACTTTTTCTGATAATGCTTCTAGTCCTGCAATCTGAGTAGCCTGCTTTGACCGCTCGCCAAATGCATCCAATTATTTTTCATGAGACCTAATCATAGATTTATACTCCCCTTATGACAATGAACCAATGCCCCAATTTTTGTTTCCCCAAGTATCCATTTACCCAGTTTTCAAAACCAAAATAGAACATGATTTATTGTTTTCTAACATGTATGCTTGCAGGCAGTTCTAAGAAGGAAAGTTCAATAGTCAATATCTTTTCACTAAGAATTTTTCATGAGATGGGATTTTGTAGGGTGCATGAATGTAGAACAAAGAATCAGTTTGTCAGATCCCAGGCCCGATCAGATGTTATTGTTAGTTTTTAAAGCCATTTGGATAACCTCTTGGCCTAAAAGTTACAATTTGCAAAAAATGGTAAATTGAGCTTTAATTGTTATTTCGGCAGTCAAATTCAATCCTAATCAGTACCAGATGTTTATCAAATAAAATTTGAGATGTCAGTTATGCGAGAACAAAAAAAAAATTAGCCAGACCCACTTGGGGCCCAACTAATTTGACCAAGCTATTACGGCATCTAAATTATTTCAAATATGGATCAGTTTTAAGTGGCATTTGTAGGGTTATATGAAATGTTCAATCTAATGCTAGGATAAAGTAATTACATTTGAGGAGACTAAGTTTGTGAATGAGTGGTGGCTATTAAGATATACTACATTTATCAGTGGAATGGAATTATAATCTTCTAAGTAACATTTCCATTCAAGATCATTAGACTTATGGAAGCATTTAAAATAAATCAGATCACAATTTTGTCTCACACATATCCTAGGATCGAGCATTATTTTCTAACACAGATAGGAATCCAATTGTGAAAAATGAGAATCTGAGGTGCATAAATCTCAACAAAAGATTACCTAAATCGGGTATAAAAGAGAATAAAACATTGCCCAAATCAGGAAAAAGAAGAAAGAATGTTTACCCAAATTTAAAGAGATGGTACAAAAAACACACAAACCATATGTCATAAGGTTACTTAAGTTGTTGCTAGTATTGTTGGTTTTAGCTCTATCGGTATACATTATGGGTCCTCCTTTTTATTGGCAATTCATGGGGTCTGCACTCAGCTTCTTGTCCTTCTTGTGTATATGATTGCCCTTCAAAAGAAAGACTCCTCATTATTCCTCTAGGTTTCAACAATCTTTCTTTAACAAACTGTGGGAAGCCCAAGTTTAAGGAGGAGATGAAAAAGAATTCTGCTAATCTTGTCTCCCTTGTCAATGCTTATGCCAAGTGTGGAAGCCGCAAATGAAGGGAGAAAAATATTGTAGAAGACGTCTGTTGCATTCAGATACACCAAACACCATAGGCACCACATATGAGGGAATTATTCATGCAAAGTGGCAGAAGGAAAGACTAGTGACAAAGGAAAGGTGGGAGACTTCAGCAATGAATCAACTCAACACAAAAGCCTAATCGCCATCTACTAGACTTCTTGTTCTAGCCATCTATCTCCCTCAACTCAAGGCATTGAGAGGGGTAGAGACCTGCATCTCCTAACTGGTACCTTTGGCACCAAATGTGTTAAGGAGTAAAGCAATGAATGGCAGCGATCAAGGTAGGAGAAATTCAATGATGTTGTAGGGGTCTAAGCACCCATGTCTTCACTGCATAGGAGGGTTTTTATATGACAACCTAAAGTTGATGTCTCCTGCCAATGTCATGGCATGCTTATCTTCATCATCCTCTGGAGAAAACTCATTCACAAAAGATGACCCATCATTTGAAGCTGCAGGGAAATGGAACTTAATGATAGGCTTTTAGTCAATCACAAAATTAACAACATATGAAGAATTAGGAGATAGAATAAGAGAACATAGATAATTCATTGTAAATCCCCTCGTACAAAGAATAGTTGGATACCCTACTCTAGATAGACCAAAGTCAATAAGATATGTAATGAGAAATGAAGTTGAGAAATCAACAAAAGCTAAATGGAATGGTCAACCGGCATCTCAATCAATGGGATTGAAGACCCTATTATCAAAATTATAGTAAGAGTAATTGCACATAAGTTTTATCAATCACGCTGACTAAATAGTGTGTCATACATTACAATGGACCTAAGCTACAAAATTTTTAAAAAGGATCATAGTTGTGATATTTTCGAGTTGCAATTGCAACAATTGATAGAGAATCTTGGAGATATAAGGAAAGCAAAGAGTACATCATGTAAGTTTTGATCTCTGTTAGTTTGTATATTTTTCTATGTACAAAATTAATTTCCTACCATCGACATAATAGCATGGGATAGCAAGCCAACTGTGGAGCAAATAAATTAGGAGAAAATTTTGAGGCAATCACAGATGACTATTTGAGGAGTTCAAGAATAAAATGAGAAATCGTATGAGGATTCCAGATTTTTTTTATTCCCAAGATGTACTACCTAGAGTTGAATGGTTAAGGTCAATGCCTTATCAGGTAAATGTTGATGAAGTCACAGCAGCAATGACTACACTTTTGTCAGAGGATGTTGATGTAAATGTTGAACCATTCAAAACATATGACACAATAAAAGATCAAATAAATCTAGAGACAAGTGAGCCCAAGAAAGATAAGAAAAGAATAAAGACAATCAAAGGTCTTGAGGAAAAAGATGATGACGGGGAAGGATCAAAACATACAACTATAGAAAAGGTGTCTAAAGGCAAAGAGCTAGCTATTGTTGAGCCCAAGCCAACAAAGAAGAAGAAGAAAATAATAATTATTGATCCAAAGGTGAAAGAAGATCTCAAAAAAGGTGTACAAAAGGTTGCTACACACCAAGAGCCAAAAGAAAGAATAATAACAAGATCAAAGATAGCTCAGCCCCCGACTGCCAAACCAAAAGAAATTCCAACAAAGAGGAAACTGACCAGTTCACCAAAGAAAAACATACCGAAGAGGTCAAAGAGAAGATTAGTTGTAATAAAGGAGGAAGAAGATGATGAATAAATAGAGTTTGATGATCTAATAAAATTTTGAATTATATTGAGACCATTGTTGGAATACAAACACCACTGAGAGGTGGGGTGAATCAATGGTTTAACATACTTTTAAAAACTTGAAGCAATTACAAGTTATAAAAAGTTAACGCATGAGCAAGATAGTTAATGAATAAAAAAGTGACACAATATTTTAACATGGAAAACCCCTTAGGGTAAAAAACCCACTTCAAATCTAAAACTTTATTGGCTTCTTGGGAAAATCTTTTAGAGCTACAACTCTAGGAAGCACCAACAACCTATTTTAGAAACACCAATTTCAAGGAACACCAATCCCTTACACCTGAAGCACCAACTTCATGAATACAAGAAGCACCAACTTCAAAAATGTACAAGTGAGAGATAAAATTAGAGGATCATCTATGTTACAACACAAATCATGAATCGTTAGTTTCAACTTCTTGTTGAAAACATAATGCAAGATATACTTCTATTCTCCTCAAAACATCCAATATCCAAATATATTTTCTTTTTCCATTCAAAGATTTGATCAAATATTGATATGAATGAATGAAGAAGAAATAATATATAACCCTTATTATACCTCTAATAAAATTTTTCAATGAAAATAAATCACAAATATGAAATAAGAAACATAAAGCATTACCCTCTTCTTTGTTGTTAAAAATCTACCTGCAAATTGTTCGATCTACAAGGAATTCCACACCAATTCTAAAAATTCTATCAAAACCACCTATTGTATGTTTTAGAGGAATGTATCCTCTACTTATAAACCAAGAAATTTGAAATTTTGGAGGCAGCTACATACCCCAAACTTCCATTAGACCAAAATTGCTCAAAATTGCCAAAATTGTCATACCAATTTGGTACCTAACTTTTCCTCTTTCCATACATGTGTTATGAAAAAAATAACAAATAATTATTTAAGATAGCTCTAGGACCTTTCCAAAAAAGTATGATAGTTGGGGTCTATGTGATAAAAAATCTTGTTGACTTTCAAATATACCAAAACTTCTTCTTTTTTATTCTTTTTCAAAAATAATGTGAACATTAAGTGTTAATTGTATAACAGTTAAGTATTTGTCTTGAATATGTTTTGAAAAATATTGGAGGACATAAAATAAGATAATTACATGATGTTATCCATACCATATGCTCATTATTGACATCAATGACAACAATCAAAGACCAAATACCAAGGGTTCAAAATACTCCCCCTTTGGCATTGATGTCAATACTAACTTCCACCTATATATCCATGTGTACCTATACATGTATATCCATCATGTAGACATCTTCTTCATTTTTCTCCCCCTTTGACATCAACAACAAAGGAGATATACCAAGGTTTCAGTTTAACAAAAAGATTAGCAAAATATGCTCCCCCCTAAAACCTATCACTCATTTATGAACTTATGCAAGAGAAGAAAGGGATAAAACCCCCAATCTTTTGCTTAACCCTTCAAATGTGGCTCTTGAGAGAGGTTTTTTAAATATGTCAACAAGCTGATCTGAAGAAGGAACAAATTCTAATTGAACATTACCATTCAAGATATGTTCCCTTATGAAATGATAACGAACATCAATGTGCTTGGCGCATGAATGCATAACTGGATTCTTAGAAATATTGATTGCACTCTAATTATCACAATAGATAGGAACTAGTTTAGACACTATTACTTTCATATTTGATAAAGTTTGAACCATCCAGCGAACCTATTGAAAATAAGAACATGTGGCTATATATTCAGCCTTTGCAGTAGAAAGTGTAGTAGATTCTTGTTTCTTACTATGCAAACACACTAGCCTGTTACTCAAGAAAAATGTTGCTCTTGAAGTACATTTTCTTTCATCTAGACAACCTACCCAATTTGAGTCAATATAAGAAACAAATCTAAAATCATTATGTTTAGGATACCAAATCCCATAATCCAAAGTACCTTATATATATTTGAAAATTCTTTTAACTGTCGTAACATGAGATTCTTCAGGTGAAGATTGAAATTTTGCAACCAAACATACAACATGCATGATATCGAGCCTTGAACCTAGGAGATATAGTAAACTACCAATCATAGATCTATAAGTAGTTTGGTCAACATCAGGAGAATCATCATTTTTAGTAAGTTTGCATCTTGTTATCCTTGGTGTTCCCATAGGCTTACAATCTTCCATATGAAATTTCTTTAACATTTCTTTTTCATACTTAGTTTGGGATAAGAATATACCATTTTCCAACTAAGAAATTTGCAACCCAAGAAAATAGGATAGTTCCCCAAGCATGAACATTTCAATTTCAGATTGCATAAGCTTTGAAAAACCTTGACTTAAAGCATCATCATTGGATCCAAATACTATATCATCAACATAAATAAGAATAATGTGAACATCATCACATGTACCATATATGTACAAACTTCTATCAACACCACCTCTTTTGAAGCCATTTTTGATAAGATATTGATTCAACCTAGAATACCAAGCCCTCAGAGGTTGTTTCAAACCATAAAGAGCCTTTTTTAACTTGTAGACATGATTAGGATAGTCTTTGTTTTAAAATCCTTTAGGTTGACCCATATAAACCTCTTCATCAAGATAACCATTAAGAAATTTCATTTTAACATACATTTGGTACATTTTAAAGCCCTTGAAAGTTGAATATGCAAGAAAGATTCTTATTGCTTCAATTCTAGCCATCGGTGCCAAAGTTTCATCAAAGTCCACACCTTCTATTTGTGCATAATCCTTACAAACCAATCTAGCCTTATTCCTTGATATGTTTCCATTTTCATCAAGTTTATTTCTAAAGACCCATTTAGCACCTATTACATTTTTATCTTTAGGTCTAGGCACTAATTCCCAAGCTTTATTTTTGTTCAATTTGACTTAGTTCCTCTTTCATAGCATTAACCCAAAACTCATCCATACTAGCAATTTTATATGGTTTAGGTTCAATTTGAGATAACAAATAGAGATTAACACATTCACTAGATGTAGTTTTTTTTCTCTGATACCACTTGTTGGAATACAAACACCATTTGGGGGGGGGGGGTGAATCAGTGGTTTAAAATACTTTTAAAAACTTGAAACAATTACAAGTTATAAAAATTTAACGAATGAGATAGATAGTTAATGAATAACAAAGTGACACAATATTTTAACATGAAAAACCCCTTAGGGTAAAAAACCACTTTGAATCTAAAATTTTATTGGCCTCTTGGGAAAATCTTTTAAAGCTACAACTCAGGGAAGCACCAACACCCTATTTTAGAAACACCAATTTCAAGGAACACTAATCTCTTACACCTAAAGCACAACTTCATGAATACAAGAAGCACCAACTTCAAAAATGAACAAGTAAGATATAAAATTAGAAGATCATCTTTGTTACAACATAAATCATGAATCACTAGTTTCAACTTCTTGTTGAAAACACAATGCAAGATATACTTCTGTTCTCCTCAAAACATCCAATATCCAAATACATTTTTATTTTTCCATCAAAAGATCTGATCAAATACTGATATGAATGAATGAAGAAGTAATATATAACCCTTCTTCTACCTCTGGTAAACTTCTACAATGAAAATCAAATCACAAGTATGAAATAAGAAACATAAAGCATTACCCTCTTCTTTGCAATTAAAAATCTACCTGCAAATTGTTTAGTCTACAAGGAATTCCACACCAATTTTGCAACTTCTATCAAAACCACCTATTGGATGTTTTAGAGGAATATATCCTCTACTTATAAACCAAGAAATTTGAAATTTTGGAGGTAGATAAATACCCCAAACTTCCATTAGACCAAAATTGCTCAAAACTACCAAAACTGTCATAACAATTTGGTACCTATTTCTAATAAAACAAACTTTTTCTCTTTCCATACATGTGTTATGCAAAAAGTAACAAAAAATTATTTTAGCTAACTTTGAGACCTTTCCAAAAAGATCTAATAGTTGGGGTCTATTTGATTAAAAGTCTTGTCGACTTTCTAATAGACCAAAACTATTTATTTTTATCCGTTTTCAAAAACAATGTGAACATTAAGTGTTAATTATACAACACTTAAGTAGTTGTCTTGAATATGTTTTGAACAATATTGAAGGACATCAAATAAGATAATTACATGATTTTAGTCATACCATATGCTCATTATTGGCATCAATGACAACAATCAAAGACCAAATACCAAGGGTTCAACAACTACCTCCAACAATTGTAGATAAGGTATGTCAAGAGATTACTGAATTAGCAAGTTTGGTAGAATTTAAAGACATCAATTTGTATTCTTTAAATAAAGAATATCAAGAGTAGTTTGAAAAAGCTATGATAGATATGATGATACAATTCAAATCTACACCCATAGGGTTAGGAGAAGGCATTCCAAAAAAATTCTACAATAAAGTTGATGCTAAGTGGAAGTGGGCATTATCCACAAAAAGATAGATCAGGGAAACCACTTTAGCAAAAACAATGCTATATTTAGGGAAGACATGTATATATATTTTCCTAAAAGACTTTATGAATAAATTTATGTCTAACCAGAGGTCTTATAAAATTTTGATGAGTAAAGCTCATGAAGTTGAGCAAGAGAGCATAATTATATGGAAGGAAGCATTTGGGTTGCTTGTTCCATCAACTAATAAAGGAGATGAGGAAGAAGAGGAAAGAGATGGAGAAGTTAAGGAAGAAGAAGATGATGCAATAAAAGTTGCAAACCTTGTAGAAGAAATCAAACAATTAGTAGAAGGGTGTGAACAACAATATGTTGTCACAATTGAGGATATTCTTGATTCATCTCTGTATGATCATTATGTGTTGACAAAAGAAGATATAAAAAATGTTGAGTCAGATACATCTCTACCAAGCACCCATCTAGTATTACTACAAATAAAGGATTATCCAAGGATTAAAAGTGCCCAAACTAATAATTTTTATGTTGCATCAGTTGTTGTTGATACAGGTATCGAGCAACAAGGCAAGGCTATAGTTGTTGTTTCCACAAGTTGCTTGTATCCCAATGGGCCAAAAAATTGAGAATGTTGAAGAAAAGAAAGAAAGAAAAATGGCCAAAGGAGAGAAACTCAAAGAATAAGAGATAACCAAAGTTCTTATATAACTTCCAAGTGCCAAGGTAGCTAAGATACTAATTATTACACCTAAACAATAGGTTATATCTACTCAATAGGAGTATAAACAGGTATCTAGATTGATTGAAAAGGGTAAACAATTGCAATTTTCACTACCCAGTGATACAACCCCTCAATCTTAGATAGTGGAACAATTAGAAGAAATAATAGAAGAGTCAATAATTCTAGATGAGGTAATCACTTTGCACATGTATGACTTAAACAATCTAACATTGGATCAAATGCAAGAATATAAAACTTTGATGAGTCATAATGAAAAGAAAGAATGGTTGAGAAGAGAGAAAAATGAAGTAGGTATTTCATAATATAAAAGACATTTTTTTTGATGTATTTGGAATCATTGATATTAATAGTAAGTATCCAATTTTAGATCAGTTGGTGTATATAATTGACAAAGTTCAAACGAATGATATTGAGACCAATGATAAACTAATGTAATGGCCTGAGAAAAAGTTTGAGCACAAATTTTTGGAGAAAGTCTCTAGGGAACTTGTACATAGACAAGTAGAGCTTTCTAATTTAGTCAAAAAGATGGAAGGAATTTTGAAGATTGTTCATTCTTAATATAAGAAGCTTTGTGATGTTGATTTCTTCACATTGGAGAATCAATGATCAATTGATATAATTCAGGCAAATATGAAGGCATGTTCACATTCATTGGGAAAGGACGTAAGTTCAAGCTGACCTTCATATAATAAGTTAACATTTGGTCAAGAAAGGTTAGCCAAGTTACTAGCTAGAGACAATGGCATGAGGACCAAATTTATTTATATTCAATTCATGCTATTACCACATTTGGAGATCATTCACAAGGAGTTATATATAGCTTAGAGTATATTGAAGAAAGATGCACTTCTTTCAAATGTTGAGAGCTTAATTGATCTAGCTATCAAGCTAGAGATTCATATTCAAGTCATGAAATCTACAAGAGACAAATGGAATAAAGGACTTGAAGAAATCTTGGCTACTCATCAAACATTTTTTGATAAGTACAAGATAGCCCCAATAAACCCCAAGTCATAAGTGACAAAAACAAGGGGAAATATATTAACAAGGAACATATATTAAAGGGGGAAATACAATAGAAAAATAAGGGAAATATAGAAGATGAAAGAAGTAGGAGAAAAAATTATTAGATGACACAATATCAGAGTTTTCAGAGAGATTTCAGACATGTACATATTGAATAGTAGAGATTAAATTTTAGTAGATCGAATTATAGTCTTAAGGGGAGTATTATTTTTTCATGAAAAGCTATATCATGACAAAGTTTTTTTTCCACTAATGTCAAAGGGGTAAATTGTTCATCTCCAAGCCCAAGTTGTTTATTAGTATCTAACACTTAGTCATTTCCAAGGCAGTGTTGAACGATCATCACTGTGACCAAGCCATCCAAAGAAGGTCAAGCTTATGAAAGGACTTGTTTATTTGTTAACACATGTCAAGAAATTCAAGGGTTGTAGAGCACCCCAGTTAAGACTGAGAAAGCATACAAGTTGAGTAATTCAGTTAAGATTGAGCAAGAAGAAAGTCATTTATTGCTGAGTGAATAGAATATGTTGAGGCTAAGTGATAACATGAATGTTAGTTATGATTGAGCATCAAAACATTCAAGTGTTGAGTAAACCAGTATTGACATATGAGTTTTAATTGCACAAACACTTATTTAAATAATTCTAGTCAACCTCTACATGACATTTAAGGATTGAAGTGATAATTAAGGAGGAAATTACACATTTTTTAAAATGGTATTAATCCCTAGGCAAGTAGATTAACCAATAAGAAAAATAGAATGGAAAATGGAAAAAGGATGAAATATGGATCATTGATCCTAATCTAGAACCTTTGAGGATTATCTATTTAAGAAGGGTTCCTACCATAGGACCAGAGAGTGAATCATACAGAGGAGCATGTATGTGTAAGAGAAACAAACAATCTAAGTATAGAGCAAAGAAGTTCAAACAATACAACCAGAGCAGTGAAGGATAGAATAGATATATCAGATAAGGAGATCAGATTTCTAAAGAGAAGATATTTGTAATAAGCTTTCAGAGAAAATAGAAGGTTCAAGTATTGAATCACTTTTAGTGGATAGAGTTAGAGCAAATCTCTTAACAGAGTGGTTCTAACAAGCCTATTTCAAATCTCCTAACTGAGTCCTTACTTAATTGTAAGTGTAAAATCCTTTAACAGGGTAAGACCTAATAGTCTTAAATGCTTGATAGAGAGAAGACCCCACATAGGGTATATCATAATGTTATGTATTGATGTTTTTCATGGTTGTTAGACAGATAAATTTCAATTCAGCATTACATTTTTATGTTTATGTTGATATGGTATAAGATTTGATATATGAGATGGATTAAGTGTGAATTGTTTTATCAATTAAAGTATTATAGATTGTGATTCATCCTCCCCACCTCCTCTTAGTATTTTGTTTCCCATTAAGATTTCCAACATCTATGGCTTGGGTAAAGAAGGTTGAAGCTTGGTGTCTTTCTATTGTGGCTTAGTATACCATTGCAATGACTTAGTTTGGAGCTCGGGTACAATATCAAGTGCATCTTCATAGATATACACAAATTCATTGTAATTCTTAGGTTCTCTCTTACTCTCATCATTATTATTTTCTACAAACTAATAAATTCTATCATTTTCACTTCCAATCATAGTGTCACTCACTTTATTCAAGTATTTTTAAGCCTTTCTCTTAGTAGAATAACCTAGGAATATACCTTCATCACCTTTAGAATCAAACTTTCCATTTCTTACATCTTTATGAATATAACACCTACTTCCAAATATTTTGAAATAACTAACATTTGGTGTATGACCATACCAAAGTTGATAAGGTGTCGTGTTTGTTCCTTTCTTCAGGTAAAATTAGTTGAGAGTATAAATAATGGTGCTTACAGCCTCTCTCCAAAATATTTGTGCAACTCCCTTTTTAATCAATAGTGTTCTAACACAATCAACAATAGATCTATTTCTTCCCTCTACAATCTCATTCTATAATTTTGTTCTAGGTGCATATACTTGTCTCCTAATTCCATGCTCAATACAAAAGTTAGTGAATTCATCATTAATAAACTCACCACCTCTATCAAATCTTGAGCATCTCAATTATTTTCTTGTTTCTTTTTTTGACTCTAGCATTTCTACCACTTGAATATATCAAATGCACAATATTCTAACTTCATAAAAATTACAGTCATCATTCTAGAATAATCATCAACAAACAATATGAAATATATTTCTCCATAGTAGCTCTCTTTCATAGGACCATGCAAATTAGTGTGTACTAATTCCATAATATCATTAGATGAATATGGTTTACTAGTGAAACTGGACTTAGTCATCCTGTTGAGCTGACATTGCTTACACATAGCATTATGATGCAGCGCAAGGTAGAAGAATCCCCAAAGGAGATGTCCTAGCCCCTAGAAAATAACCACATAGTGGAAACAGAGTAACATGCAAGATCTAATACCAAATTATAATTATTTATTCGTAAAATAACTATTACATACAATGTGTCAGGTTGTAAGGCCTTCCCTATTACGCCCAAATACAAAACAATTACAATAACAGTTCTACAGGTTTCCTCAAGATCCAACCCAAACACTAGCTAGTCTAGATCCGCACTTTGGTAGAAACCTCCAAGGAAGATCTTAACTTGTGCTCACAAGCCCACCAAGCAATTTCCTTGTTTTCCAAGCCCTAGCCACTAGCCCTTCTCAAAATTGATCCTAGATCCAACTATAAACTACCTCACATTTGATTCTCTACCCACACACTCACAACTTCATCACGATCCTATTGTAAACTGCCTCACATTCAGCACTCTATCCATGGACTTAAGAAAACTCGCCCTTCAGCTGCTCCCACACTCACTCATCCTCTAAATAAATAAATCATGACATCATGAATCCATGACTAAAAGACTCCACAAGAACCCCTACTTATACCAATCTAAGCCACAAGTCAACCCAGAATGCCAAAAACTAACATTAAATACTTGAAGAGCCACATGTTGGCCTCCAATAGAAATTAAATGTCCAAAAATTGATACCCGAGAAAAATTGTGATATCTCCTAACTCTTATTGAATTAGAACTCATGCTTCAAACCAAAGGTAGTGCTTTAGGTCCTCTACAACCCCTTAAGCTTTCTAAGGCTGATTCATTAAGGATATCTTTGGATTAATCTCAGAAGTCATGCACAGAAACCCATCACGCAAATTGCCAAAAATTGATACTCTAGGAGAATTTCCATATCTTCCAACTTATAATGAATTAGGACTAGAGACCTTAACTAGAGATATTAATCTAGGCCCTCTTTAATCCCTAAATTTTTTAGCCTTTAACTCATTGTTTAAAATTAGTCACAGCTTGTAACAAGCACCCAAAAACTAGAAAACACAGTTCTAGCAACAAGGTAAAACAACTCGAACTTCAACTCAATCCATCCAATCTTTATGCAATCATGAGGAAAGGTTCTCCAATGTGTCTCCAACACATCTCTAGCTATGAAAAGCATAACTCTACCAAAATCCAAGCTTGATGCTCCTACATCGAACTTCGTAGGTAAATAGAAAAGTATGTCACATAATTTGATGCCCAAAGAAAGATCTACAACCAACTTCATCTTTACCAAAGGCTTCCACTTCATCAAATTCAATAGAAAAAATTTGAAAATCAACCATCTATGCTTCATCCATGAAAACATTAGAATCAAATACATATCAGTAACCCAATCAACATGCTCACACCCAAGAACAAACTAAACATAAGGCTTCAACAACAAACCCTCATCCACATGAGCAACTAGTGAATCCACACCAGCAACAACATGTAGATCTCCATCAACACATGCCAATCTCACAACACCAGCTATCTTATTTCTCACAACAAGATCCTCTACAACATACAAGTCACCACCAACAACAACTAGATCATCCACAACCAAGTGCTCGACAATTTCCATGTCAGACCCAACCGACTGATCATAAAAACCAACCTCTATTCCAACATCAAAAAGGTTAGGAATATCCTCGACAACAACCTCACGTTGCTCTATAGGTTTTGCATTAGACTCCACAAACTGACCAACAAAACCAAACTCTTCCACCTCGACCTTGTCATGCCATCTTCTCTCATGAACAAGTCTCTTAACTAGCTAGACAACTCTCTTCCAGATTAGTAGACTCTAGCTCCACAAATATCTATAGAATGCCTTCCATGTCTTGTCCTTATCTCGATTAGTCAAACTAGTTTCAAACTGAGAAACCACCTCCTTAGCTCAATCAGCCAAACTAGCTT
This sequence comes from Cupressus sempervirens, assembly GCA_028749045.1. NCBI lineage: Eukaryota > Viridiplantae > Streptophyta > Pinopsida > Cupressales > Cupressaceae > Cupressus > Cupressus sempervirens. The sequence continues at coordinate 870,596,472 of CM053792.1, read as the reverse complement.
CAACTCGAGTAGACATCTTAGAAAACCTTCTTTCCAACACTTCACAAAGAATTGTAATCATCTTAGGGTCCAATCCTCTCAGAGCCATCTCCCAATATCTTCATAAACCCTCTACAACAAATCTTTCCTATGCTCCTTGTGAAAAAACCAAATTGTTTGCAAGTCAATTCACAACCTACCACCTTGCACAAACAATTAGGAACCACATCACAAGTCTAGGACCACAGATCTATAATAAACAAACTCTCTACAATCATGCCTCAACAAGATCAATCTTCCATCTTTGCATCCATCAATCCATCTGCGAACCCTCTATAATTGAAATCTAGAGCCACAATCTGCCATCTCACAACCAAGAGATCTAAGACTCCAGAAAGAAAATACACCACCAGATCAAGATCAACTCATATCTACTTCTCCAACCCAAGTCTTGGTGCAAACTACCACAACTTTGGTGATCTATCTACATACTCATGAACAACCTCACTCTGATAAACTTTATCCAACCAAGGTCCTGGTACAAATTACCTCACACTTCGGCGATCTGCTTGTACACTCAGGAACAACTAAGTTGTGCTACAACTTGACACAATACAAGCTAGAAGAATCCCCAAAGGAGATGTCCTAACCCCTAGTAAATAACCACATAGCAAAAATAGAATAACAATGCAAGATCTAATGCCAAATTACAATAATTTATTCATAAAATAACTGTTACATGCAATGTGTCAAGCTATAAGGCCTTCTTGGTTACATCCAAATACAAAGTAATTATAATAATAGTTCTACAAGATCCCTCAAGATCCAACCCAAACACTAACTAGTCTAGATCCACACTCTGGTAGAAACCTCCAAGGAAGATCTCAACTTGTGCTCATAAGCCCACCAAAAAATCTCCTTGTTTTCCAAGCTGTAGCCACTAGCCCTTCTCAAACTTGATCCAAGATTCAAGTGTAAACTACCTCACATTCTATGCTCTATCCACACACTCACAACTTCATAACAATCTTGTAATAAACTGCCTCACATTCAGCACTCTATCCACAGACTCAGGAAAACTCACCCTTCAGCTGCTCCCACACTTAGTCCTATGAATGAATGAATCATTCCATCATGAATCCATGATGAAAATAATCCACAAGACCCCCTACTTATACCAATCTAAGACACAAGTCAACCTAGAATGCTAAAAACTAACATTAAATACTTGAAGAACCACAAGTCGGCCTCCAACAAAAATTAAATGTCCAAAAAATTGATACTCGAGAAAAATTGTGATATCTCCTAGATATAATTGAATTATAAATCATGCTTCAAACCAAAGGTAGTACTTTAGGTCCTCTACAAACCCTTAATCTCACTAAGGTTGATTCATTAAGGATATCTTTGGATTAATCTCGAAAGTCACACACAAAAACCTATCATTCTAACTGCCACAAATTGATACTCTAGGAGAATTTCCATATCTCCCAACTTATAATGAATTATTATTAGTGACCTTAACTAGAGATGTTAATCTAGGCCCTCTTTAATCCTTTAATTTTTTGGCCTCTAACTCATTGTGGAAAATTAGTTACATAGCTTGCAATAGGCAACCAAAAACTAGAAAACACAATTCTAGCAACAAGGTAAAATGGCTCAAACTGTAACTCAATCCATCTGATCTTTATGAAATCATGAGGAAAGGTTCTCCAATGTGTCTCCAACACATCCCTAACCATGAAAAGCATAAATTCACCAAAATGGAATCTTGATGCTCCTACATCACATTAGGTTTATGCAAGTTTGGTAAGACTATAACTTTCTTATGTTTACTAATCTTGGTAATAGTATCAAAGTTTACATGACAAAGTCTCTTATGCCATAACCAAACATCTTTAATTTTAGAAAATAGGCATTAATCCATAGTAGGTTCTAGATAGAATAAGATACCTCTTGTTTTCTCATCAGTTCCAATCAAGTTTCCTTCTTCATCATAGGTCTTAACCTTCATGTTCTAAAATTATAGTTTGTGACATGTATTATTCAACTAATAAAGACTCGACAAGTTAAACTTTATTCCTTAAACCCAATAAGTATCATCACACCTTATCATATCATTCAACATCAATGATCCTCTATATTTAACTAGACATGGAACATCATTTCTAAGCTTAACATTTATAACCTTTTGTGTCTGACTCAGTGTTCTCTTCCTCAGCAATGTAACATGATTTCTTCCCTTTGTCCATGTAGTTCTTTTCCCTTATATATTTCTTCTCCCTTTTGTCATATTTGTCATTCCTAATATTGTTAGGATATTTAGTAGAAAAATGATCAACTTCATTTCATTTGAAACATATCATAGGTAGTTTACCTTTATATCTTCCTTTACCTCTTTTTAACCTCCTTGTAATCAATGTGTCAAACTATTCATCTTCTCTATCATCAAAATATGCATCACTCTTATCTTTGCTACATTTTTCTTTCTTTGAACTTCCAATGGTTAAGGATGTCTTGAAAGCATTCTCAATATTAGGTACACTATTATCAAATTTACTAAACTCAAATGTAACCATAAAGAGTAAGATCATAGCCCTAAATTCTTGAATAGAAGATACTTTAATAGCATAAATAGGGAACAATGTTCTAAGAAATTTATTTGCAGCTTATGTATCACTGATAGATTCTCTAGCAGCTTTGATGGTACTCACAACTTTTTCGATTTGTATTGAACAATGTTTTCTCCATCTTTCATCCTTATTTCATCATATTTTCCTCTTAGGATTTCAATTTTGGCTCTCAATACATTCTAATATACTCCACTCCATGTATAAGTGCAAGTTTATCTCATATATCTTTAGTAGTAGCACAGTCTTTTATATCATCAAAATTACATTAGTAAGTGTGGAGGCAATCTCAATCATCAAGTTGTGTTCTTTATTTTGGTTCATTTCATCCACTATCATAGGTTGGTTTGGAGTTGTGTATCGATTGTCCATATAGTATAATGCATTGTCCCTAATTCCTGATAGATACAATCTCATCCTACTTTACCATAGTGTGATGTTCTCTTTGTTCAGCTTGGGTACATCTCTCTTGTACATCTTTAGATCTTTAGCTTAAGTCCCTTTAAAAATTTCCCTTCAAGCACTTAGCTCTGATACAAATTGTTAGATAACTAGGGGGGTGAATCTATTATAAACAATTATCTTATAGGCCTTAAAAAAACTTTTGTGCTGATTCAAACTCATAAACATTTAGATCAATCACTCAATAATCAACTTAAACATCATAACCCACACTAATAAAAAAAATTACTTAAAATTGACAACATTATGTTCCTTAATATATTGAGTATCAAAGTTATCTTCTTGTTTATATCAAGTTGTAGCAATAGACATTAAACTTAAAATAAACATGCAACATCATAAACATTCACACAAGTTTAACACAAGTATTTAACATAGAAACCCTATAAAGGGAAGAAAAAAAGACCTTGGGACTGGCAACCCAAAAACTTCACTCTTCTAAAGTGAGCTCTATTAAGAGCCTACCTTGTTAAAGTTTATATACACATCACTACACATGACCGTGCTAGAGAATTTTCACCAAAGACCATATAGACCTTATCACTCCTTGACATTTCTAAATAGTGACCTTCTCTAAAGGAATTACAAACATTAATATTGAATGTTACCATATAGGATTTCACAGGGCTATTAGGTCCATTTAGTTAAGAATTTTTTATGCTCCAAAGGTTAAAATGCAATAGTGAAATGATATGTTATGTTTAGTACTACCTTGCTTGTTTAGATCTTTCTTATATTATATCTTCCTTATGATCCCTTCCTAATTGATTCACATAACAATTCTTTCATTTAGCACTTCTCTTGCCTAATCTTCATGATTCATCTCACTTGGTTATCCTTTGGCTATCACTTTTCTTCTTCCTTAATCAATAATAATGAACTCTTACATTCATCCCTTAAATAGTAAATTTTCCATCTTTGACTCACACTCTGATCTAGTGATCTTTCCATTTAAACACATATGTTAGATTAGTTAGAGTTCTTTTTGGCAAGGAACATACTAGGCTAGTCTAGACCTAATACCAAGAAGCATAAGACAAGGACAAGCCTAAGGATCAACTAAATCCTATACTCAGCAAGGTTAAATCTTAGTTCTAGGCCAACTTCAATAGAGTCACTAGGACTCCCTTCACTTTAAGCTCTGCAGGGCCGAGTTGGCCAAACTTTAGGGATTGATATGACTGATTTTATGATATTCTTCTCTTCAAAACTATCCCCTATAGCAAAAAGTGATCAATGTTCTATGATTTTCTTATAAAATGCTTGATCATAGTATCTAACTATAACCAAAGAGAAAGTAAATACAAATAAGTAATGACTAGCAACTTTTAGTTCTTCATTACATAAAATGGTAAATTAATTGTTTGTTTGTTATGTATGTTCTACAATTAGATGAACCATCAACTTGTACTTAAAATTAATTGACTAGTGTCTTATCCATTGTTATGTAGAGTCAAAACCAGCAACTTAGACCTATTTAATCAGATTGCAATTAAATTTTCCAATAGTGAGCTCTAAATTTCATTCTTAGCATATCCTTCCCATAAACCCTAAACCCTATCACTTACAGAAAGCAATTACTTAATTATTTGAATCAACAGCAACTAGTAAGAGATATACAATTTACCTAAATTACATTAAATTGAAAGAAAATTATTCATTTTAATCTCAAGATTTTAGATGTACAAGGAAGGAGACAAAACCCAAAGATGCAGATATGTAGAATTTCATTGTTATATTGATTTCCTTTGAAATTGAGTACAATACTGATAAAGTCTTGAAATACAACTCAGAACTTGAAAATTGATACTTGATATTAACTATATATTCAAGTATACAAAACTAATTATATTCATATAACTACAAAATTGGACAGACTGTAAAAAATACGTAAAATAGGAAAATTCTATAGACTTCTGACCTCTACACCCCATCTTGGAAATCATTATATTGCAACAAGCTAGAAATGGGAGGAGGACACACGTCAAAACTTAAAAGTGTAGAAAATGTGGCAAGACATGCCCAGCAAGTTATACAAAACATTCCTTAGTGTTCGATCCAGAAAAAGGGAAGTAGTTGAAAAAGTTAGCAAGTGAAAATTCATTTCAGGCACTTTGACTTTACTCTTTTTTTTCTTCTATTACCTTTAATCATGAAATTCTTCAACTACCTCCACTGACATAACCTTCATATTTGTAACTACCTTCAAAATATTTACTTCTTTCTTAGTGGTCATTCCATAAATTTCATTTTATTTGATCTTCTTACTATCATACTTCACCTAGAATCAAAACTCCATTAAGGTTGTATAAGATCGAGAAATCAACTCAATGTTCATCTTTTGGCTCTATTTCATTCATGTCCAGCTCTGAAATCCACATTTCACATCAAATATTTATGCCACCTCAAAGTCAAACTCAGCTGACTACCCATTGAAAACCATGTATCACCTTCTGACTAGCTGGACTTGCTCCTTGTCATCTTTTCACAACCTCTCAGTTGTATTTCTTTGTTAACCAAGCTGACCCATGAGCATGTGATCTCTTAATTCCTACTTTTTTGTCACACCTTTGGAACAATGATTCACCTTCAAAACTCTTACCTGGCAGTCAAACCAAACAAACCTTGACAAATTGATATCTTTATACCTTGTTGGTACTCCCTGTGTAATAGTTTCATGTCATAAGACACATGTCGATCTGTCATTATGTTGCTATGGCTAAAGATTGAGCAGTTCCTATTAGTGACATAACAATAGCCTTTGATCTTTTGTGCATCTGATGATCACAGATGATACTTTGAAATCCTTTGAAAGTGAGCTATCATGATATGTGTCACATTGTCATTACATCTCTATAAGTAAAAACTTTGCAACTCTGGATAGTGATATAACGACATTCATTAATCAAACTTCAATCTGATAGTGGAAATAAAGTAACTACATGATAATTGTGATGGACCCACTAGACACGTGTCCATCTGTCACTTTGTCGCGATGAATATTGATCGTGCAACTTTTGTTAGTGACAAGGCAACATTTTTCGACCTTGAAAAGATCATACGGCTCTGACAAAAACCCTTTTCTCCATTATGCCTACCTCCATGGAAAATAAAAACTTGACAACTAGAAATCCATTTATGATAGAGACTTATAGAAACTTCTTGCAAGGGCTAGTCCTACCACCTTCCACATGGCAAGTTGTTGTTATGTTTCTATTGGCATTCATTGAGAAATTTTACATAATGACATAGCGACATCCTTTGATCATCTAAAAATTAACGATGGATAAAAGCACATTAGGAAATTGGCCCACCTTTGTAAAGCATAAATAGAACTTGGATAGCTATCAACTCGTTCTAACAAACCCACTCGCCACAAATGAGAATGGCCCACATCGCCACATGTCTTCATGTCCTTATGTCACTATGAATAAAGAATGAGAAACTTCTCTTAGCGACATAACAGCGGCCTTAGATTTTAATTTTGATCTACGGTGCAGACTTTTTCTTTGAAACTTTACCTCAGTTGGGTACATGTGATAGGTGTCATCCTGTCACTATCTCACTATGATTGAAACACCTCCATATTTTCAAAACAAAAATACAACAACCCTTGATCTTAAGGAAGATCAAGGGTTATCGTTAACTAATCATAATTTTAGCTTTAAAAGGTAACTCATGTAAGGAAAAAGATTATGATGAGACCTTGGGTTAAGAACTTAGTAGTAAAATAGGGGGCAAACTAACCACATGAAAACTTAGGTTAAAGAAGGATCAAACACTAGGTTGAAAGTATTTTCACAAAAATATTGGAAAGATTGTGCAATAATTATAATAAAATAATTTTCAAAGGTTTTAGGGCTTTATTTGAAAACCTTCCAGTGCAATTTTGAAAATATGAGCAATGTGAAACAAACTTAGAGACCTATGGTAAAAATGTCATTTAAAGCAATACAATTAAGGGATTTTTGTGAGGAATGATAGGTTATTCAAAAACCCTAAGCAGTATGGACACAAATTCCTCCTATTTTTTAGAGAATAATTCAAAACTTTTAACTAGGTGAAAATCAGGCCAACAAGATCCTCATCTAGCTTAGGTTCATTGAATCGAGATGCTCGATTAATAGACTTCCACCTTGAAGTTTGTGCACAATCTAAAACTAGTAAATATCCTTGATTATATCTTTATTGATTTTCTCTAGTCATTGATCTCATAACTAACTTTGTTCTTATCATTTAACCTTCTCCAACATTCTTAGATTTCATCAAATGTTAGCCCTGGATTCCATCTTTTTTATTTATTTCTTTCCATGCTTTGCTAACTCTATGTCTTGCTTAGTCAGTACTAGACTTATTAACACTAACTTTGATCAATTAACACTACACTTCTTTCTCATTTCACCAAGTGCTTGGTAATGACTATAGCAGCTTGGTAAATAATAGATATCTTCTTTTACCTAGTTGATTAGTGTAACTTGGCTAGCTCAGTACAACTTGATTATATATGATTTCATAACTTTGCTTATATGTTGGAATCATGTAAAAAAATCAAGTCACATTATACTATTATAGTACAACTCATTCAAGTTCCCACTAAATAGCATTCTTTTGTCAACACATACATCATTTTACTTTCCTCAAATCCTCTTCATTAATCAAATAATATGGCACTCTATTGAATTAGCATAGTGTCTTACCAACTAATGCTTGACATTAATGGAAACATAACAACCAATATGATTATTTCACATACATTAAAAATATTATTAGTTGGGGCTAACATTCCCACCGAATCATTTTTTATGGCATGTATTAAATTAGATTTCATTCATGTAAGATGTAAATATAGGTAAATGTTTACAAAAGTTAAAAATAAAAGGCATATGGTCATACTATTTTAAAGTCATACAATAGAATTTTTTTGTAAGAATATTTGGTTATATTAAATTTTATCACATTATTGCTTTCATCTAACTCAAAGCCATATAGTCTAGTGTTCCATTTGTTTATTCTACGTGTGGATTTAGTTATGCAAAATAAACTTTAATTATTCTTTGATTCTACAAAAAATGTACAATGATAAACAATATTAAAGGTTATTAACTTATTCCTATTTATTACTATATGCATGAAAACTTAATATGTTGGGAGCACGCGTAAACAAGAAAACATTAGTAGCATGTACATTTATCAAGATTTAAATCAAACAAAGAACTACTAACTATCATTGTGTTTTACTACACTAATGTAGCTAAAAGAAAGAATCCCCATGCAATCTTAGAGCAGCTCAACAAGGGCACCCAAATAAGACCTTGTTGGTGTGATCGAGATTGAGGGATGTGGATGTGCTCTCCTCAAACACAACTATTGAATCCCAAGATGATGAAAATATGAAAATGAGTATGAACTTATGTTAAATGAGTGAAGAACACCTCAAGAAATAACTATGGAATCAACTATTCTTGAGAGCATTCAAGGATAATGCAGGTGGATGCAACAAAAAAAACTAAGTTACCAATGAAAATGAAAATGAATCTAAATCAACTACCAAAGGTTAGTATAATGCATAAAATCTCTAAAAAGCCCTAACACTATACTAGCATAATAAAAATGCAATGGAGGAGATTGAAAAATACTTGAGACAAGGGCTCTATTTATAGGCTTGAGGGAGACCTTGAGTAGGTGGCATCTATGTGGCATCCACATAGGTTCCACAAAGGAGACACATGGGCTAAAGGACAAGCCATGCAAAAGTCAAAAGGAGCCTTTATGATTTGGGTGGCTCAAGGTATGCTCACACATGTGTGAGTAACCTTGGGGAAAGGAATGGGGGGACAAGGATGTAAGAGTCCTTTTGGAGAAGTTAATGAAAGGGGGGATCCTAGGGATTGATTTGTTCACACATATGTGAGCAACCACTTAGGGGCTAAAAGCTGGTTATCAAGGAGGTTAGGATTAATAAAGTGGGTTTAGTAAGTGGGTAGGCTTAGAAGGATGAGATTGATGGGTGTAGACTAGGTTTTAGGTGGTATTAGGATTAAATCAAATAGGATTTAATTTAATCATAGGATTAGAGAATTTAATAAAGTGGAGGGAATTAAATATATTAGAATTTATTTAAAAGTGGATTTGTGGAGCACTTTGTATTAAATAGACTTAATACATTAGGGGGAAGTATTTAAATTGAATTCAAATACATTAGGGAAGTGAACCTATTTAATTAAATAAATTTAATTAAATAAGGAGAGGAATGTGACATATAATTAATTAATATATAATCAATTATAATACCAAGGGAAATATTAAATAAATTAATATAGTGTTTGGGATGATTTTAAGTGTCTACATTTTGTATTGAAGAAAAGAAGATATAGGTTTCCCCAGAGAGGAGAGGAGTCCTAGTATAGTCATGTTGTAGTGACAACAAGGGAGGAGGGTGCCCCCTTGAGAAGATGGGGTGAAAAAGACACATATTTTGCCCAATTTTCTCAAAAAAGGCATGGGAAGGAAAACAAAGGCTAAAAAGATTATTTTGCATGACTTGTAGGGTAGATAGGAATGAATGAGACAATGATCACTTGCCCCAAAAATATGGATAATGAATCTAAATGCATCCTAACTACATGGTACTGAGGGATTTAGTTGTGTTCATATGGGAGAGCACACCCTAGTTTGATTTTGTAAAAGGGGTTATGCATCAGGTGTTATAGTAGCATAGATGACAAGGTTCCTTTGTATGAACTAGACTTAAACACAATGTAGATTTCATATCTATGATGGAACAAATGACATATACACAATGGAGAGGTCTGAGCACACCCAAACTCATTTCAAGGATCTTGGTGGAAAGTGTGCTAACTTGTTGCCCCCAATGACTAATGCATGACCATAACTCAAAAATTGACATAGATGTGCCAAATAATCAAGAAAATAAATCATATTGAAAATTATACGTATAGTCAATGTAATCCATTCAAGTGTCACCAAGATATTGATGATTGAGGCAAACTTGAAGAGATAGCCACTGACACACAAAGATAAAATCAACAAAAAGACCTCCTGATGAAGTAGTCATTCAGTCCACAGTTATTGCCATGAACTTTATTGTGATGGGAAAATTTGATATGCCGACTTAAGAAGGAATTATCCTAAAGGGAAAATATTGATCATTTGATTGAATGTTGTTGAAATGTTTGTGATTGGTTCACTAGAAATTATGGTGAAAGGAACAGGGTTCTCAAATAATTTAATCTTAGTGTGATTTTGTTTAAGTTTGATTTGCAATTACTATTTTTATAATCTTAGTTTGACAGGATAAAGCTCAATCTCATGAGAAGAAATGATGAATAGAATAATTTGGACAAGATGGTGGATGAAGGAAGAACATCATTAAACTAGTAGAATGATTGTGATAAGCTTGGTTAGAAGAAAAAGATAGTTAGATAGGATGGATATTGATTTGTATGAAATTATTGGAAGAAGGGAATGTGATTAGATTAAAGGATAAATGAATTGATTGCATGAATTGGAAAAAGTAAAAAATTTATGAAAGGTGGAATAGATTAGAACCAATGACAAAGGAGAACCAAGGGATGGTAAATGGATGGGAAGGGTGGGGAGAATTTTATAAATGGGATGATATAGGGATGATATGAAAGGTGAAAAACTATGGGGGACCAAAGGATATGGTATCAGACAATGGGGAGCCAAGGACCATGTTTCAAAGGAGTTGAAATGCCCCATACCAAGGATAGGAAAATGTAAGGAAATATTGTGGGAAATGATGCATGGAAATGGAAAGATGGTGTGTAAAGGATACACATGGAGGAAATGGAGTTTTGTGAATTTTTTCCAAAGCATACATGGATATTATTACCTTTTTTTAAGTCATTTTTGGTTCCTCTAGTTTTGATCACAAGCAAAGGTATGAAAGTGGAAGAGATATGAATACAATACATAAGATGGGGGGTATGAATATGAAATGGAGGAAATACATGGGATAATCAAGATCAAGGATATATGAAAGGAGGATGGGATTATACAGGACTATGGATGGAGAATGGAGGAAATGAATATAACAAGGACGAGGGATAGAAGATATGGATATGATGTCAAGATCAAATATGTGAAAGTGGATGGAAATATGTAGGATAAAGGGAGGATATGAGAAATGGATATGGAAAGTGGGCATGAATGGATAGAAGGAATAGGATAGTCAAGATCAAAGATGGAAAAGTATGATTGATGGTAAATGAAAATATGGAAGATATGTAAGGCAATGCGATATGGATGGAGCTTGCCCCAAGTGTAGAGTGCAAGTGGAAGAGTAAAAGTGAATGGATGGATAAGTGAAATTGGAAGACACTAGATACATGATGGGAAAAAAAAGGGAGGACTCAAGCATCTAGATAAATGGATAGTATCCCTTCATTTATTTTTTATTTATTTTTATTTTCAAGGACTGTTTACTATTTTCTCATAGATATTTGTAGGATGGTAAAAAGAAGGATGAAATGGATCGAAAATGGAGGACAAGGACTTATGAAAATTTTTGGATTAAGAGGGTGGAATGGTTGGGAGGGAAAAAATGGTTGATGGATGCCAGGGTGGAAGACTTGTGAATGAGTTGATGAAGGAGGTGGAAGGATTGTCATTGGCACACACCTGGAAGGGTGATGGAAAGGAGGAAATTTTGGAGGATATGGAGAAAGTTTAAATTTTGGATATAGGAACCCAAAATGGATGAAGGAGATGACAGATTTAGGATGGTGGATTTGGGTACATAAAGGCCCAAAATGGATTTGGAAAACAAAAGTTTGGAGAATTTATGAATGAAGGAATTCTTTGGATTAGTGAAATTGGATGCCATTTTGAAATTTTCTTTGAGAAAAATTGCTTCGTTAAGTAGCTTTGGAATCCACATGATTTTTGACTTTCTTAGTTTGAGTTGTTGTGGCTTTTTAATTGCTTCTTGATTTTGGATCACATTTTTATTTTCTTGAAAATTTCTTTTAGAGGGGACATGTTGATCCTTGGATTTTTGTGTATATTTTTCTTTATTCACTTTATTTTTGGCATCCAATTTACTTCCATTGGCCATGGTACTGGTGCATGAGGATAAATGGTATGTAGAGCTTATGGATGAAACTATGGATTGTGAACATTAGAAGGAATTCAAGGATGTGTGCCTTTGTTTATCTTTATTAGGAGCATGAGGGGATGAAGTTGAAGAATTGGATATGGTCGATGGATGTATGTAAGGACCCAAAATGGATGGAAGAGATGACAGGTTTTTCTTTGGAACATAAGGGCCCAAAATGGATGGAAATGAGGAAGGAATGGGAATATAGATATTAGGTCCCAAAATGGACTTGGAATGTGGATGATGGGAAAATTTAGGTATGGATGGAGGAATTTTGGATTTGGAAGGAGTGGAAGGTGTACCAAAATCTTGAGACATTATTTCTTCAATGGGATACTTATCATTTTCAATACAAGATGTGAGTCCATGTATATGGGGTTCATGAGTGGATTGGATAGGTGTGATAAGATCATGTGGAGGATTAGGATCATGATGGGGATTATGAGGGATAATAGGGTATTGAGATGGATAGGGATCATGAAATATAAATGAAGGGGTACTTTGATCTTGACTTATAGGAAGATTATGTGGTGGAATTATTGGATCATGAGATGGAATAGAATCATATAATGGAGTAGAGGGGATGGAACCATGAGATGGAGTGATTTAATCTCGACATGGAGAATTATTAGTGGATGAAGTGGAAGGAACACCTTCATGAAGTGGAGGATCTATGGATGCTAACTCTTTAGTTGAAATGGAATCATTAATGGGTGTGGTAGAGGGAATGTATTGATCTTGATTAGGAAGGGGATCATAAGATGGATTAAGAGGGATAAATAGATGAGAGATAAGGAATAATGATATGGAGAAATTCTTGGATCTAGAGGAGAAGAGGAATCCATAATCACATTCTTTGGAGCAAGGTCTTCAAATGGCATTGGATGTATGACTTTGGGTAGATGGATCACTTTATTTTTAGTTTGGTACTTAGACGAGCATTCTACTAATGATTTTGGGATGAAGGCATACTTGAAACAAGGTGGCGATGATGTTGATTTTGGAGGATTAGGAATGTGTGGTGATTGAGACCTAGGTAGGGGATTGGCATGATTATTTTGGACATTAAGCTCAAATATGGAGAATTACATGGAGGATTTGGGTTATATGGGACATGAGGATTATGGACTTGGAAATGTGGGGGAAGAGGACATATATTTTGGAAGGTAGATTTTTTCTTTTGACCCCCATTTTGTAGGCTAAGGACATAATTTTTGAGTTCTTCAATTTCTTTGGCAATGACATTTATGTTTGAGGAATTATTTGGGCTATGACTGGAATCATATGTGGATGAATTATAATGAGGTGGATTTCCCTTGTCAAAGGTAGAGGAGGAATAATAAATGTGAGATGGACTAGGATTGGACATGTAATTTTGAGGATCAATTTGGTACATGGGTTGAATGGGAGGTATAACTCCATATTGCCTTTGAAGATCTTCAACCATTTGGTTAAGCCAATTCTTATCCATGAACTTAGATGAGGAGTGGCGAAAGATTTGATGATATATGAAATATGACCTTAAGACTAGGAGCAATTTTGGACCTTGTTTTGATTTGATTTGGATTGGATTTGATATTGGATTAAGGTTTGAGATAACCTTGATGTAGATAAAGACCTTATGATATTGTAAACAATTGGATGTTGGATTTGGATGATGATATCAGTTATCCAAGGTCCAAATGTACAATAAAACTTTTTAGTGCTTAACAGATTCATATCCATAAAACCATAACATGAATGTATCCATTAGATCATCCAATACCTTAACTTAGTAGGTCATTGTCCTAGGTCAAAATAACTTTGTAGAAACATAAACATGAAATACCATAAACTCATTCACACAATTTGACACAAGGATTTTATGTGGAAACCCAATTCAAGAAAAACCACAAGCAACATCCTACCCAATATCACTCTTCTGAAGTGGTGCCCTATTAAAGGACAACCCTGTTAAAGGTTACAATACACATTGTTAAATGTGACCTAGTTAAAAGATTTCAATCACCCTATTAGGAGTGAGTCTTGTTAAAGGACTTTAGAATATTCCATTAAAATGTTGCCTGATTAAAGGATTTACAAATGACTATCAGGTCAACCTTAATCCAAAGGATTTATCCACACTGATACAATTGTTAGAAAGTAATAGTAGGACTTGATCTAATAATCAATACAAGTCACTTGCAAATTATAGATCTTTGGTTCAACCCTCCATTCTATTTGGCATTCATATTCTTCATCTCTAATATCTTGTTCACCCTTCAAGCATTTAACCTCTTAAGCCTTCTTGCTTTGTATGCCAATTGTAATCTCTTCTATTTGGCCACCATATGAAGCAACACCCTAGACTTCTTGTCTTCCATAGGTTCTCACACATGAAAAACTTTGCTTCTAGCCTACTATCTCTATAAATAGAGAATTTAGATCTTTTATCATTTAACCACAATCGTCCATTTTAGGGTTAGGTAAGATTCAATGAATCTACCCACTTTTCTATTTTAGTTCCTTTAGAAACTTCTTCTACAATCTTCCTTGAATTCACCTCAAAATAGTTTATCTTGAATTTTGTTTTACTAGCTCATCATACTTATCTTCCACATGCTTCACATAATTCTAGAAATCAAATTACTCGGCTTAGATTCATCAAATCTTTGATTCAATACTTTTTGTTGTCACTCAGTGTTTACACTGTTCACTCAACAATAATAGTCTTCTAATGCTTTACCAACACTGGGTTTCCCAGTACCAACTACATCTCAAAAATCACTACTATTATTTCCATGATGCTTGAAATATACTAAGTTTTACTAACGCTCGACATATACTAACTTTCTACTCAGCCTAAACTAGAATTTGCTTGGCTTACACTATTTTCTCAGCCAGGCTTTGCAAACACTTTTTATGAAAACACTTATTCTTGGCTTAGCTAAAGTAACCATTTACTTTAGCCTTAAGTAGATCAACAATACATAATATCATTAATTTATTACTTGGTCTTATTGATCCTTTTATATACTAAATAACTCAATCTTTCTTTAGGTTCTCTTGTTATCCTCTCTTTTCAAATCCTCTTCATCAATCAAAAAAATAATAGCATTTAGATCAAAAATCAATTTTCTCACCAACAAGTAGTAGGTTTGGCATCATTGACAAAATAATTATTGTCCCATGATAGGTTATACACTTCAAAAAATCTCTTTTCAACAATCTCCCTCTTTGGCATTGATGGAAAACCAATACCAACAACAATACTGAAAAGAAAATTAATACCTTTGAAATTTCTCCCTCTGTCAACATATACATGTGTCTCTTTCTGATATCTCTCTTAACATTTTATCTCCTTTTTTAATCTCTCTCTACTATCTATCTCCCTCTTTCTTATATCTCCCTCTTTGACAACAATGCCAAAGACGTTTCATCTTTTCATGTAGATATAATCAATTCAAGTTCTCCCTCTATCACCTTACATGTGACTATAAATCTTCTGATTCAGCTCCTTCATTACTTTAGGTAGCTTCTAAAGTAAGATCCATTGCACCAAATTTTAAAATATGACATTCAACTCAATTGATATAGGACACTACTCTTGCCTCTTAAGTAGCTTTGGATAGGGGTATCACCCCTAGTTTACCTCTAAGATATTCATGGGAATCCTTAGGTATAGCTTTTGTGAATATATCAGCTATATGTTCTTTTGTATTCATATATTTCATTCTCACTTCTTTGTCTTGAACCAACTCTCTCATGTAACGATACTTGATTGCAATGTGCTTTTTCTGTGTGTGCATCACAAGGTTCTTTGACATGTTTATAGCACTTATGTTATCACAATAAAGTAGTACAAGTTCAATAATTTATTGTCATTCCTTTGAGTAGTTATTTGATTCATACCACATTTGTACAATATACTATAGTAGCCACATATTCTACTTTAGCAGTATATTGAGATATACAATTTTGTTTCTTATTGGTCCAAGTGGCTGATCTCTTTCCTAAGAAAAATGCTCCAACACTTGTACTCTTTCTATCATTAATGTTTCTATCCCAATCAACATATGTATAGGCTCTTAATTCAAACTTATCTTTCTTCTTGTAGTATAGAACATAGTCTTATAGTCTTATATGATCCTTTTAACAACCATCAAATGATTCTCCTTAGGATTTGTAGAAAACCTTTTAAAAATTCCAACAACTAATGCAATGTCAAGTCTGATATGTACAACATATTACAAATTGTCAATCATAGACCTGTACAATGTTTGATTTACTTCAGCAGAATCATCAGTTTTGGATAGTTTGTGTCCTATCACCATAAGAGTGCTAATAGGTTTTGAATCCTCCATACTAAAAAATTTTAATATTTCCTTTACATACTTAGACTAAGTGATGTAAATACCATATTTCATCCAATATACTTACAAATCAACAAAGAACTTTATCTCTCCAAACATAGACATCTCAAATTCTTTATTCATTTCATTTACAAATGTCTTACACAATGCATTTTTCCCTCCAAATATGATATCATCAACAAATATTTTAGCTAGTAAAATCACTTTACCTCCTTTTGTCTTCAAGTGCAGATTAGTGTTATCATCAGTCTTCTCAAAACCAATCTTTACAAGATGATTGTACAGCTTTTCATACCAAGCTCTTGGGGCTTGCTTTAAACCATATAAAGATTTGTGTAATCTACATACTATGTTCTTGTTGTTTGGATTAACAAATCTTTTTGGTTATTCAATGTAAACCTCCTCTTCTAATAGACCATTAAGAAATGTTGACTTCACATCCATTTGATAAACTTTGAAACCTTTGTATGCAAAGTAAGCGAGCAAAGTTATAACTCCTTCCAATCTTGCAACTAGGAAAAATGTCTCTCTATAGTCAATTCCCTCTTCTTGTGCATATCCTTTGCAAACTAATCTTGCCTTATTCCTTGTGAATTTACCATTCTCATCTAGTCTGTTTCTATACACCCACTTGGTTCAAATTACATTCTTGTTCTTTGGTCTGGGTACTAGAGTCCATGTGTTGTTCTTCTTAATTTGATCAATCTCTTCTTTCATGGATTTACTCCAATCTTAATTCTCTAATGCATCCTTCACTAACTTAGGCTCACGCATGCTTAACAAACATGTATCACTTCTCAACCTATTCCTTGTCATTGGTCTAGCTTCTTTATCTCCAATAATTTATTCAATAGTTGATGTCTTCTAACATAATTTGACAATCTTGGTTCTACTCTTCTTTCTTCAATGGGTCTATCAACTTGAGAATCATTATGTACTCTTCCATTAGGTAAAATAGCATTCCTTTCATGTACACTGATCTTAGTATCAAAATCTACCTTGGCTTCTGTCTGCAACTCACCTCCTAAATGCAACTTAGTTCCTAAATGAAACTCAACATCCATTATATGTGACTCAATAGTCACTAATACTTGGTGTTATTGATTTACACCTTGGTTCACATCTTCATCACTATTCATGACTTCATGGTAGTATATGAAGGTTTTGTGCTTTTCATCTTCCTTCTTAGGTTCAACTTCATGTACCTCTATATATTCATCAAACTTCACATTTTCACTTTCCACAACTTTGTTAGTGTTATTATTTAAACACTTATAAGCTTTACTTCTTGTGGAATAGCCTAGGAATATACCTTCTTCACTTTTAGCATCAAGTTTACCATTCTTGATGTCCTTAATAATGTAACACTTGCTTTCAAATACCTTAAAATATTTTAAGTTAGGTGAGTATCCATACCATAGTTCAAAAGGTGTGGAATTTGTACCTTTTTTGACTTGTACTAGGTTCTAGGTATAGATACTTGTACTTATAACTTCTCTCCAGTATTTCAAAGCAACATTATTCTCCATCATCAGTGTTCTAGCACAATCTATTATAGATTTGTTCCTCCTTTTAGCAATCCCATTTTGTGGAGGGGTTATAGGTGTAGAAGTTTGTCTTTTGATTCCTCTATCATTATAGAATATCTCAAACTCATTTGATGTAAATTCTCCACCTCTTTCAAATCTCAAACATTTTAAGCTTATGTCGGTCTCCTTTTCAACTCTTGCTAGATACCACTTAAGCATTTGAAAAGCATCAAATTTTTGTTTAAAAAAACATAACTGTCATCATCCTAGAACAATCATCAAAAAATATGATAATGTACTTGTTACCTTTGTAGCTTTGTGTATCAATTGGTCCACACATTTTTGTATGAAATAATTCCATAATTTCTTTTGAGGAGTGACTCTTACTTTTGAAACTATATTTTGTCATCTTTCCTAACTAACATTGTTTGCAAATCACATTATCAGGTTTCTTCAGTTTTGACAAACCTGTGACTCTTTTCATGTTATTGATACTAAATAAGTTATTGATGCAAGAGCATCCAGTGGTGTAAGGGCAATCCTATATCACCCAAAAATATGCTTAGAGATAGTTTCTGTTTAATGTGTTTTCATTTTTGGATACCCATTTGGGTCAAATAAAGGTTCCAACTCTCATAGTTCCACTATTAGCTTTCTAGGTTAGAGTTTTATTAGTTTTTAAGTACCTTGGGATACGTGTAAATATAGAAAATGAGTTATTTTGTAATTGAGAAAAAATTATGATGAGTTAGAGGTTGTAATTTGGAGGGATGATTGTACTTGTAATTTAAAACACTCCATAAAAAGAATCAGGTCAAAAGGCTTTACGGTTAGAAAGTTATTGTAGTTTTAATTTTTTTGGAGACCACCTAAGAGCACTTCAAAGTCAGATATGTGGCACTAAATTGCCTTGTATGGGGTTGAAAAATGGGGGACAAGTGAAGCTGGTCAATAAGACTATAGAGCACTTTGAGAGCTTTTTGGAAATGTCAACATTTCATCAATTAGAGTTACGATTCAAAAGTTATGCCTCCTAGAAGTTGGACTACCATTTCTAGATTCTTCTAATTTTACATCGACTTCTAACATGATTTTTGGAACCTTCAATTTTGGTAGTGGATGCCAACTAGCATATTCTAGAATGTATTCCTAAACCTAAACCATTTGGGGCTTATTTAAGAACTTTTATGGCATTGTAAAGGTAGCACTTAGTGGAGTTAGAGAGAAGGTACCATGTGGAGTATTTCTCTCTCTAGAATCATACTATTGTAAGCCCATAGGGAATTTTTCATTGATAATAATATTTTCCTTTTCCTGTGTGTTCATTCTAGTCTTTGGTTGTGTCTCCATCAAGTGGTATCAGAGTAGGTTTTCTTGAGTGTGTAGATAGAGCACTGACTATGAGGCAGTTGCACCAAGATTGTGCGGTTGTGGATTTGAGACAAGAAGATGCCTCCATGAAGGGAACATGGTGGAAGGGCAAAAGTTGTTACTTCTAAGGTTAGAGCCCTCCAGAGACAAGTTCAAGCATTACAAGAGGATATCCGTAGAGGACTAAATGTTGCCGCAGGCAACGAAAGTGAGGAAGAAAATGAAGAAGAATAAAATATTGGATAGGAAGGGGAAGATGAAGGGGAATTCCTAAATCAGGCAGAGGAGAGGCTTTTTAGGGCCATTTCTAAGCTTGGAAAAAGACCTAAAATTGATGTGGATATGTTTTCAAGAAATCTAAACCCAAATGAGTTGATCAACTAGATCAATGAACTAGAGGAGTATTTTGAGTATGAGGATATTAGAGATCTAGATAGGGTTAAGTTTGTGAAGGCCCAAATGAAAGGCCATGCCAAAATCTGGTGGCAAGAGATTTAGCTGGAAGGAAATAGAAGAGGAAAGGAGAAAATCACAAGATGGGATCGCATGGTGGACAAACTAAAGAAGCAGTTCATTCATGTTGACTATGAGCTTGATTTGTTCAAGAAAATGCAAGGATTAAAGCAAGAAAGAAAATCTATCCAAGAATATATAGAGGAATTTTATCGACTTCTTATTACGGAGGACATGCAAAAGAAAATAAAGAGAAGGTTGCCCGTTACCTCAGTGGGTTACGACCTAGCATTCAGGAGGAGTTAAGTTTGGTTAGAATGACTAGCATTGAAGAGGCATACCAATTTGCCCTACAAGTCGAAGAGAAGCTAAATAAAAGGTTTGAAGGAAGGAAAAGAGGACATGGTCAAGGAGGAAGGGGCGGCAGTAGGTCATATGGAGGTCTAAATGAGACCCAAAAGAAAAATGAAGATGTGGGTACTAGCAAAAACCAAAGAAATGAGGGTTTGAACCACTCCTATGATCAAAACTTTGGAGATCAGAGAGGAAGAGGTAGAGGAAATGGAAAAGGATCAAGAAGAGGAGGCTTTTGTGGTACCTATTTTCATTACAATGAAGAAGGTCATCGTGCCTTTGAATGCCCTCAATGACAAGGAAGGATAGATAGGAGAGCTAATGGTCAAGCAAGGGTTGCTCATGTGGATGAGGATGCAGAGTCATCACATTCTGAGGATGTAGAAAGAGGAGAGGTTCTCATAAATGAAAGGGTCTTACTAAGCGGTGAGACTTAACCTGGACAAAGGAGGAGTTTGTTTCGTACCAGGTGCAAGTGCAAGGATAAGTGTTGTGATGTGATTGTTGATGGTGGCAACACTAACAACTTGGTGTCTAAGGAGATGGTCACTAAGCTAAAACTCAAGAGGGAGAAACACCCCCAACCCTATTGGATTGTTTGGGTGAAGGATGATCATAAGGTCCTAGTCAATGAATAGTGTTTGGTGAAGTTCAAGATTGGGAGTTACCATGATGAAGTTCTTTATGACATTATTGCAATGGATGCCAACCATTTATTGTTGGGAAGATCGTGGCAATTTGATAGGCATGTTGTACATGATGGTCATGCAAATACAAAGGATGGAGTTCACCACAAATTGAAGCCCTTGGTAAAGGAGGTGAAAAGGTATGCAGTAGTGCTAATTATGTCTTGTTAATGGAAGAAATTTTTTGGATGGTATGAAACATCAGCATAGGTGTTATGCTTTGATTCCTAGAAAAGATAAGGAAGATAGTGGTGAAATTTCACCTAAAGTTTCAAGCCTATTAAGTGAGTATGGAGACGTCATCCTTGATAATGTTCTAGAAGGGTTGCCACCAGTAAGGTAAATCAATCATCAAATAGATTTAATCCCTGGAGCTAGTTTTCCTAACAAGGCTACTCAGAGGATGGCTCCTACTAAAACTAAGGAGCTAAAGAGACAAGTTCAAGAGCTATTGAGGAAGGGGTTGATTCGAGAGAGCCTGATTCCATGTGTAGTACCTACAGTACTAGCACCAAAAAAGGATGGAGAGTGGAGAATGTGCACAGACTCTCGAGCTATAAACAAAGTAACCATCAAGTATCGATTCCCTTTGCCAAAAATGGATGATCTTATGGACTGCTTGAGTGGGGCTCAGTACTTTACAAAGATAGATCTCAAGAGTGGCTATCACCAGATACAAATACAAGAGGGAGATGAGTGGAAGACTGCATTCAAGACCAAGGAGGGTTTGTATGAGTGGTTAGTCATGCCTTTTGGACTGACCAACGTGCCAAGCACCTTCATGCAACTTATGAATGAGGTACTAAAGAAATTCTTGAGAAAATTTGTTATTGTTTATTTGGATGATATTTTAATTTTCAAGAAGACTTTGGATGAACATTTATTGCACATTCGTAGAGTCCTTGAAAGGTTGAGGGAAGAGAAAATGTTGATTAATTTGAAGAAGTGTAGCTTTGTAAAAAAGGAGTTAGTCTACTTGGGGTTTGTTGTATCATCTGAGGGTCTCAAAATGGACCCAGAGAAGGTAAAAGCCATCTTGGAATGGCCTACTCCAAGGTTTGCTACTGAAGTGAGATCATTTCATGGTTTGGTTAGTTTTTACAGAAAGTTCATTAAGAATTTCAGTGGCATATGTGCACCCCTGACTGAAACAATGAGGGGGGATAGGAAAGAGTTCAAGTGGACTACAGTAGCTACAAGGAGTTTTGAATTTTTGAAGAAGAAGGTGATAGAACAACCAGTGTTGGCACTTCCTAATTTCAGTAAAGTGTTCTAGGTAGATTGTGATGCTAGTGGCAATGCTATTGGGGCTATATTGAGCTAAGAAGGTAAGCCTATTGCATATTTTAGTGAAAAATTGAATGATGAAAAGAAGAAGTATTTTGTTTATGATCAGGAGTTTTATGCAATCGTTCAGGCCTTAAAGAAATGGAGGCATTATTTATTGCCAAAAGAATTTGTCTTGTATACTGATCACCAAGCATTGTAGTACCTAAATAGCCAAGGTAAATTGAACCAGAGACATTTGAAGTGGGTAGAGTTCATGAAGAGCTATACATTTGTGTTGAAACATAGAAGTGGAAGGTCTAATAGGGTTGCAGATGCATTCAGAAGGATACAATTGTTGCTAGTAGTAATGTAGGTTGAAGTGGTTGGGTTTGATGAACTCAAGAATTTGTACCCTAAGGATCCTAATTTTTTTGAAGCATGGAAGGCTTGCAAAGAACTTGTTACTATAGATAGGACCAGGTGGCTAGATTATTTGATTTAGGATCGTATATTGTTCAAGGGTAGTCAGTTATGCATTCCAAGGAGTTCCATGAGGAAAAATTTGATCAAGGAGAAGCATAGTGGGGGGATGGTAGGACACTTTGGTCAAGATAAGACCATTTCCATTCTTAGAGAACATTATTTTTGGCCTCAAATGTCACAAGATGTGAAGAAGTTTGTATAGAGTTGTCAAGTATGTCAAGAAGCCAAGGGATTTAGTCACAATACTAGACTCTATCAACCATTGCCTGTTCCATTGAAGCCATGGGTGGACATAAGTATGGATTTTGTTCTTGGATTGTGAAATGTCCCCTTTTCTGATTTGATATGGTATTTCACACCTCTAATCAGATTTTCAAAATCAAACAACTGCTATCACAAAGATCCACCCAATTTCTCAAGAAACCCCAAATCGGGTATGTTGAAAATAGTGCTAAAAGCTTTACAACTTCACAAATTATTAATGAATCTGAAAATGGAAATTTTTACAGAACTTTCAGCAGCATAACAGCCTACAAATTGACATTTCCAGATCCGTATAGCCTTTACACAAGAGCTCGAAAATGTAGGACCAAAACTATGCTCATCGGGCTCCCGAAATAGCACAAAATATGCCCGGAAACACCACAAGAACACTAATAATCTATCTCAGAAGTTTAATCACGTCCCAATATATATATTCAGCTCTATTTTAACAGCTTAAAGTATAAAATACAGCAGCAACCAAAACTGATATGAAATACTCAACCGGAAACACCAAACTCTTACAAAAATACACCCGGAAACTCACAAATCTGCACTGTTCAGCACAAAGGCAAACTCTGTATGAGTATGCACATGGAATGGCTTCAAACTCCCGTTCTTAGCCTTCCTGGAAACCTGCAAACTCCCGTTCTTGGGTCTCCCTGGAAACCTGCAAACTCCCGTTCTTGGGTCTCCTTCTCCACAGGTTTGGCAGCCTCTGAAGAATAACAAAGAATCAGCAAAAATCAAGTTCTGGAATCCCCCCAAAATGCCTCCAAACCTCTTTAAAAAGGGAATAACTGTAACTCACGTCCAAGAGAGGTTAATGAAACATATTTTAATAATTAATTATCATTTATTAGTCCAACGATTTCCAAAGATTAACTCCCTTTTTCCGAAACTTCACTTTCTTGGGCCTGCCTGTCTTAGCAAAGATTATTATTTTTTTTTTATTTGAAAAGGGGACATGACAAGTCCTCCCCTCCCAAACATTGCTTGTCCTCAAGCAATGGCTGAACAATAAACCAATCAATCCTCCTGGATCCCAAATGTAGTCATGAACTATACTACTACCAATTAACACAGACTCCTGCAAGATCCTCTGCAATATGACCAAGAGGAATCCATAATCAAACTGGCAATTATAGCTCAACCAAACTCCAAAATCACCATTACCACAGTAAAAAACCCATGAGACACAAACTCTTAGAATATCAAAACCCAAGTAAAGTGGACTACCAACATAGTAAATACCATCAATGCATTCCACTGGCCTATATGGAATGTACAATCCAACTCTGCAACAATGGTGAATGCTCTCAAATGAAACTATACCAAGTATGGAGAATCCACACACTGTACAACTCCTGCAGTCAACACAACTCTGTAGATCATTGGCCACTGTCTCATAACCATAACTCCCATGCACCCCTGACGGTGAAAAGCCATCACAAGATAAACAACAAGAAATGGAACCCAAACCAAATTTTCCTGCCATCAAATCCTCAGCATAAGGATCAATTGTTAACTGATGTACATACCCTGCAATATAATGTTGATTAAAAAAACCAACCTCAGTCAATAGCTCACCATGAACAAGTGATACAACCCACTGTGACTGATCACTAGCTAAGTCAGGAGATGTCATAGCCAAAGGAGTAGAATCAATAACAACACTTGCTGAAGCATCACTCCAAAACTCCTGCTCTAAGTCATGTATTATCAAGCTATCAACTACAGAACCTGTCGCCATGTCATGCCCATCACAACTCTCATCTTTAGGCATCAAACTATTCCATAACTGATGATAAGCACTAGGAACCAAAGTACATCTCTGTATCATAATCTCATCAACATGGTCATCAATGGTAAATTGATGAGCGTACCTCACAGTGTAATGCCGATAGAATGCGCCAATCTCAGTCAGTGGCTCAGACTGTAATCTAGATGAAACTAACTGCAATTGATCATCAACCATGTTGGAACTGACTACTACCTCCAAAGATATCACCAAGGGAGTAGTATTACTAGCAGGAACCATGCCAACTGTCGACTCACCAACATCACACATGACCTTTGATACATCTCTAGTCTCTGTGCCTTTAGTACTAGAAGCCTCCACCCTGTCAGGCATACAATAATCTGCTACAATACCCAACTCAACTAAACTTGACTCTAGTGGGAATGAACCTGATATGCCAATGTTAGTATCAAGGATGGATGCATCCCCATCTCCACTGTCTCTAACAATCTCGGCCATGGACATCCTCGAATCACCAAACACCATAGCTTGTGACTGTATAGAATCAGATAAAGACTGTAGTCGCTCTAACTCCATGGTCACCTTAGCCAAATGAAATTGTGACTCCTTGAAAGCCAACTGAGTACTCTCAAGAATCTCAGAAGTCACCACAAGCTGCTCAGTAAGCTCACTCACCTCATCTTCCTTGGCCAACAATGCATCATATGCTGTACTGCCCCACTTCATAAGATAATCTCTGTCAGCTACCAACTGCATATAATCCTGTCTCAGAATCTGGATAGCCTCCCATAAAGAGTGGATCTCTGTCAAGGAAAGATAACTTCCTCCCTGCTCATCACTAGTAGGAGAACCCCATCCATAAACTGCTAACAACTGACGAGCAGCATCAAAATGTTGGCAAGTGATAGAAATGTCTTGGTCACTAACTCTCAACTGATTAGACACATGATGGCCCTGGCTTGACTGTCTCCTACAAACCTCCTCTGATGCACTGTCTGAAGGAGTGTCCTCAAAGTTACTAGTCTCTAGAGTATTACCATCCATATCCTGTGAATCAAATCTAAAGCTCATATCAACATACGAAGTATCAAAAATATTAGCATTGCTGTCCAACTCCTCTATACCCAAGGAAACTAAGTCTTCAAAACCGCCCATTGCATCCTTCTGGATGTCATCAATGCCAATGTGATCCTGGGACTCATCTATACACACTGCCAAATATGAAATATCATCAACACATTCCAGCAAGTATGGTCGACTGGATATATGAACAAAGCCCAACACCGGTGTATAAAAACTAATACCAACATCAGACAAGATACTGGCACAAGAAAAGACAACACCGTGTAATCTGCTAATCAAATCCATGATAGCACCCAAACAAACACTGCTACCAAAAAGTGTTAAAGATCTCCAGTCAACTGAATCCCAAATGCCAATATAACAATCTCGAGTCCATATCCGTAAACTAGAATCAACTGGTAACTCAAGAAAACTCCTCACCTGAGTAATCTGACCAATACCAACTAACTCCACATACCTGTCATGATGAGATAATGAAGTCACAATACTATCTGTGTTCACCTTCAGCTGGTTGGACAAATCATGTGAAGTACTACCAGCCTCAACCTCATGTGATGAAGCATCTAACTGTGCCTGGTACTCTTTCTCAGCAAAGTCATGAATGCTCAATGTCTGCTCATCTCTACCAGGTATCTCACCATCCTGCACAACAACATCCTCATAATCATCATCTGAACCCACTACACTGTAGTCACTGCCTGTTGTAACTATACCATCCTGAATACCTGTGGCATCACCCTTTGACAACCTGTAAACAATTGTCTCAATTTGAGTATCAAGTTGACCCTTACTATCAATCTGTGTAATATCCTTTCCCACCACCTCCTGTGGCAGAGTAGAATCTGAGACCTCTACCTGGCTATCAGCTAGTTTCTCAAACTCCTCATGCAAGTTCTTGGAAATTGTGTCATCTGTCCTGTGAGAAAATCTGCCAAATAGAAATCCAGTCAACTTATCCACCTTAGTTGGGTCAGATAACATGTCATTTATACGGTGGTGCTCAACCAACTGTTTAGACATGTCATGGCTTATTTTCATAAGTTTATCTCGAATGTCTAAATAACCATCCTTTCTACTATTTTGACTCTGGCTATCAATTGTCCAAGATCGTTCCCTCTGAGACTCTGTACTATACCTGTCCATTCTGGATAAAGTAGAGTGTAACCCCAATAGGATATAACTTCTTCAAGCACCAAGAACTAACATGCAAATGATTAGAAGTAGCATGCAACCATAGATTTGGACATGCAACTGATTAGAAGCAACATGCAACCACCAAATTATGACATGCAAGATCTGGGTAGTTGTCAAAACTGACATGCAAACTTCTACAACCGCCAAATTCACCAAGAACTAATAGGAAAATGATTAGAAGTAGCATGAAACCATAGATTTGGACATGCAACTGATTAGAAGCAACATGCAACCACCAAATTATGACATGCAAGATTTGGGTAGTTGTCAAAACTGACATGCAAGATCTGGGTACTTGTCAAAACTGAAATGCAAACTTCTACAACCACCAAATTCACCAAGAACTAACATGAAAATGATTAGAAGTAGCATGCAACCATAAATTTTTACATGCAGCTGATTAGAAGCAACATGCAATCATAAATTATGACATGCAAGATTTGGGTAGTTCTCAAAACTGAAATGCAAGATCTGGGTAGTTGTCAAAACTGACCTGCAACTTCTACAAACCCTCAGGCTGGCAAGATCATGGCTCTGATACCACTGAAATGTCCCCTTTTCTGATTTGATATGGTATTTCACACCTCTAATCAGATTTTCAAAATCAAACAACTGCTATCACAAAGATCCACCCAATTTCTCAAGAAACCCCAAATCGGGTATGTTGAAAATAGTGCTAAAAGCTTTACAACTTCACAAATTATTAATGAATCTGAAAATGGAAATTTTTACAGAACTTTCAGCAGCATAACAGCCTACAAATTGACATTTCCAGATCCGTATAGCCTTTACACAAGATCTCGAAAATGTAGGACCAAAACTATGCTCATCGGGCTCCCGAAATAGCACAAAATATGCCCGAAAACACCACAAGAACACTAATAATCTATCTCAGAAGTTTAATCACGTCCCAATATATATATTCAGCTCTATTTTAACAGCTTAAAGTATAAAATACAGCAGCAACCAAAACTGATATGAAATACTCAACCGGAAACACCAAACTCTTACAAAAATACACCCGGAAACTCACAAATCTGCACTGTTCAGCACAAAGGCAAACTCTGTATGAGTATGCACATGGAATGGCTTCAAACTCCCGTTCTTAGCCTTCCTGGAAACCTGCAAACTCCCGTTCTTGGGTCTCCCTGGAAACCTGCAAACTCCCGTTCTTGGGTCTCCTTCTCCACAGGTTTGGCAGCCTCTGAAGAATAACAAAGAATCAGCAAAAATCAAGTTCTGGAATCCCCCCAAAATGCCTCCAAACCTCTTTAAAAAGGGAATAACTGTAACTCACGTCCAAGAGAGGTTAATGAAACATATTTTAATAATTAATTATCATTTATTAGTCCAACGATTTCCAAAGATTAACTCCCTTTTTCCGAAACTTCACTTTCTTGGGCCTGCCTGTCTTAGCAAAGATTATTATTTTTTTATTATTTGAAAAGGGGACATGACAGATTGCCAAGGACACAAAGGGGTATTGACTCAATATTTGTGGTGGTTGATAGGTTCTCCAAGATGGCACATTTCATTCCATGCCACAAGACTCATGATGTTGTGCATAGTGCAGATTTGTTTTTTAGAGAGGTGGTGAGACTACATGGTCTCCCAAAGAGTATTGTTTCTAATTGAGATACTAAATTTGTGGGGTATTTTAGGAGGACTTTATGGAGGAAGTTGAGGATGGAATAGAAGTTTAGTTCTACACACCATCTGCAAACTGATGGACAGACAAAAGTGGTAAATAGAAGTTTGGGCAATTTGTTGAGGTGTTTAGTGGGAGATAAGCCTAAGGAATGGGATTTGATTCTACCATAGGCAAAATTTTCTTACAATAATTCTATAAATCAGAGTATTGGTAGATCACCATTCCAAATTATGTATGGCAGTAGCCCAAGGACTGCACCAGATGGATCAAGGGGAGAGGACAAGTGTTGAGGCAGAAGAATTTATTGAACATGTCAAGAGCCTACATGAGGAGGTCCATGCACACATTACTAAGTTGAATCAACAGTATAAAGCTAGTGCAAATCAAAGGAGGAGACATGAGGAATTCCAAGTAGGGGATATGGTTATGGTACACTTATGAAAGGAATGGTTTCTAGTGGGTAGTTACAACAAGTTGAAGATGAATAAATTTGGCCTCTGCAAATTTTTGAAGAAACATGACTCAGGAAATGCATATGAGGTGGAGTTGCCAGAGGGGATTCACATTTCTCCTATATTCAACATTGCAGACTTAACAAAATATCATGATGATGATGTAGATGAGGGGTTGATGCTGGAGCCATATCCAATTCCTACTTCTAAGGAGGAGATAGAAGAGATTCTGGATAGTCGTGTGGGTAGGAGTACCAAAAATATGTAGTATGAAGAGTACCTGGTGAAGTGGAAAGGATGGCCAATAGAGGACTCAACTTGGATATCAGTAGCAGAGGTTGCCCATTTGGGTTTTCCTCTACCATAAAGTGACAAGGTCACTTTTCAATCTACCCCAGGTGTCTGATGTAGGAGCATCTAGTGGTGTAAGGGCAATCTTGTATCACCCAAAAATATGCTTAGAGATAGTTTCTGTTTAATGTGTTTTCATTTTTGGATACCCATTTGGGTCAAATAAAGGTTCCAACTCTCACAGTTCCACTATTAATTTTATGGGTTAGAGTTTTATTAGTTTTTAAGAACCTTGGGATATGTGTAAATGTAGAAAATGAGTTATTTTTTAATTGAGCCAAAATTATGATGAGTTGGAGTGTGTAATTTGGAGGGATGATTGTACTTGTAATTTAAAACACTTCAAAAAAAGAATCAGGTCAAAAGGCTTCATGGTTAGAAAGTTATTTCAGTTTTAATTTTCCTAGAGACCCCCTAAGAGCACTTCAAAGTCAGATATGGGGGCACTAAATGGCCTCATACAAGGCCAAAAAATTTGGGATGAGTGAAGCTAGTCCATTGGGCTGTAGAGTGCTTCAAGAGCTTTCTGGAAATGTAAACGGTTTGTCAATTAGAGTTATAGTTCAAAAGTTATGCCTCCCGAAAGTTGGACTACCATTTCTAGATTCTTCTAATTTTACACCAACTTCTGACGTGATTTCTAGAACCTTTTGTTTTGGCGGTGGATGCCAACTGGAATATTCTAGAATGTATTCCTAACCCTAAACCATTTGGGGCTTATTTAAGAACATTTGTGGCATTGTAAATGCAACTCTTAGTGGAGTTAGAGAGAAGGTATTGTGTGGAGGATTTCTTCCTCCAAAATCATACTGTTGTAAGCCCATAGGGCATTTTTCATTGATAATCATATTTCCCTTTTCCTGTGTGTTCATTCTGGTCTTTGGTTGTGTCTCCATCAGTTATCAAAATTAGCATGACATAACCTCTTGTGCCATAGCCACACATCATCAAATTCTACAATGAGACAAGTAGCATAATTCATGTCAAGATAAAATAGATTACCTCTAGTTTAATCTCATTTCCAATTAGTTTTCCATTGGTGTCATAGATCTTTGCTTTATTATTATCAATTCAACTTTGGAACCTGAACTATTCAGTTGTGACATACTCAACAAGTTATATTTAAGTCCTTCTACATAGTAAGGATTGTTACACATGATCTTTTCTATGTGTTTGATCGATCCTTTACCTTTTATCAGACAGGGTGCATCATTATCAAATCTAACACTATTTCCATTGTAGTACTCAAGGGTAATGAACTTACTTTTATCTCTAGAAATGTAATGTTCACATCTACTATTAATGATCCATAGATCACTTTTGTTCACATAAGATATCAATCCAGTTGCATCATCTTCATCATAATCATCTTTCATAGCAACATACACAACTTCATCATCATGGTTATAAGATCTATCTTTTGTTTCCTCTTTAGCAATGTAGCAAGACTTCTTTCCTTTATCTTTATAATCTTTTTTGTTCTCATCTCTTTTACCTCTGTATTTATATCCACTTCTATTATTCTTCTTCTTTGGATACCTAGAAGCAATATGACCAACCACATTACAATTGAAACACATGATAGGTAGCTTACCTTTGTATTTCACTTTGCCTCTGTAAATCCTCCTTACCAACAATGCTTCAAGATCTTCTACATCATCTTCATTTGTATCACTCCCACTAGAAACATGCTTGACCTTTTTCTTTTTTCTCTTAGGTTCTTTCAGTTTCGGTTTAGCTTTGATAGCAGATTCAACATTTTCAATTTTGAAATTATCAAAATTAGAAAGTTCAAAAGAAATGAGTCTACGCATCAATTATTTAAGGGTTAGATTACAACCATGAACATGTGTTAGTTCTTATATGGCAAGGACTCTAATAGCATACATAGGCAATAGGGTTCTCAATACTTCGATGATCACAGTCTCATCTTCAATAATACTATTTACTCCTCCAATAGAATTCATAACATCTTTGATTCTTGTGGAATACTAGACTATAGTCTCACCTTCTTACATTCTCATTATCATCAAACTTTCCTCTTAGACTTTTAGCTTTGGCTCTTAGAACATTCTTATCACCTCCATAAATTGTCTCTATAGCATCCTACATCTCCTTAGCAGAATTATATTCTTTGATGTCATCAAGCTCTGAGTAGCTTAGGGAAGAGGTAAGCTCTAACATTGTCTAATTGTGTTCTTTCTTCTTTTTCAAATCATCAATAGTAAGGGCTCCAGTAGAATCAACATGCTTAGTGGTGATGATAGATTGTGTATAGTCTCCAAGACCTCCTAGATGTAGCTTCACCAAACTTTGTCATGTAGGAAAATTTTCCTTGTTCAATTTGGGCACCTCCTTTCTGTACATCTTGATCTTTAGCGTTTAGTACCTTCAAACTATTTCCTCACAAGCACCAATGCTCTGATACCAATTGTTGGAATTATTTACATTAATTGGGGGGGTGAAATAAAATTAGTACTTAACAGATTCATATTCATAAAACCATAACATGCATGCATCCATTAGATTATCCAATACCTTAACTTAGTAGGTTACTTTTCTAGGTCAGAATAACTTTGCAAAAATGTAAACATGAAATACCATAAACTCATTCACACGACTTGACACAAAGATTTTACATGAAAACCCAATTTGGGAAAACCCACTAGTAACATGTTACCCAATTTCACTCTTCTAAAGTGATGCCCCCTTAAAAGCCAATCCTATTAAAGGTTACAATACACATTGTTAAATGTGACATGGTTAAAGGATTTCATTCACCCTATTAGGAGTGAGCCTTGTTAGAGGATTTTAGAACATTCCATTAGAATGTCACTCAATTAAATGATTTACAAATGACCGTTAGGTCAACCTTAATCCAAAGGATTTATCCACACTGACACCATTGTTAGAAAGTAACAACAAAACTTGATCTGATAATAAAATACAACTCACTTGTAGATTACAAATCTTTGGTTTAGTCCTCCATTCTACTTGGCATTCATACTCTTCATCTTTGATAGCTTGTTCACCCTTCAAGCATTCAACCTCTTAAGCCTTCCTGCTTTGTATGCCAGTTGTAGTTTCTTCTATTTGGCCACCATATTAAGCAATACCCTAGACTTCTTGTCTTCCTTAGGTTCTTGCAAATGACAACCTTTGCTTCTAGCCTGCTATCTCTATAAATAGAGAATTTAGATATTTTTTCATTTAACCATAATCGTCATTTTAGGGTTAGTAAGATTCAATGAATCTATCCACTTTTCTATTTTAGTTCCTCTAGAAACTTCTTCTACAATCTTCCTTGAATTTGCCTCAAAATAGTTTATCTTAAATTTTGTGCCACCAACTCATCATACTTATCTTCCACATGCTTCATATAATTCAATAAATCAAATTAGTCAGCTCAAATTCATCAAATCTTTAATTTAACACTTTTTGTTGTCACTCGACATCTACACTATTCACTCGAAAATAACAGTCTTTTGATGCTTGACCAACACAAGGTTGCTTAGCACCAACTATGTCTTCTTAGCTTGGTTGCTACTATTATTTCCTTGATGCTCGACACTTACTAAGTTTTACTAACGCTCAACATATTCTAACTTTTCACTTGGCTTGAACTAGAATTTGCTCGACTTACACTGTTTGCTCAGTCAAGCTTAGCAGTCACTTTTTATGAAAACACTTCTTCTTGGCTTAGCTAAAGTAACCATTTAATTTAGCCTTAAGTAGATCATAAATGTCTTACTTGGTCTTAGTGCTCCTTTTATATACTAAACAACTCAACCTTTCTTTAGGTTCTCTTGTTATCCTCTCTTTTCAAATCCTCTTCATCAATCAAACAAATGATAGCATTCAGACCAAAAAGAAATTGTCTCACTAGCAAGTAGTAGGTTTGACATCATTGACAAAATAATGATTGTTCCATGATAGGTTCTACACTTCAAACAATCTCTTTTGAATAGTCTATCAAACTTGCAACTTGTTTAAGCATCCATATAAAATGAGTAAATATTGGACCTTTCACATCCTAACCTTGATCAGGTGATTGAAAGACAAGGATTTTGGATGAAAGATAATAACAAAGATGAAATATAATTTTGAATTTAGATCATAGGAGATGATAGAATCTAACCCTCCTCCTTGTATGATCATCTAACTCGAATAAAATTTCATCAAATTACAATTAAAAAATTCACTATAATGATTAATGAAAAAATAAGGTGTAAAATACATTAACTATCTCGTCTCTTTGAGAAGCTTTTTTGTCAACACTAGAGAAAAGTTTATGTCTAGAACATATATTTGTTGAACATAGTTTAGAATAATATATCTTTGTTGAATAGACCAAACTATCAGGAGAGAAAAATATATCATATCCTAAAGGCAAAATTGAAACTAACTTCTAGACATTTAATAATAACAACTAAATTCATATAGATAATGATTCCATTTAGTAAATATTTTAATCACTTGTGCAACAATTACTCTTTAGATAATCACATATATAATAGATACATCATCAAATGAAATTGTAAGTCCATTAACTTACAAGAAGCCTTAACTGCTTTCTCTCAAATTGCTAAGGTCATTTTTTTAATTCAAGGATAAGTACAAATTCATTTCAATTTCTAAAAAATCACTTTTCATTATTTTTATCTTAATTAAAAATGTATTTATCATTTTTCTTAATTTTTAATTCATGATAATTGAAATAAGTTTATTTTATAACTTATGATAATTTAAATATTTAAGACAAAATGTTAATGTTGTCTTATATATATATATATATAGTATTTTTTTAAGACAACTTCTTTTAAGAACATGAATTACAAGTATGCACAAAAATGCATCTAAGATTTAATCAAGCTTTAGAATGGTGAGAGGGTTTTATGTATTGGGTTTTATTAAAATTGATCTAATAGATTAATAAATAAACCTTAGAGAAAGTGAAGAGATAAAGTAAAAATGACTCATTATTAGTGACTAATTATCCAATCACTTATTTAGTCATTTATTTGGTAGTTTGTTTAGTCACTTATGTTTAGGTGTCTAGTTATTAGTGACTAATAATACAATCACTAATCTAGTCATTTATTTGGTAGTCTATTTAGTCATTTCTATTTGGTTGATCTTGTAATTTTACTTGGTGACCAAATTGGTTGTTTATTTAGTCACCTATACATGTAAATTGTAAAGAAATAGTGGAATATGATCAATTTTAGTCACATTCTCTAAACTTTATTTAATTTGTTTGTGACTAAAAAATTTAGTCACATATTTTCTAAAATATACTAGTACTCATCTCCCAAAAATAACATTTGTTGTATTTCGTTTCCCAACTAGAAAAATAAGTTTAATATAATTTAATAATTTTACTTATATTCTCTGTAATGTTACCTATATAAAAAAAGCAAATAAATTCAAATCTCAAATGGAAATCAAAGTTAAATGTACAAGTTACATGCATTAACAATATTGAATACCATTTATGTATCTCCATGTTCTTGTTGCCAGAGTGCACACATCACACAACTCTTATTCCATCATGCTTTCCTTTTCCATGTCCACTTTCAAAGACATCCTAGATGAACTTAATATTGCATCTAGCATGTTGCATGGCTAACCAATCAAAGGATTTTGTAGGGTTAAATTATCCTATTAGAAAATTGCATAGACGTGCATATTTATACATTAAAAAACATTTAATAAGATATACATGCAAATGAGAATTATAAATATACTATAAAATTGAATTAAATATAATGCACTTAGATGTATAATCACTATACCAAATCCTATGTTGTGAAGCATTTATCTCATGATTTGCAAGATCTTCAAAAAATATTGCAAAACAATGAGCCACATAGCCACTATCACATACCTTATCATCATTGATATAGAAATGAACCTCTTGATGATAATGTATTCACTTGGAGCACTTTTTGCTTCATCCAAATTAAATTGTGCATGTTTATAGGCCACTTGAATAAATAGTGAAAGTTTCTCATAGTGATAATATTAAGCTTGGAGTTCTAACTAAGGAGTAAATGTATAGTTCTAATAGATATCTACAATTGAAATAATACAACCAAGTAGAAAATAATTTTTGGAATCACAAAATTGTTTAGCTTGTCGTCGTGTACCATGACAATGTTGGATATGTGAATAAATCATATTCCAAAGTTTGTTCATAAACTCATCTTTGGGAAATTAACTATCCTTCAATGTATTTTTTTAGGATTCCTCTCCTATCTTGGTTTTGTATGGATCGTATTCAAATATCTTCTATAATACTAGATTTGTAACATCAATATTCTCATTATAGTAGAAATTTCTGTAAATATTTACAATCAATGCATTCACTCTTTATACACTAGACATTGAACTCATCTGAATCATCTCATTTATCACATAGAATGGACTTCACAAATTATGTCATACTTCCAAGGATAATTATATCTTGATTAAGTACCACCATAATTTTTTTGTGATTGCAAATATAGATGAAATTCAATATGATTTTAACAACAAAAAGTCATGTGAACCTTATTTTTGCATACAAAGAAAGGGTGCAATATCTCAAACATTCTCTGCCCTTTTTCACATTTGAAAAGTCTTGCTTGAATCTATCAAATAATTCACTTTTTGTTGTATTGGCAAAATTTTTGGATGTGAAATTTTCATACCCATCTCTTCATATTTTATCTGTATAATTTCTCTTCTATTGGAAGAAGCACAAGAGTGACTAGTCTAATAATCAACAACTCATCTTCTTACATCTTCAAGAATTCTATCTTTTCAAGGAAGTCTATAAATATTTACCCAATTCTTCTCAATGTTTTCATCTAAAATATTTATCCTCCTACTACATCTTCGAACGATTCTTCTCTATACATTTAGCAATTCAAAAATTGCTTGAACTTGCCTTCTACATGTCAACCTCTTACTATAAATCATAATCATTAATGCTCTAGGTGCAACAAATGAATATACTCCTTGACTTGTCATATTAACAACTTTCAAAGCATCTACCGAATTGTCAAGTATCATTTCTTTTATTTGACCTCCTAAGTGTTTCCCATTATTGACATCCATCAACTCCAAAACTATTGTCATTTCTCTTTTTCTGAATAATCTGACAAAAAAAATTGTGCTCTTCCTAACAATATATTATTTTTAAAATATTATTCACACATATTTTTAAGATTCAATTTGATTTTTCTTAAACTAATGTTAGAGTAAAAGGTTCATTTCATTTCATTTATTAAATTACCTTTACTCCCTTTTTAAGATTTCCCTTTATGCACTTGCTTTTCCATTTAATAATTCATAATTAATTATTAAATATCATTTACCTCTTAAGGTTTCCCTTTTAGATTTTATGATGTCCTTCTATAAGGATTGATCAATTGTAAATTTCATTCATCCTTTTAGTCTAATAATATATTTTTCATATTCTCAGAGCAAAACCCTTGCTTCTTCTTTGTCTTTTCTTTTCTATGACAAGTTCTTGCATGCAGGTGTTCTTCAGGTTTTGTGGATTTCTATTGCTCAAATCTTATAAGTACAATGTCTTTAGATGGAATTTGATTGAAAAGAGACTCTTCATTCATTTCCATCAAATTTTGCATGCCAAAAAAATTATTTCTATCTTGACTACTACCAGTTTCTTCCCCTATTTGAGATGCATCTTCTTCAACATCAATAAGTTCTTCTTCAACATCAACATGTTTTTGTTTCTTACACTTTGTACAATCTTTCATTTCACCATCCCTCTTTCGATCATATTTCTTTCCTCTAGTCCTCTTACTTCCCATTGTACAAAGTATTCAAAAAGAAAGAAGAATAATTTAGTGCAACAAAATATTGCTTTATTATGCCTTGATAGAAAGTTTTCTTTCCCACTCCTTCAAAGAAAGAGTCTTTCTTATTCAATATTCAGCAAAAAAATGCCAATTTCTAAATTAACTAATCACTTCACAAATGATATATTTGATTTTGAATTAAGTTGTTAATGAAAAAAATGAAGCCTCCTTTATATGAGGCTCTAGCGACAATGTGCTCACGCAATCACTTGCATAGGGGTTGACTCGCATGCTAACTCAACCAAGCGAGACTCAATTGGGCCATCGAATGTGGCATGCCATGTGTTAGCCACATCACCAAATTCTATAGAATTGTGGAATTCTCAACTTCTGCAACTATTTTCTCTACTAAAAAATACCATTTCAACAAAATAAATCACCCTTTTGTATAGCTTGAAATCATGAATATAGACATATAATCTTTTATAGTATTTTGATTAGAAAAAGTATGTTAAATTTACTAAATACCAAAAGTAGGTATATTAAGTTTTCAAAAGAGGTTGTTTAAGAAAAAGAAAAAAGAAAAAAATATAAATCATTTTAGAAAAATCTAAAAATTATATGGTGTTGAAGATGAGACAATCCTCTTCAAGAATATATTATTTATTTTTTGTTTGGTATAGTTTTGATAATGATAAGGTGGAAGACAAAAACTATCAATTTCAGGTAAGTTTGACTTTGAATAGTTATAAATTGTATGGGAAGAAATATATATATATATATATATATATATATATATATATATATATATATATATATATATATATATATATATATATATATATATATATATATATATATATATATATATATATATATATATATATTTCTTTCTTCCCATACAAGTTATACATATCTAACCCAGATTTTAGTTCTTAGAGGGAAAACAATACTTTTTACATTTAGTTTTTTGTCGAGAGATAGACCCCTTGATTTTCAACATTTTTTAGTAATTGAAATATAATCTTTAAAAACTTTTTAAAATTAGTTTTTGTTCTTTTTATATATATATAGAAATAACTTCATCTAATTTTACACATTTCATCAGTTTACACCATCTTCAAATTCCAAACAAAAAAATCACTTTTATGTTTTTGAAGTTGAATAGTTTTGGCAATGTTAACCTTTTTCTTTATCAAAGTGTGCAATTGATTGTGCTTTTATCCAATAATCTAATTCAGTTTAACCTTGGAGGAAACTCATTGCCTATGTACACTTGAGTTGTAGTATTACTAGGATGGGTGACCTCTTGGGAAGGCCTAATTCTTCACATATGTGAGCATTGTCTAGATGCAATGAGGCCTAAGTGGATCATTAATTCTAATTAGAGATGATTTTATTGTGAACCACTATTCATGAGCCATGGGTCAATGATTTTGCCTAAAAAACTATAAACTTGAATCCTGATAGCTATATCATAACTTTTTGTTATGTCTATTGTGGCATTTCATCTTTGCTTGTGAATAAAAAGAGCATACCATATTTTATAAAGCCTTCTACTTGCATATTAGTTTTATGTGTTAGTTTACTAATCTCTTATTTTTCTTTTTACTTCTATAATTTCTTTTTATCTAGATTAATATATCCCTCAGAGTACTTGAGATTTGGATCATATTTTATTTTGTCTTGTTTAGCTATCAAGGATATTTCATTATTTATTTCTTCTTTCTTTATACCTACCTCCTTGCACATGATTTCTTTTAAGAACGTGACATTACTTTCACCAATTTGAATTTAAATGTAACTTCATGCCTTGATTCCTAGATCTTAGTTGATCTTTCTAAGAACTTCTAACACGTTGAATTGTATAATACACACTCATATAAATCCATATTGAGTGATATATTATCATTTTAAGAGTGAATCTATTTGAAAAGATCATCCCTGAACTACTAGAGTTGATAATAGACTTATTAAGCCTTTCATTAGTATAAGAAGACAACCCCACACTTATATTTGGACCATTTCTCATTCTAAAAATGTTTTATCTTTTGGCATGTCATGATTTTTTTTATTTGTATTTTTGATACTCACCCTTATGTTGAGCAACAAGGCTTTGAGCTAAGATATATTGAAATCACCCATGAGATTAAAGCACACCTTTTTTCAGATATTTTCTTTTTTCTTTTGTGTTTGTGTATTTGAGTCAACTTGCTTGATTTTATAATCTTTTATTAGACTCATAGGATTTGTTGTGAGTTATTTGACATGCATTTGAAATTGCACACTAGCATGGTCATTTGACTAGTATTAAGGAAGTAAAAACATTTTCCTTTTCTTATGGGTATGCATATCCTATGTCACATTTACTTATCATTTACATGGTTTTTTGTAATAATTATTTAGGCATCTTACATCTTTTTTATGCTTGTTTAAACTTGTACATCAATCTAGGGGTTTGGCTAATATTAAGGAAACTAAAATATTTTTCCTCTAAATATATCAAGCTCTAAAAATTTATTTTTGACATTACTAAGTTTTAGGCATGTTTAGATGCAATTGAACAATTTCTAGAAGAAAAGTTCAAAAAATATTTTTTTATTGATAAGATGCCAACATGCTAAGAGCATACCATAGTCATGGGTTCATCCTATATAGTTTTTTTTTGGTATTAGCGACCTTCTAATATCCAATCATACATTTAGTATTCAATTTGAGTGATCTTGCATCAACTACCACATTTCAACTTACATAAGAAGAAAGTGAATAATCACACTTGAAATAATTAAGTATGACTTATTATTGATTTATTTTCATATATGTTTGTGTCTAAGAGGTAAGATCTTCTATAAACAATAAAAAATAAATTTTCTTTTTGAAAACCATCATTCCAACTACATTTTGATAATCTTCACTGGTGTTCTCAAATTGACTTATTGTTTAAGTTACTTGGAAGATATTCATAATTGCATAAGAAG
Organism: Cupressus sempervirens; assembly: GCA_028749045.1. Lineage (NCBI taxonomy): Eukaryota > Viridiplantae > Streptophyta > Pinopsida > Cupressales > Cupressaceae > Cupressus > Cupressus sempervirens. Next base: position 870,556,219 of record CM053792.1, on the reverse strand, counting down.
TTCTTTCATTGTCGTTCGTCAAATTAAACTTTGTTCAAAGATCATCCCAAGATTTGAATCTATTATTATTAAAAAAAATGCATTAATCTTTGACATTCATTTTACATTTCATTACATAATATGTCAACTTTGTAGAAGAGCCAATGACTTGTTTTCAGGGATAACTTTAGTGGTGAATATTCACCAAATGGAAAGTTTCACTCATTGAGGACCTTGAATTTGACAAAGATTAATTGTAATTTCAGGGTGGTTGTGTCACCCTCACTTTATGAAAATTGGTTCCCATGCTCAAACCAATTACCAATAATGATACATATTTATTTTGTTGATGACTTTGCTAATGGAATCTAATCTTTCCGCATGGTAAATTAAATATTTTTTTCCACAATTTCGGAGGCTTATCTTATTCAATGGTCACATTTTCCAATATGTTGTAAAAAAATTAGTTAGGTTATATGTTAAGTACATATACTTGACATGTGTCTCAATTCCACAAACTTTTCAAGTAAATTTTTATCTTTTTAATCTTTGGCCCGAAATGAATTTGATTGTGGACAAGTGTCATTATGTTGGAATTCTTTAGAATAACTAAGAGGGGGGATAAATTAGTTATCCAAGGTCTAAATGTACAAATAAAACTTTTCATTACTTAAAATATTCATATCCATAAAACCATATCATGCATGCATCCATCAGATCATCCAATACCTTAATTTAGTAGGTCACTGTCCTAGGTCAAAATAACTTTGTAGAAATGTAAACATGAAATACTACAAATTCATTCACATAATTTGACACAAGGATTTTATGTAGAAACCCAATTTGGGAAAGCCCACCAATAACATGCTATCCAATTTCACTCTTCTGAAGTGGTGTCCTGTTAAAGGCCAACCCTATTAAAGGTTACAATACACACTATTAAAAGTGACCTAGTTAAAGGATTTCAATCAGTCTATTAGGAGTGAGCCTTGTTAGAGGACTTTAGAACATTCCATTAGAATGTCACCTGATTAAAGGATTTACAAATGACTCTTAGGTCAACCTTAATCCGAAGGATTTATCCACACTGATATATTTGTTAGAAAGTAACATCATGACTTGATCCAATAACAAAATACAACTCATTTGTAGATTATATATCTCTAGTTTAGTCCTCCATTGTGCTTGGCATTCATACTCTTCATCTTGTATATGAGCAATGTTAGTATGCTAATAAAAACCAAATTTAAATAAAGCTTCTACAAACTAAACAAAATTCATAAACTTCATGATAGACTAAGATGAGCTCTCAATTGAGAATATGAGCCATTAATGGGCTCGCTCAATGAGAATCTCTCTTATTGAGTGGCTTTGTCTAAATAGATAGGATGTATGCTCAAGCTTATGCTTCAAAAAGGGCTTCAAATGGAATTGGAATTTGGGTGTGAGTATATGGTTTTGATGTAAAATGGCTTCTTAAAATGGCATTATGACTTTACTTCATTGATTGTGTTCTTTTGCAAAGGGGAAGGATCCAATTTATAGGCAAGAGGCTTGAGGGATTGAGGGCTAGATGCAAGGATGGGAAAAAGCTCATGGAGGGCTCAGATTGCATGAGAGGAGAGCACATGGATTGTGCTTCTTTACAGCCAATCAGGGAGTGACACATGTCACAGGGTGAGAGGATGGAGGAAAGGGGAAGGATGAGTCAACAAAGGAGGCTTAAGGGATAAAATCTTCATAAAGACCCTCATAATGGCTTGTAAGAGCAATGAAAGGGCTTGGAAGAGTCATTTATGGCCTGGTGGGCTTCATAAAGTTTTATGGTTAGGATATTTTGAGGGAGATGAGAGGAATTTCGACTTGGGCTTTATTAGGAAGGTTTTAAGGTTGCTTAGGATTGTGCAAATGATTAGAGGATGGATTAGGATGGTTTAGGATTAGCTTAGGGATAGGCAAGTGGATGGCATTTAATGAGGGTGGGTGAAGGAGGGGATATTTGTTAACTTTGGCTTGGGTTAGTAAGTCTTAACCCATGTTTAGGGAATGTGACAAGTTTAGGAGGGGATTAGGATTAGGTTTAAAGACATCTTCTAGAAGAGTCTAGACTTTGGATGAGGATAAAGACTTTCTAGAATAGTCTAGAACCTCCTAGGATGAGGATGAAGACTTTCTAGAAGAGTCTAGAACTTCTTACGATGAGGATAAATTAGATTTTTAGGAAATAAATAAAGTTTTATTTATTTCAAGGGTTTGGGTTGAGGAGATATTTATTAAAACTTTTTTAATAAACATGAGGATTAATATTTAATCTTAATTAAATATTTTGAGTTGGGATTAGGGGTAGGAAATGATGGGATTAGCCTTTAATCAAAATTAAAGAAGAATTAGAAAATTTTGGAAGAGGTTAGTGGTCTTAAGGAAATTGGCCAAGTTTTGGGCAAAAAATAATTTTTTATTTATTTTGGGTTTTTTGGTCAATTTATTAATTAAATAATTAATAAATAAGGAAATAATGTTTAAATAAGATTTAAACATTTTTGGGAGGGATTCCTTAATTAAATATTTTTAATTAAGATAAAGGGATTTAATGGCATAAAAATAAATTAATTAATTAAATAAATAAATAATTAATAAATGATGATTTCATCAGGAATTTTTCCAAAAAATAAAAATACTTTATTTTCTAAAGGATTTAGGTGTCTACACATCTCTAATAGCTTGCTCACCCTTCAAGCATTCAACCTCTTAAGACTTCTTGTTTTGCATGTCAATTGCAGTCTCTTCTATTTAGCTACCAAATGAAGAAACACCCTAGAGTTCTTCTCTTCCTTAGGTTCTCACACATGACAACCTTTGCTTCTAGTCTGTTATCTCTATAAATAGATAATATAGATCTTTTTTCATTTAACCATAATCATCAATTTTAGGGTTAGGTAAGATTCAATGATTCTACTCTCTTTTCCATTTTAGTTCCTCTAGAAACTTCTTCTACAATCTTCCTTGAATTCACCTCAAAATGGTTTATCTTGAATTCTATGCCACCAGCTTATCATAGACATCTTCCACATGCTTCACATAATTCAAGAAATCAAATTTGTCAACTCAAATTTGTCAAATATTTGATTTAACACTTTTTGCTATCACTCAGCATCTACATTGTTCACTCGGCAATAACAATCCTTTGATGCTCTGGCAACACTGGGTTGCTCAACACCAACTTTCTTAGCTTAGTCACTACTATTATTTCCTTGATTAACACTTACTAAATTTTATTGATGCTTGATATATACTAACTTTCTGTTCGGCCTAACTGAGAATTTTCTTAGCTTACATTGTTTTCTCGGCCAGGCTTGACAAACACTTTTTATGAAAACACTTCTTCTTGGCTTAGCTAAAGTAACCATTTACTTTAGCTTTAAGTAGATCAACAATACATAATATCATCAATGTCTTACTTGGTCTTAGTGCTACTTTCATACACTAAATAACTCAACCTTTCTCTAGGTTCTCTTGTTAGCTTCTCTTTTCAAATCCTCTTCATCAATGAAAGAAATGATAACATTCAGACCAAAAAGCAATTGTCTCACTAGCAAGTAGCATGTTTGACATTATTTACAAAATAATGATTGTTCTATGATAGGTTTTGCACTTCAAACAATCATTTTCAACAATCTCCCTCTTTGGCATTGATGGCAAATCAATACCAACAACACTACCAAAAAGAAAATCAATATCTTTGAAATTTCTCCCTTTGTCAATATATGTGCCTCTTTCTAATATGTCCCTTAACCTTATGTCTCCTTCTTTGATTGATCCCTCTCTACTAACTAATTCCATCTTTCTTATATCTCTCTCTTTGACAACAATGCCAAAGACTTGTCATCTTTTAATGCAGGTTCTCCCTCCGTCACCTTGCATGTGGCTATAAATATTTTGATTTGGCTCCTTCATTACTTTAGGCAACTCCTAAAGTAAGATCCACTACACCAATTTTTAAAATATGGCATTCAACTCAAATGATGCAGGGCACCACTCTTGTTTCTTAAGTAGCTTTGGATAGGGGTATCACCCTACTTTACCTCTAAGATATTCACGAGCATCCATAGGTAAATATTTTGTGAATATATCAACTATCTGCTCTGTTGTATTCACATATTGCATTCTTATTTCTTTGTCTTGAACCAACTCTCTCAAGTAATGATACTTGATTGCATTATGATTTTTCTTTATGTGCATCACAGGGTTCTTTGATATGTTTATAAGACTTGTGTTATCACAATAAAGTACCAAAGGTTTAGTAATTTCTTTCTTCATTCCTTTGAGTAGTTATTTGATCCATACCACATTTGTACAATTCACTATAGTAGCCACATATTCAGCTTCAGTAGTAGATTGAGATATACAATTTTGTTTCTTACTAGTCCAAGTGACCAATCTTTTTCCTAAGAAAAATGCTCCACCACTTGTACTCTTTTTGTCATCAATGTTTCCAACCCAATCACCATCTATATAGGCTCTTAATTCAAACTTATCATTCTTCTTGTAGCATAGACCATAGTCTTATGTTCCTTTACAGTATCTCACTATCCTATTAACAAACATCAAATGATTATCCTTAGGATTTTCAAAAAACCTTGCAATAATCCCAAAAGCTAATGCAATGTCAGGTCTTCTATGTACTACATATTGCAATTTGCCAATCATAGACCTGTACAATGTTTGATTTACTTCAGTAGAATCATCTGTTTGGATAGTTTATGTCTTCTCACCATAGGAGTGCTAACAGGTTTTGAATCCTCCATACCAAAAGTTTTCAATATTTCCTTTATATACTTAGACTAAGTGATGTAAACACCATATTTCATCTGTTATACTTGCAAACCAACAAAGAACTTTATCTCTCCAAACATAGACATCTCAAATTCTTTCTTCATTTCATTTGCAAATGTTTTACGCAATGCATTTTGTCCTCCGAATATGATATCATCAACAAATATTTTAGCTAGCAAAATCACTTTGCCTCCTTCTCTCTTCAAATATAAATTGTTGTTATCATCAGTCTTCTTAAAACCAATCTTCACAAGATAATTGTGAAGCCTTTCATACCATGCTCTTGGGGCTTGCTTTAAACCATATAAAGATTTGTGTAATCTACATACCATGTTCTTCTTGTTTAGATCAACAAATCCTTCTGGTTGTTCAATGTAAACCTCCTCTACAAGTATAGTATTCAGAAATTCTAACTTCACATCCATTTGATAAACTTTGAAACCTTTTTATGCAAAGTAAGCAAACAAAGTTCTTTCTCCTTTCAATCTTACAACTACAAAAAATGTCTCTCCATAATCAATTCCCTCTTCTTATGCATATCCCTTGCAAACTAATCTTGCCTTATTCCTTGTGACTTCACCATTCTCATCCAGTTTATTTTTGTACACCCAATTCGTTCCAATCGCATTCTTGTTTTTTGGTCTAGGTACTAGTGTCCATGTTTTGTTCTTCTCAATCTAATCAATCTCTTCTTTCATGGCTTTAGTCCAATCTTAATTCTCTAATGCATCATTCACTAACTTAGGCTCATGCATTCTTTACAAACATGTATCACTTCTTAACTTATTTCTTTTCATTGGTCTAGCTTCTTTATCTCCAATAATTTGTTTGATAAGGTGATGTCTCCTGACATACTTTAACAATCGTGGTTCTGCTCCTCTTTCTTCAATGGGTCTATCAACTTTAGAATCACTTTGTACTCCTCTATCAGGTAAATCGACATTCCTTTCATGTACACTAATCTTGGTATCAAAACGTACCTTAGTTTCTATCTGCAACTTGGCTCCTGAATACAACTTAGTTCTTGAATGCAACTCGGTTCTTGAATGCAACTTAGTTCCTGAGTGCAACTTGACATCCATTGTATGTGACTCAGCAGTCACTGATACTTGTTGTTTTTTATTTACACCTTGGTTCACACATTCATCAATATTCATGTCCTCATTGTAATAAATGAAGGTTTTGTACTCTTTAGGTTCCCTTTTAGGTTTAACTTCATATACCTTTGTATATTCATCAAACTTCACATTTGCACTTTCCACAACTTTGTTAGTGTTAGTATTTAAACAATTATAAGCTTGATTTCTTGTGGAATATCTTAGGAATATACCTTCTTCACTTTTAGAATCATGTTTACCATTCTTGAAGTTCTTAAGAATGTAATACTTGCTTCCATAGCCTTAAAATATTTTACATTGGGTGAGTATCCATACCATAGTTTAAAAGGTGTGAAATTTGTACCTTTCTTGACTTGTACTCGATTGAATGTATAGATAGTTGTACTTACAACTTCTCTCTAGTATTTCAAAGCAACATTCTTCTCCATCATCAGTTGTCTAGCATAGTCCATTACAAATATGTTCCTCCTTTCAACAATCCCATTTTGTGGAGGGGTTCTAGGTGCAAAAGTCCATCTTTTGATTCGTTTGTCATTACAGAATATCACAAACTCATTTGATGTAAATTCTCCGCCTCTATCAAATCTCAGACATTTCAAGCTTTTGCCAATCTCCTTTTCAACTCTTTCTAGATACCACTTAAACATTTGAAAAGCATCAGATTTTTGTTTCAAAAATATAACTGTCATCTTCCTAGAACAATCATTAACAAATATGATAATGTACTTGTCACCTTTGGAGCTTTGTACATCAATTTGTCCACACAAATCAGTATGAACTAATTCTAGAATTTCTTTTGAGGAGTGAGTCTTACTTTTAAAACTAGATTTTTTCATCTTGCCTAACTAACATTATTTGCAAATCACATTATCAGATTTCTTCAGTTTTGGCAAACCTCTAATTCCTTTCATGTTATTGATATTGACTAAGTTATCAAAGTTAACATGACATAACCTCTTGTGCCATAGCCACACATCATCGAATTCTACAACAAGACAAGTAGCAGAATTCATGTCAAGATAAACATATTACCTCTAGTTTGATCTCCATTTCCAATTAGTTTTTCATCAGTGTCATAGATCTTTTTTTTCTTGTTATTAAATTCAACTTTGCAACCTAAACTATTCAATTGTGATACACTCAACAAGTTATAGTTAAGTCATTCTAGATAGTAAACATTGTAACACATGATCTTTTCTATCAATTTGATTAATCCTTTACATTTTGTCAAACATGGTGCATCATTACCAAATCTAACACTATTTCCATTTTAGTAATCAAGGGTAGTGAACTTACTTTTATCTCTAGTCATGTGATGTGAACATCTACTATCAATTATCCATCTATCACTTTTGTTCACATAAGATATCAATGTAGTTGCCTCATCTTCATCAGAATCAGCTTTCATTGCAACATCGGCAACTTCATCATCATGGTCATTAGATCCATCTTTTGTTTCCTCTTCAACAATGTAGCAAGACTTATTTCCTTTATTTTTTATAATCTTTCTCATTCTCATCTCTTTTATCTCTGTATTTATCTCCACTTCTATTTTTCTTCTTTCCTAGACACCTAACAGCTATATGACCAACCTCATTACAATTGAAACACATGATAGGTAGCTTACATTTGTATTTCCCTTTGCCTCTGTGAAATCTCCTCAATAGCAATGCTTCAAGCTCTTCTACATCATGTTCATATATATCACTATCACTTGAAACATGCTTGACCTTTTTCTTTTCCTCTTTAGCTTCTTTTAGTGTTAGTTTAGCTCTGAAAGCATATTCAACATTTTTAGTTTTGAAATTATCAAAATTAGAGAGTTCAAAAGTAGTGAATCTACCCATCAATCCTTCAAGGGTTAGATCACTACCAAGAACACACCTTAGTTCTTGTATGACAAAGACTCTAATAGCAGAGATAGGCAGTAGGGTTCTCAATACTTTGTTGATTATAGTCTCATCTTCAATAACACAATTTGCTCCTCTTTTAGCATTCACAAAATATTTTATTTTTGTGGAATATTTAACTATAGCCTCACCTTCTTACATTCTCATGTTATCGAACTTTCCTTTTAAACTCCTAGCTTTGGCTCTCAAAACATTCTTATCTCCTCTATTGAGCATCTCTATTGCTGGAAATATAAGATTAATTAAGAGGGGAGGGGTGAATTAGTTACCACTAAAATAAATTCTAGATCCCTTACATGTCAATAAAAATCAAAATAGAAATTTTAAATAAATTGTATTCTGTTGTTACTCGGCAAACACACATGCACTCTGTTTACACTCGCAAATGTTGTAACTCAATAAACACTAAAATAACTTGATAATTGCTTAACATGAAATCTTAAGCTATTATTTTTTATTAATTTACTTAACTTAGTTGCATACACATAAAATAAATAGCATGAACACAAGTGACAACAAGACTTAATGTGGAAACCCAATTTAGGAAAAACCACCAATTTCAACTAGTTATTATTTTTCACTCTTCTGAAATGAGCCCTGTTAGGAGCCAACCCTGTTAAAGGTTACAAAACACATTGTTAGGTGTGACCCTGTTAGAGGAATTAATCACCCTGTTAGGAGTGGCCTTGTTAGAGGTCTTTAGACACTTCAATCTAGAAATGTCACTTTGTTAGAGGATTTACAAATAGCTGTTAAGCCAACTCTATTAAGAGATTTAGATCACTGCTACAATGGTTAGAAAGTAACAATGAGATGACCTAATTTATGATGCAACTTAATTGCTAATTACAGATCTTAATTTTGGCTTGTATACTTGATCCTTCCTAATCAAATGTATCCTTACAACTCAACAAGGATATTCTGCTTATGCTTCTAATTTGCTTCCTCTAACCATCTAAGCTTTTGTTATGTTCCATATATTCAATACCTCAACTTGACCTTATATTTAAATCTTACACATTGTTAAGTTAGCTTGAATACAACTTAGCATACTTAATATTCATCTCCTTAGTCGACTAGAACCGACAATTAAATCAATTGAACTCAATATGCCAAAACAAGAAAATCTTTCATAAGCCAACCCTGCTCGGTAAGCACTAACTCAAAAATGATTTTCCTGTGTTAACCAAGTGAACTTGGATAACATTACATATTCACAAAGTTCCTTTGGTAATCGAGTGTGTTGGAAATATTCAGGACTAACAAGGTTACTGAGAGGGGAGGGGTGAATCAGTAAACTTAAAAAATTTAAACCAATTCTGCATAATAACAAATTCACCATTCTTTCATCTTCTTTACTGTACGCATGAAAAGATTAACACACTGATTTGGTGACCCAGAAACCTTTCAATTTGAAAGTAAAACTGGGGTGGGGATGATACCCACAAAACTTCAATACTGCAGTATGTTAGAAATGGAAAAAGAAATATGTAAATAAGCAATACCAGGAAAGAATCTAAGTGAGTAAATGCATGAAAAGATATTACCATAAAATAGGAGAGAGAAAGCTTCAAGCTCCAACACCATGAGACAAGATATTTGAAAAGGGGAAAGCAAAGAAAACCCCTTGTGACATTATGAATGAGGCATGAAAAGCCTAAGAAGGAAGAGAGAGAGAGAGATAGAGAGCAATGCTCATACAATAATTGAGAAGAGGAAGAAACCTCATTGTTGTGTAATGAGAGAAGAGGGTCATCTCTTAAATAGAGATGAGAGAGAGGAGTTAGAATGTAACTCCCATGTCTATGAATGCCACCATTCATATGTGTGTGAGGCCAAGTGTGAGATTCCTCTTAAGGAGGAATAATCTAAAATTAGAAATTACAATACATATTTATCCTCACATATTCCACTAGATGACAAAATAAGATGTAGTGGAAAAAGGACAAAAAAGAAATATATTAGGATACCTTGGCTTATATCCTAATATATTATAATAATAAATAAAGGAGTTCTAACCTTGGTTTATAAATACACCAAGGAAAGATTACAACTTCTAACAGAAAGTAAAACTGGGGTGGGGATGATACCCACGAAACTTCAATACTGCAGTATAAAGTTGGCCGGTTAAGGCTTACAATGATCACTTCTGGTGATCTGCCCTGTTAGGAGCAAGTAGGACTGCTAGATCCACCTTGTTAGAGGATTTACAAACATACAATGAAGTATGCACTCTGTTAGGAGATTTACAAAAGACTTTTAAGTCTACCCTGTTAAAGGATTTACAAACTGATTCACCTGTTAAGATGAAGCAGTGGATCTGCTTGCAACTGGTTTGCTGATTAGATCTTATGTACTGATCACTTGATGTGATGGATATATCTTTGTTGCTCCTTAATAACCTTGTTGAATACTCTGTTGCTGATTCTCTTTCAATTCGCTCAATTACATTCTTACTTCGCTATATTGCAAATGGCACAATACATTATATATACCATTCCAATATTTACAGCAACAAGGTCGGCTGAACACAAGTGGACAAAACATTACTGAGTCAGCTAGATAGTAGAAAACTCAGGTTCCTCAAACTCACTCGGTGACCTTTTGACACTCGGCATCCACTGCAATACACTGCATCGTCATGTACTCGGTAAGAGCAGGGGCTCGGTCCATACTAATCACTTTGAGTAGCTTGGAACTTGGTAACCACTGGTGACTCGGTAAACATTGTATCACTCGGTAGAAACTAACTCCTTCGATTCACTTGGTAAGCACTGAATACTTCTTTTACCTTTTTGTCTTGGTAATCACTGAAACCTTCATTTACCTTCCTGACTCGGTAAACACTAGATCCTTCATTTACCTTCCTGACTCGGTAAATACTAAATCCTTTGTTTACCTTCCTGACTCGGTAAACACTAAATCCTTTGTTTACCTTCCTGACTCGGTAAACACTAAATCCTTCGTTTACCTTCCTGACTCGGTAAACACTAAATCCTTCGTTTACCTTTCTGACTCGGTAAACACTACTGAACATACTTGGTAACCAACGAATGCTCAGTATGAACTGTAAACTGAGTGATGAACTCGGTAAGCATTCAGAATCAAATAAGTGTTGTAACTAATGACAAATGTATCATTATTCCAACAATCTCCCCCTTTGGCATTAGTGACAAAAAACACTTATGAGCCAAAATTTATATACAAGATCTGACAACACTGACTTGATTCTGTTGTGTTGAATATACATGGGCTACCTTACATATAACTCCCCCATACATTATACACAAGGTTTTTACATGAGTTATATGTCTTTATTCATATTATCACCACTATCATTATTTATTTATTACTTTATTACCTTCTCCCCTTTTGTGTCTGATTCTCCTCTATACATTACTTTCTCCCCCGTTTTGACAATAATGCCAAAGAATAAAGAATGTATTTACATGGAGACACCAAAATGTGTGATAAACTCATAATGTACCTGAAGAATTAGTTGCAGAGTTTTATCCCAATTGTTTTGCAGGATTTTACATGTGGAGAGAGCTACTTGAACTTCTGCAGAGAGTTCAATCACATGGTCTGCAACAGAAAAGTTATTGTCATGGATCAATGTTTTTGAATATGCAATGTGTTTCTGCATTGTGTTCATGATGGGAAGGATCATGTTCTGGATTTCCAGAAGTGTAGACCTTTTCCTTCCTTCCTCTTTGAGTAGCTCTGCCTGCTTCTCTGCCAAAAATTTGATCCTGAGGTGATGAGATGAGCTTGATTTGGGGTCAAGCTTCAGTGATTGGGCACTTATCTTCAGATCCTTATCTATCTTATTTAACTTTTCTCTTATTTCCTTTGTATACTCGGTAACATCACAAAGTTTTGCAAAAAGTGAGGTTACGTTATTAAAAGAATTTTCAATGCTAGACAAAATTGAGGTTAATTCATCCTGTTTTATTGCCAAGTGCTGAGCAATGTGCTCAAGCACCTTATTTTCAAATTTCCTTTCTGCTTTCTCCATTAACTTTTCTTGTCCTGAGATATCCTGATTAAATTTATTCACCACTTCTTCTAGCTGCAACAAAATGTGTTGAGATGAATCCACATCAACACTTATAGCCTCAGTTATTATGTTTTTAGCACTCTCAATTATGTTGAATTCTCGGTCCCTTTCATTCCTTAGCTGCATTTGTTGTGCCTTTTGCTCCAGACGCTGACTAACCAATCTTAGTTCATTAATTGTAGCAGTTTCTAGATTTATCTTTGGAATGACAATTTCTTCATCCAAATCTATATCACCATCTAATACTTTTCCTGTAAGCAGCAGTTTCAATGGTGTCTTTGGTTTATCTGCAGTACTTACCTCTTTTCCTTTTGAAGTAGATACAATGGTTGATGATGTAGGACTAGCAGTCAAGACTGGAATGGGACCAACTAAAGGTAAACTAAGAGAAGTGCTGGTTGTATCAAAACTTGATATACTTCCCAAAAATGATGTACTACTCAAAAATGATGTACATACTAGTATATTTTCAATTGGAGAACTGACTGGAGCAAAAATTGGGGCCAATGTGGCTAAGGAAGACAAAATTGATAAGAAACTTGGAAGATTTACTGTACAAGCTGCAGGTGGAAGAGATATACTCGGTGAAGTAACTGCTGCTGTGGATGACTCGGTGGTTGATGATTTGCTTTGAAGCTCAGCAACTGAAGAAGTGGCTGTCAGCTCGGTAGATGAAGTGCTTGGCACTTGCATTGCAGAAACCTGGAGCTGAGAGGAAACTGGAGGAAATTGAGCAATGGATGTCTCTGGTGTGCTCACAATCTTGCTTGAAGATCCTATCTCCATAGTAGATTTTACAGTCTTTGGTGGAGAGTGAGGAAGGGAGGCAATGACAACTACTGCAATTTTGACTGCATCATCCTCTTCCTTAACATTTTCTTCCTCCTTTTCTTCTTCTTCCTTCTTTTTCATTACTTGTTCAAGGTCTTCATCAGTTACTTCCATGGAAATGGTGTTGCCACCATCCATATCCTCTTCATCATCACTAATGTCATCATCATCCTTGATCTCTATGGGTTCCTCAGTTGTCTTATGCAGTTTATATGCATCACTCCAGACATCAGTTGCATTTTTAACAACTGGCTCAATGCTTTTTAGCAATATGAGACATGTATTAAATCTTATATTCATTCTGCCTTCATGATCCTTCAATGCCCTTTTGATTTCTGCATCTGTTAGGCTGGGGACCATTTCTCTTAATCTTTGCTCAAAAATGTCTTTAACTGTTTGCTCGGTGTGCTCCCATCTCACCTTTATTTTATCAAACAGTTCAGCAGGAATTTGAGAAACAAATTGGTCTAGGGAAAATTTCCAGGTTCCCAACTTCTCCATTATCAGATCTTCAATTTCTTTTTGCTCAGCAGGAGTTCTGGTTTCATATTTCAATGCCTTGAAATTATTGATTCCTACACTAATCCTTAGTTGTTTCATCCTTTCTTCGAATGTTAGAGGAGGTTTGCTGAACACAACTTCTTTCTTGCCTCTCCTAGTTCTCCTTGTGAACACCGCCTGAGGTTTGGTAATGATTACCCTACCCTTTTTCTTTGCTGGCTTTGCTTCCTTTTCTGGCTCCTCTTCTTCTTCTTCCTTTTCTTCATCCTCACCATTGCCCTCGGTAAGCATAAGAGGTCCAGTATCATCTTTCAGCTTTTCTATCTTTCTCTTGCCTTTAGAGATTGCTTGAGGAAGCTTGATTTCAAGCTCTATTCTAACCTTTGCCTCTTCATAGGTTCCAAATGCAAGCAACTTGGGATCCACTGGTTCATTTACCAGTGCCTCAATGATATCTCTGGTATCATCAATATTTAACTCATAGGGCAATGGTTTTACCCATGCCACTCGGGGTTTGACTGCCTGGATGTAGACTCTGTCACAGTCAACCATGAAACAGACATCATCCTTATAATCTTCAACAAGTTTTAGAGGTATCCTAAACTTGTTGTTCATCCTTTCCTTGAAATCTTCAAAATAATTATCCATTACCTTGTCAAAATTGATACCCATTTTTGCTATGAACTCATTTATTTGATACAAAATTGGAGTATCTTTCCTCCATACAACTGTACCTTTAGATGGAAAGAATTTCTATACATAGAAAAATAAACAAACTAGCAAAGAACCAAATTTACAGGGGTTTGTCTTTGCAGTCCTTATGCTATCCATGTTTTTATTCAATTGTTTTAATAGCACATTAGCTAGGTCAAACTCCATGTTTTTCTTCACAATCTTATATGCCAAATCTACAGCCTCACAGGGTACACTATTCAGCCTGCTGGAACTATACAGTTTGTATGCAATAACACAAATACCAAATTTCAGTTCTATATCCGAAACATTGTTAAGCTTTAAACCTCTGCCATCCCATACAGCTTGGGTTAATTTCTGAAGTTTATCTTGACCTAGGGTTTTGGTGGTTTTGGCTTTGGTCAACATTGGTAAACTCGTGATCTTGTGGATCATCTTCTTCGTTATGAGGATGGGTTGCTCTAACCACAATTGTCCATTATGCACACGGCTTAAGATATACCTTACCCATTTCACTTGGAAACTCCTTGGCAGATGCAGGATATGGGTTAAACCTTTGGTTTCCAAATGTTTAAACTCAAGTTTTAGGGTTCCATCCACGCATAACTCGGCTAGGGTACTATCCATTTCTAGTGTCCCTATTTCTTGCACAGTACACTTGAAATGAGTACGAATATCATTGATAAGAAGTACCTTTGGAGGGATCTGCAATTGAGCTCCATGCGGTTCGAGTGATTCAACGATGGTAGGAACGATTTTGAAATTGGGCGCCTTTCATTCGACTCCCTTCACAAGCATTTTAGAACCTTTCTTCGCCTTGCTGCCACTGGTGCTTGCGGATGCCATTGTTGCTCGGTGAGAGAACGATTTCATAACACAAATTCTTCGCTAGAAAATTGCTTCAAATCACTTGAACTCGCTTGGATGCACTTGAAAATATATTTGCTCTGTGAACTCTGAATTCGCGGTGGAAAATGAGATCAAATTTTGCCTTTTTGATCAAAATTCTGTCATTAATGCTCAGGTACAAAGGTAGCTGAGAATTAGGGTTTTACAAATAGTCACTGACTTACTCGGTAAACCTTGCAACTCGGTGAACACACAAAACCTTTCTTATTTTCCCGACCAAGCTCGGTAAAGTATAAAAACCAACCTTACTCGGTAGATGCAACACTGTGAATTATGACTTGTACCTGTAATACTGATTTATCATTTCCACTCCTTCTTTCTAGAACTGCTTAGGATATGGCTTGAAGATGCAGTCCCTTATCCTTCTGATAAGTCTAATTAGGAATGGTGGAGTCACCTACTTCTAGAGTGACATTTCCATCATTTGAATTTTCTTGCTCGGTAGACTTAGGAATCCATTGTTGTTTCATTTGCTTTCGAATATTATCAGCTCTAGTTTTCTTTTCATCTTCAACCTTTTCTATATTCATGCAATTCTTGGCTATATGACCAAGTTCAGTACAAGTATAGCATCTTATGGTTGTATATTTCTTCCTTAGGTGATGCCTTCTACAGTTTGTTCCTATGTGTCCATATTCTCCACAATAGTGACATCTGCACCAAGTATTGTAATCCCAACCAAATATTGCTTTGACAATTTGTTCTGCTGGATTGAATGATTTTGATCTACATTCAAATGCTTTGTGTCCTTTTTTATTGCATTTGTGACATTTGTCTTCAAACTTTGGTTTCTCATTGCATTCATTGGCTTTGTGACCATGCTGATTGCAATTGAAACATTTGCCATTGAATTTACCTTTACCATTACTCCAACATTTGTTAGATGTATGACCTATCTTGCCACAATGATTACAAGTGGATCTTTGATTCCTTTGGGTACCTTGTTCAGAAGATTCACCTTCTTCCTTGTATCCAAGACCAGCTTTACCTTTTTGCTTATAAAAATTTTGCTCATTTTGCTGATTCAATTGATTCATGTCTGCTTGAGATTTCATCATCCTTTCATTGACTTGTTTTTCAACATTTAGATCATTTTCCAAGCTTTCATTGATTTTCCTTTCAGATCTTAGGTCTCTTCTTAGACTTTCATTGATTTGTCTTTCAATATTCAATTCATTTCTCATTCTTTCACTTTGTGCTTTGAGAATCCTGATTTCTTCATTTGCATTAGATAGTTGATCTGCTAGATCTTCATGTTCAAGGGATTGATTTTGAGTTTCATTGTCCCTTCTTTCTATTTCTTCTTGCATCATGTTTCTTTGCTCCATAATTTCACAAAATCTTATTGATTGAGTTTCTTGTTCCAATCTTAGCATCCTTACTTCTTCTTGCAAAGATCCATTCTTTTGTAGAAGTTCTTTGATTGCCTTGTTTGCCTCATTAGCTTCATTTGAACTACTTGATGGGATCACATCTTCAATTTTTGTTTCAGTATACTGATGATCATTCATTTCTTTTGCAAGATCTTTCCTTCTTTTTAGGGATAGAGAAAGATGCTCTTTTTCTTTTTTGAGTTGTATCATGGCCATTTCCAAATCTAGCTTCTCATTCTCAATAGTTTTGTCAAGTCTGAATATCTCCATTGTCCTTGATCTTTGCTCAAGTTGTTTAAACTTTATCCTGAGAACCACAATGCTCTGATACCAATTGTTGGAAATATTCAGGACTAACAAGGTTACTGAGAGGGGAGGGGTGAATCAATAAACTTTAAAAATTTAAACCAATTCTGCATAATAACAAATTCACCATTCTTTCATCTTCTTTACTGTACGCATGAAAATATTAACACACTGATTTGGTGACCCAGAAACCTTTCAATTTGAAAGTAAAACTGGGGTGGGGATGATACCCATGAAACTTCAATACTGCAGTATAAAGTTGGTCGGTTAAGGCTTACGGTTAAGGCTTACAATGATCACTTCTAGTGATCTGCCCTGTTAGGAGCAAGTAGGACTGCTAGATCCACCTTGTTAGAGGATTTACAAACATACAATGAAGTATGCACTCTGTTAGGAGAGTTACAAAAGACTTTTAAGTCTACCCTGTTAAAGGATTTACAAACTGATTCACCTGTTAAGATGAAGCAGTGGATCTGCTTGCAACTGGTTTGTTGATTAGATCTTATGTACTGATCACTTGATGTGATGGATATATCTTTGCTGCTCCTTGATAACCTTGTTGAATACTCTGTTATTGATTCTCTTTCAATTCGCTCAATTACATTCTTACTTCGCTATATTGCAAATGGCACAATACATTACATATACACCATTCCAATATTTACAACAACAAGGTTGGTTGAACACAAGTGGACAAAACATTACTGAGCCGGCCAGATAGTAGAAAACTCAGGTTCCTCAAACTCACTCGGTGACCTTCTGACACTCGGCATCCACTGCAATACACTGCATCGTCATGTACTCGGTAAGAGCAGGGGCTCGGTCCATACTAATCACTTTGAGTAGCTTGGAACTTGGTAACCATTGGTGACTCGGTAAACATTGTGTCACTCAGTAGAAACTAACTCCTTCGATTCACTTGGTAAGCACTAAATACTTCTTTTACCTTTCTGTCTTGGTAATAACTAAAACCTTCATTTACCTTCCTGACTCGGTAAACACTAGATCCTTCGTTTACCTTCCTGACTCAGTAAATACTAAATCCTTTGTTTACCTTCCTGACTCGGTAAACACTAAATCCTTTGTTTACCTTCCTGACTTGGTAAACACTAAATCCTTCATTTACCTTCTGACTCGGTAAACACTAAATCCTTCGTTTACCTTTCTGACTCGGTAAACACTACTGAACATACTTGGTAACCAACGAATGCTCGGTATGAACTGTAAATTGAGTGATGAACTCGATAAGCATTCAGAATCAAATAAGTGTTGTAACTAATGACAAATGTATCATTATTCCAACATAGTGAACTCAGTTAACAACGGTTCCATCCAACCTTTCCTTCATTAACCGAGTGAGCTCAGTTAACACTCAACTTCTATACACTTTTCTTTGACAACCAAGTGAACTCGGTAAACTCTATCTTCTGTACTTGGAAAACTCAGGAATGCTCAGTAGACATAGGAAATTTTTTTCATCGCCTGAGTGAGCTTGACATACACTAAATGGAAATGGTATGACATTTTATGTAACATCAAAGACAATACACAATTAATCAATTATTTTCAATAATATCCCTCTTTGGCATTGATGATAACACAACTTGCCATGATACAATGAAATTTTGGAGCAAGAATAAACTAAGGAACATATCCTTAGTTTGATTCTAATTCTCATCCATGAGAACTCCATCTATCAGTATGAACTCCCTCTACCTTCAGTTTCTCCCTTTATCAGCAAAACTTTGTCTTCAACATCTTCTTCTAATAGCAAACTTTTCTTCTTTGATATCAGTCCAAGTTCTCCCTCTTTGACATCTCTGGAAGTAATAAAATTTCTATGAAATATATACTCTCCCTCTTTATAAAATTTATGTGAGATATCACAACAAACTTCTCCCTCTTTGACTTCTCACACCAAAGACAATATTCAGTGAATACCAATGTACCCTATGTACTAATTCATTTGCAACATGACCTTGTCAATACTGCATCAACTAACTGATCTTCAATATGCTCTAGTTGATGCATCACTAAACTTCATTTAGTGAGCTTCAGACAGGGGAATGACCCCTAACTTACCTCTTAGATACAAAAATACATCCTTAGGTAATGACTCAGTGAATATGTCTGCAATTTGTTCTTTAGTATTCACATATTGCCAATCTTACCTCTTTATCTTGTACCAGTTCTCTCAAAAAATGATATTTTATAGCAATGTGCTTGGTTTTGGTATGCATCACATGATTCTTTGTTATATTAATTACACTGGCATTATCACATAATATAACCACTAGATCCTTGATTTCTATCTTCATACCTGCCAACACTTGCTTGAATCAAACAACATTGGAACAATTAATTATTGTGGGCACATATTTTTCCTCTACTGTGGACTAAGAAATATAGTTTTGTTTCTTACTTTTCCAAGACACTAGTCTTTTACCAAGAAAGAATGCTCCACCACTGGTGCTCTTTCTGTCATCAACACTTCCTACCCAATCAACATCTATGAATGCTTTCAAATCCAAATTGTCGAGCCTTTTTTGTACCATAATCCATAGTCTTTAGTACCCTTTAAATACCTCATGATTCTCTTGATTTCCATCATAAGATTTTCTTTAGGATTTGTTGAGAATCTTGCCACCATACCAACTGCTAATGCAATATCAAGCCTTGTGTGCACTACATATTGTAATTTTCCAATCATTGATCTATATGTTGCCTGATCTACCTCTTTAGAATCATCATTTTTTGAAAGCTCATGTGTAGTCGACATAGGTGTTCCAACTGGTCTTGAATCTTTCATTCCAAACTTCTTTAGTATCTCCTTGATATATTTGGATTGAGTAATGTAGATACCATCTTTCTTTTGTTAGATCTGCAATCCAACAAAGAATTTAATCTCTCTAGACATGGACATCTCAAATTTTTTACTCATCTCTTCTAAAAATGCCTTCCATAAATCATCATTTCTTGTAAATAAAGTGTCATCCACAAAGATTTCAACCAACACAATTTTTTGGTTTGGTTCTTCTTTGATGTGCAGGCCGTTGTTATCATTTTTTTCTTTGAAAACCAATCTTTATCAAGTAGTTATGAAGTCTTTCATACCAAGCTCTGGGAGCTTTCTTGAGACCATATAATGATTTGTTTAATTTACAGACCATATCCTTTTTTTCTAGGATCCATAAAACTTTTAGGTTGTTCTATGTAAACTTCCTCTTCAGGAATGCAGATTTTACATCAATTTGATAAAATTTAAATCCTTTATGTGCAACATAAGCAAGTAAAGTTCTAACAACTTCTAATCTAGCAACAGGAGTAAAAGTTTCACCATAGTCAATACCTTCTTGAGAATAACCTTTGCAAACTAACCTTGCCTTGTTTATGGAAACTTCTCGATCTTCATTCAACTTATTTCTGAAAACCCATTTTGTGCCAATTATATTTTTATCCTTGGGTCCAGTAACAAGAGTACAAGTCTTATTCCTCTCTATCTATTATATTTCTTCATTCACAACTTCAATCCAACTTTCATTAGCCAAAGCATCTTTCACTGATCGAGGTTCAAATTTAGCAAGCAAACATGCACCTTTTAATTTGTTTCTTGTCATTATTGCATCTGACTTACATGTCAAATGATCTGATCTGGTGCATGGTGCCTTTTGACATATCTTGCTAACACAGGTACTTTGGATTTATAATTTGTTCCACTAACCTTGCCATGATCTTCTTTATCAAGCTTGGGTCCCACTGTCTATGACTCAAGTCTATCGGACTTGGTTTACTTTGGCAATAACTCGGTAGCTTTTGATTGCGACTTGGGTCCTTCAAACTATGACTTGGATTGCATTGGTTGCAACTTGGTAGCTTTTGGAGATTTTGGGGACTCAAGAGGTGAAGTCAGTTGACTTCTAATTTGAATGGGCAATGTATTAGGTTCATAGTAGATAAACCTTCTATAATCCTTAGGTTATTTGTTACTTTCTTCTTCACTCTTTTCTACAAACTCATCAATTCTCACATGTGCACTTTCTATGATCTTATGAGTTGACAAATTCAAATATTCATATGCTTTACTTCTATAGGAGTATCCTAGGAATATGCCTTTATCACCTTTGACATCAAATTTACCCTTCCTAGATTCCTTCAAGATATAACATTTGCTACCAAGTATTTTCAAGTAACTTACATTAGGTTTTTAGCCATACCATAGTTAACAAGGAGTTTGATTTGAGTCTTTCTTCAACTATACTCTATTCAAGGTATGCACTACAGTATTGATTGCTTCCTTCCAGTATTTGATTGCAACACTCTATTTTATCAGTAAAGTTCTTACACAATCCATGATAGATGTGTTGCTTCTTTCAGCTATATCATTCTGTTGTAGTGTACCAGGGGCCTGATCTTGTCTTTTAATTCCTCTTTCAATGCATAATTCATTGAACTCATTTGAAATGAATACACCACCTCTATCAGATTTCAAGCACTTTAGCTTCTTTCCAATTTTTTTCTCTACTCTTGCTGGATACGACTTAAATTTTTTAAATGCTTTAGACTTTTCTTTCAGATACATTACAAACATCATTCTAGAATAATCATAAAAAAAAAAAAAAAAAGTCCTTATCTCCATTATACTCTCGATTCTAATACGTCCACATAAGTTTGTATGAACTAGCTCCAAGACCTCTTCAGAATGATAGTCCTTGCTTTTGAAACTTGTCTTTCCCATCTTACCAATTTGACAATTTTTGCATAGGCCCATATTAGGTTTCCTCAGGCTACGAATACCTCTTCCTCTTTTCTTCTTGCTTATCTTGATTAGGTTATCAAAGTTCACATGACATAACCTTTTATGCCACAACCAACTTTCTTCTACTTGAGCAATAAAACATGAACTTTCAGTGAGATCTAGGTAGAATAGGTTACCTTTTGTTTGTTTGCTAGACCCAACTAGATTTCCTTTTCCATCCAGCAGTTTGGCCTTCCCATTCATGAGTTCTACCTTGAATCCAATATTATTCAACTATTCCACACTTAGTAGATTATGCTTTGGTCCTTCAACCTACTAAGCATTATCACATCTAAGTTCACTGGTTGGTGAGATACATCCTTTTCCCTTTATGCAACATGGTTCATTATTTCCAAGTATTACACTACCACCATCATAAGGTTCCATATGTTCAAACTTTGTTTTCTCACTAGTCATATGATGTGAGCAACCACTATCAATAATCCATGTATCATTTTTGCTAACATGTGAGATAAGTGTCATTTTATCTCCTTCATCATCAAATTCATCTTTTACAACAATATATACCATTTCATCGTCTTCGCAACTATCTGAATCTTTAGCCATAAAACAAGATTTCTTACCTTTGTCCTTGTAAATCTTGAAATCCTTCTTGCCTTTGTACTTGTTGTGCTTCTTTTCATCTTTGTCTTCTCTGTTTGGACATCTTGCAACAATGTGTCCAACTTCTTCACAAGAGAAACAGACTAAAGGAGTCTTTCCTTTGCCTTTAGGATATCTTCTTGCAATAAATACCTCAATAGTTTCAAGATCATTATTAGAACTATCTTCCTCTTCACTTTTAGATTGTTTGGCTTTTGACTTTTTGGCTTTCTTCTTGACTGACAACTTGGCTTCAAATGCAGACTCAAGATTCCTAGAACTAGGAACATAATTATCATAGTTATCTAGCTCAAATGTTGTCAATCTTCTAACTACTGCATCCAATGTTATGTCATTCTTCGAACTGCATCTCATTTCTTGAATTTTTGATACTCTTATTGCATATATAGGAAGAAGTGTTATGAGAAATTTACTTACCACTATTTCATCTTCAAGCTTTCCTTCTGAAGCTTTGATAACACAAACACTGGCTTTGATTCTTTCACTACATTTTGCAATGTTCTCATCTTCTCTCATCTTTATTTGATCAAATTGTCCTCTGAGACTTTTGGCTTTAACTCTTCTTACATTATCATCTCATCTATAGATGGCTTTCAACTTGATCCACATTTCATAAGCAATTTCATAGTCTTTGACCTCATCAAATTTGACATAGTTGAGAGATGAAGCAATATCAATCATCATGATATTATGACTCTTTTTCTCTACAATTTCTTCAACAATCATAGTTCTAACAGGTGTTGTGTAGTTGGTGTCTATATATTTTAGCCTTGAATCTCCAATGGTTGCTAAGTGCAGCCTCATGAGTTCCTTCCATGCCTTGAAGTTATCTCTGTTCAACTTTGGAATCTCCCTTTTGTAAGACATCCTGATCTTTAGCTTAGGTCTTTGAAACCTTTTGTGCAAGCACCAAGAAGCTCTGATACAAATTGTTGGAAATATAAGAGGAGCAATTAAGAGGAGAGGGGTGAATCAGTTACCACTAAAATAAATCCTAGATCCCCTATATGTCAATAAAAATCAAAACATAAACTTTGACTAAATTGTATTCTGTTGTTACACGACAAACACACATGCACTTAGTTTACACTAGCAAATGTTGTAATTCAGTAAACACTAAAATAACTCTACAATTGCTTAACATAAAAATATTAAGATATTATTTATGATTAATCTTACTTAACTTAGTTGCATACATATAAAAGAAATAGCATGAACACAAGTGAGACCAAGATTTAATGTGGAAACCCAATTTGGGAAAAACCATCAATTGCAACTAGTTACTATTTTTCACTCTTCTGAAGTGAGCCCTGTTAGGAGCCAACCCTGTTAAAGGTTACAAAACACATTGTTAGGTGTGACCTTTTTAGAGGATTTAATTACCTTGTTAGAGGTCTTTAGACACTTCAATCTAGAAATGTCACTTTGTTAGAGGATTTACAAATAGTTGTTGAGCCAACTCTATTAAGAGATTTAGATCACTGCTATAATGGTTAAAGAGTAACAATGAGATGACCTAATTTTTGATGCAACTGGATTCTTGATTACAGATCTCAATTCTGGCTTGTATACTTATCCTTCCTGGTTGAATGTATCTTTGCATATCAACACGAATATTCTACTTATCCTTCTAATTTGCTTCCTCTAAGCATCTTCAAATCTTTGTTATGTTCCACATATTAAATCCCTCAAATTGACCTTATATTTAAATCTTACACATTATCAAGTTGGCTTAAATACAACTTAGAATACTTAGTATTCATCTCCTTAGTCGGCTAGAACCAACAATTAAATCAATTGAACTCAATATGCCAAAAAAAAATCCTTCGTTAGCTGACCCTACTCGGTAGACACTAACGTAGAAATGATTTTCCTATGTTAACCAAGTGAACTCAGTTAACACTACATATTCACAAAGTTCCTTTGGTAACCAAGTGAACTCGATTAACACTAGTTTCATCCAACCTTTCCTTCATTAACCGAGTGAGCTTAGTTAACACTCAACTTTTGTACACTTTTCTTTGATGACTGAGTGAACTTAGTAAACACTATCTTTTGTAATTGGAAAACTCTGGAATGCTCAACAAACATAGGAAATTTTCTTCATCACCCAAGTGAGCTCGACATACATTGATTGGCAATGATATGATATTTTGTGTAACATCAAGGACAATACATAATTAATCAATTGTTTTCAACACTCTATAGAATCCCACATCTTCTTAGTAGAATTACATCCTTTGATGTCACCAAAATCTAAGTAGCTTAGGGCAGAAGCAAGCTCTAACATTGCTTGATTATGTTCTTTCTTCTTTTTCAGATCATCAACAATAAGGGCTCCAGTAGGATCAACATGCTTAGCGGTGATGGTAGCTTGTGCATAGTCCCCAAGACCTCTTAGATGTGGCTTCATCAAACTTTGACATGCATGAAAGTTTTTCCTGTTTAGTTTGGGCACCTCCTTTCTATACATCTTGATTTTTAGCTTTTAGTATCTTCAAATTATCTCCTCACAACAACCAATGCTTTAATACCAATTGTTGGAATTCTTTAGAATAACTAAGAGAGTGGGGGGTGGGGGGGCGTGAATAAACTATCCAAGCTCCAAATGCACAAATAAAACTTTTCAATACTTAACAGATTCATATCTATAAAACCATATCATGCATGCATCCATTAGATCATCCAATACCTTAATTTGGTAGGTCACTATCCTAGGTCAAAATAACTTTGTAGAAATGTAAACATGAAATACTACAAACTCATTCACACAATTTGACACAAGGCTTTTACGTGGAAACCTAATTTGGGAAAAATCACTAGTAACATGCTACCCAATTTCACTCTTCCAAAGTGATGCCCTATTAAAGGCCAACCCTGTTAAAGGTTACAATACACATTGTTAAATGTGACCTAGTTAAAGGATTTCAATCACCCTATTAGGAGTGATCCTTGTGAGAGAGCTTTAGAACATTCCATTATAATGTCACCCAGGTAAAGGATTTACAAATAACTATTAGGTCAACCTTAATCCAAAGAATTTATCCACACTAATACAGTTGTTAGAAAGTAACAATAGGACTTGATCTGATAACAAAATACAACTCACTTGCAGATTGCAAATCTCTGGTTTAGTCCTCCATTCTACTTGGCATTCATATTCTTCATCTCTGGCAACTTGTTCACCCTTCAACCATTCAACCTCTTAAACCTTCTTGCTTTGTATGCCAATTGTAGTCTCTTCTATTCGACCACCAAATGAAGAAACACCCTAGAATTCTTGTCTTCCTTAGGTTCTCACACATAACAACCTTTGCTTCTAGCCTTCTATCTCTATAAATAAAGAATTTAGATCTTTTTCCATTTAACCACAATCATCCATTTTAGGGTTAGGTAAGATTTAATGAACCTACCCACTTTTCCATTTTAGTTCCTCTAGAAACTTCTTCTACAATCTTCCTTGAATTCGCCTCAAAATGGTTTATCTTGAATTTTGTGCTACTAGCTCATCATGAACATCTTCCGTACACTTCACATAATTCAAGAAATCAAATTAGTCTGCTCAGATTCGTCAAATCTTTGATTTAATACTTTTTGCTATCACTCGACATTTACACTGTTCACTCGGCAATAATAGTCTTTTGGTGCTCAACCAACACTGGGTTGCTCAGCACCAACTACATCTTCTTAGCTCAATCACTATTGTTATTTCCCTGATGCTTGACACTTACTAAATTTTACTAATGCTCATCATATACTAACTTTATGCTCTACTTGAATTAGAACTTGCTCAGCTTACACTGTTTGCTTAGCGAGGCTTACTAGACACTTTTTATAGCCTTAAGTAGATCAACAATACATAATATCATCAATGTCTTACTTGGTCTTAGTGCTCCTTTTATACACTAAATAACTCAACCTTTATCTAGGTTCTCTTGTTATCTTCTCTTTTCAAATCCTCTTCAAAAATCAAACAAATGCTAACATTCAAACCAAAAAGGAATTGTCTCACCAGCAAGTAGTAGGTTTGACATCATTGACAAAATAATGATTGTTCTATGATAGATTCTACACTTCAAACAATCTCTTTTCAACACATTATTCCAGAGACTTTCTCTAAAACTTGTTGTCCTTGAACAATTTGGCTTGAAATAGGATTTATATCATTGATTTATGATCATCTAATCGTTATTAAAATTGGTTACTGTGATTTACAATTTTAGATAATATAAAAATAAGGTTTCTAGGTATTTGTAATTTTGGTCATGAGTTTCTTCAATAATTAAAGATTCACTAGTGTTTTACAAAATTTTCATATGATGGAAAACAAATTGCCATTGAAATATTTCTTTTTGCTAGTTTGAAAAAAAATTGCCATTAGAATTTTTTTTTCCTCCTAAACTAATGTTGGATACGCTAAGTTTTTTTATTTATTTTTCCAAAGGAGGTTTCTTAAAGTTATCCCTACTTGTTTTAATACATTCCATCCACCATAAGAACTTATATCCAACAACTTTAATTTGATTCACCACAATAACATCTATTTAACAACACACTACTAATTATATAGACAACTAATATCATAATCAAATTTACTTAATATTTATAATTAAAATAAATTATCTAAATAAATAATATGTTTAGCACTCTAATCAAATTTTTTTTTCTACTAATCTGTATAACTATTAGTTTTCTTTTATAAATCAACACTAGGCTAGTTATAAACCACCACATTCTCAAGTTTGGCCACGTTGTAAATACATTCCCTTGCATGACCTTCACAAACAAAAGAACCCTAACACAATTTATACAAATAAAATTAAAAACATCCTTATCCCACACAAACTACATGAGAAAAAAACAACGCACTTTGAACAAGTCAAAAAATAAATAAACCCTTAATCCCCACTTCTCTTTTTTCATGCATGCAAATTGAACAATACCAACTAAGAAAAGTTTTAAAATACTAACACTGGACTCAAGTTCCCCACCCTAAATATACATCCTTAGAAATCATCATAAAACCCTATTCTAAGATCATCCCAACTCTAAAACTTATTATTATAATAAACATCATTAATCTTTAGTATTCCTTTCACATTCCATTAAATAATAGAACAACCTTGTAAAAGAACCAAAAACTTATTTTAATACACTACTTCAACAAGCATTCAAGTGCTTTAATTGATTCATTATATTAACATTGAAATTAAACAAATTTCATATTATTCAACAAATAAATAATTATACACACCTCTAATATCATAATCAAATTTATTTACTAATTATAATTAAAATAATATACTTAAATATAATCTTTATCACACTAATCAATTTATTTTTAATTTTCTACCAACTTTTATAACTAATAATTTTCTTTTATAAATCAACATTAACTTTACCAAACTAATACAACTTGTTATAAACTACCACATCCCCAAAATTGGCCAGGCTATTAATACATTCTCTTGCATGACCCACACAATAAAAGAAAAAGCATGCATACATGCATGCGCGCGCGCGTGTTAGCCCTGAATCTCCAATGGTTGCCAAGTGTAGCCTCATGAGTTCCTTCCATGCTTTGAAGTTATCTTTGTTCAACTTTGGAATCTCCCTTCTATAAGACATCCTGATCTTTAGCTTAGGTCTTTGAAACCTTTTCTGCAAGCACCAAGAAGCTTTGATACCAATTGCTGGAAATATACGAGGAGTAATTGAGAGGGGAGGGGTGAACCGATTACCACTAAAATAAATCCCAGATTCCTTATATGTCAATAAAAATCAAAACATAAACTTTGACTAAATTGTATTCTATTGTTACTCGGCAAACACACATGCACTCAGTTTACACTAGCAAATGTTGTAACTCAGCAAACACTAAAATAAGTTGATAATTGCTTAACATGAAAATCTTAAGATATTATATGTGATTAATCTTACTTAACTTAGTTGCATACATATAAAAGAAATAACATAAACACAAGTGAGACCAAGATTTTACATGGAAACCCAATTTGGGAAAAACCACCAATTGCAACTTGCTACTATTTTTTACTCTTCTAAAGTGAGCCCTGTTAGGAGCCAACCCCGTTAAAGGTTACAAAACACACTATTAGGTGTGACCACGTTAGAGGATTTAATCACTTTGTTAGGAGTGACCTTGTTAGAGGTCTTTAGACACTTCAATATAGAAATGTCACTTTGTTAGAGGATTTACAAATAGTTGTTAAGCCAACTTTGTTAAGAGATTTAGATCACTGCTATAATGGTTAGAGAGTAACAATGAGATGACCTGATTTTTTATGCAATTGAATTTTTGATTCCAGATCTCAATTCTGGCTTTTATACTTGATCCTTCATATTCGAATGTATCTTTGCAAATCAACAAGGATTTTGCTTATCCTTCTAATTTGCTTCCTCTAAGCATCTTCAAATCTTCAGTTATATCTCACATATTAAACCCCTCAACTTGACCTTATACTTAAATCTTAAACACATTATCAAGTTAGCTTGAATAGAACTTAGAATACTTAGTATTCATCTCCTTAGTTGGCTAGAACCAACAATTAAATCAATTGAACTCAATATGCCAAAACAAGAAAATCCTTCGTTAGCTGACCCTACTCGGTAGACACTGACACAGAAATGATTTTCCTGTGTTAATCAAGTGAACTCAGTTAACACTACATATTCACAAAGTTCCTTTGGAAACCAAGTGAACTCGGTTAACACTAGTTTCATCCAAACTTTCCTTCATTAACCGAGTGAGCTCGATTAACACTCAACTTCTGTACACTTTTCTTTGACCACCGAGTGAACTCGGTAGACACTGTCTTTTGTACTTGGTAGACTCTAGAATGCTTGACAGACGTAGGAAATTGTCTTCATCGCCCGAGTGAGCTCGACATACACTGATTGGAAATGATATGATATTTTGTGTAACATCAAAGACAATACACAATTAATCAATTATTTTCAACACTCTATAGAATCCCACATCTTCTTAGTAGAATTACATTCTTTGATGTCATCAAAATTTGAGTAGCTTAGGGCAGAGACAAGCTCTAACATTGCTTGATTGTGTTCTTTCTTTGTTTTCAGATCATCAACATTAAGGTCTCCGGTAGGATCAACATCCTCAGTGGTGATAGTAGATTGTGCATAGTCTCTAAGACCTCCTAGATGTAGCTTCATTGAACTTTGGCATGCATGAAAGTTTTCCTTGTTCAATTTGGGCACCTCCTTTCTATACATCTTGATCTTTAGCTTTTAGTACCTTCAAACTATCTCCTCACAAGCACCAATGCTTTAATACCAATTTTTGGAATTCTTTAGAATAACTAAGAGGGAGGGGGGGGGGTTGTGAATCAACTATCCAAGGTCCAAATGTACAAATAAAATTTTTTAGTACTTAACAGATTCATATCCATAAAACCATATCATGCATGCATGGACATTAGATCATCCAATATCTTAATTTAGTAGGTCATTGTCCTAAGTCAAAATAACTTTGTAGAAATGTAAACATGAAATACTATTTAAGCTCATTCACACAATTTGACACAAGGATTTTACGTGGAAACCCAATTTGGGAAAAATTGCTAGTAACATGCTACCCAGTTTCACTCTTTCGAAGTGATGTGCTGTTAAAGGCCAACCTTGTTAAAGGTTACAATACACACTGTTAAATGTGACCTGGTTAAAGGAATTCAATCACCTTATTAGGAGTGAGCCTTGTGAGAGAACTTTAGAACATTCCATTATAATATCACTTTGTTAAAGGATTTACAAATGACTATTAGGTCAACCTTAACCCAAAGGATTTATCCACACTGATACAGTTGTTAGAAAGTAACAACATTACTTGATTTGATAACAAAATACAACTCACTTGCAGATTACAGATCTCTGGTTTAGTCCTCCATTTTGCTTGGCATTCATATTCTTCATCTCTGACAACTTGTTCACCCTTCAAGCATTCAACCTCTTAAGCCTTCTTGCTTTGTATGCCAATTGCAGAGAAGAAACACCCTAGGCTTCTTGTCTGCCTTAGGTTCTTGCACATAACAACCTTTGCTTCTAGACTGCTATCTCTATAAATAGAGAATTTAAATCTTTTTCCATTCAACCATAATCGTCCATTTTAGGGTTAGCTAAGATTCAATGAACCTACCCACTTTTCCATTTTAGTTCCTGTAGAAACTTCTTCTACAATCTTTCTTAAATTCACCTCAAAATGGTTTTTCTTGAATTTTGTACTACCAACTCATCATAGACATCTTTCACACGCTTCACATAATTCAAGAAATCAAATTAGTTTGCTCGAATTCATCAAATCTTTGATTTAATACTTTTTGTTGTCACTCGCATTTACACTATTCACTTGGCAATAACAGTCTTTTGATGCTCGACCAACACTAGGTTGCTTAGCACCAGCTACATCTTCTTAGCTTGGTCACAACTGTTATTTCCCTGATGCTTGACACTTACTAAATTTTACTAACACTCGTCATATACTAACTTTATGCTCTGCTTGAACTAGAACTGGCTTAGCTTACACTGTTTGCTCGGTGAGGCTTAGCAGACACTTTTTAAGAAAACACTTCTTCTTGGCTTAGCTAAAGTAACCATTTACTTTAGCCTTAAGTAGATCAACAATACATAATATCATCAATGTCTTACTTGGTCTTAGTGCTCCTTTTATACACTAAATAACTCAACCTTTATCTGTGTTCTCTTGCTATCTTCTCTTTTCAAATCTTCTTCATCAATCAAACAAATGCTAACATTCAGACCAAAAAGCACTTGTCTCACCAGCAAGTAGTAGGTTTGACATCATCAACAAAATAATGATTGTTCGATCTCTTTTCAACACATTATTCCAGATACTTTCTCTAAAACTTGTTGTCCTTTAACATTTTGGCTTGAAATAGGATTTATATTGTTGATTTATGATCATCTAATGGTTAGTAAAATTGGTTACCATGCTTTACAATTTTAGATGATATAAAAATAAGGTTTCTAGGTATTTGTAATTTTGGTTGCAAGTTTCTTCAATAATTAAAGATTCGCTAGGGTTTTACAGAATTATCATATGATGGAAAACAAATTGCCAATGAAATTATTTTTTTTGCTAGTTTGAAAAAAAAATTGCTAATAGAAATTATTTTTTTCCCCCTAAACTAATGTTGGATACGCTAAGTTTTTTTTTAAATTTTTCCAAAGGGGGTTTCTTAAAGTTATCCCTACTTGTTTTAATACATTTCATCCACCATAAGAACTTATATCCAACTACTCTAATTTGATTCACCATAATAACATCTATTTAACAACACATTACTAATTATATAAACAACTAATATCATAATCAAATTTACTTAATATTTATAATTAAAATAACTTATCTAAAAAAAAAAAATGTTTAACACTCTAATCAATAAATTTCATTTCCTACCAACTTGTATAACTATTAGTTTTCTTTTACAAATCAACACTAGGCTAGTTATAAACCACCACATTCTCAAAATTGGCCATGCTGTAAATACATTCCCTTGCATGACCTTCACAAATAAAAGAACCCTAACACAATTTATACAAATAAAAGAAAAAACATCCTTATCCCACACAAACTACATGAGAAAAAAAGCAACACACTTTGAACAAGTAAAAAAATAAATAAACCCTTAATCCCCACTTCTCTTTTTTCATGCATGCAAATTGAAAAATACCAACTAAGAAAAGTTTAAAAATACTAACACTAGACTCAAGTTCCCAACCCTAAATATACATCCTTAGAAATCATCATAAATCCCTATTCTAAGATCATCCCAACACTAAAACCTATTATTATAATAAACATCATTAATCTTTAATATTCCTTTCACATTCCATTACATAATAGAGCAATCTTGTAAAAGAACCAAAAGCTTATTTTAATACACTACTTCAACAAGCATTCAAGTGCTTTAATTTGATTCACTATACTAACATTGAAATTAAACAAATTTTGAATTATTCAACACATAAATAATTATACACGCCTCTAATATCACAATCAAATTTATTTACTAATTATAATTAAAATAGCTTACTTAAATATCATCTTTATCACACTAATCAATTTGTTTTTGATTTTCTACCAACTTTTACAACTATTAATTTTCTTTTATAAATCAACATTAACTTTACCAAACTAATACAACTTGTTATAAACTACCACATTCCAAAATTGGCCAAGCTATTAATACATTCCCTTGCATGACCCACGGAATAAAAGAAAAAGCATCCTTGTCCCATACAAAATGCATGAGAAAAAGGCAACAAACTTTGGAACAAATAAACTCTTAATCTCCACTTCTCTTTTTTTTCATGCATGCAAATGGAACAATAACAACTTAAAAGACTCAAAAACACTAACACTAGACTCAAGTTCCCAACCCTAAATAGGCATCCCTACGAAACATCACAAAACCCTCAAGTCGTCGTTCACAAAGATTCAAAGCGTCAACTAAAGCTAAACAAACAAATAAGAGCAAAGCAAAAGCCAATCTAAAATCCATCGAAACAAAATACAACTAAAATTGAAGTGGGACCGGAGTAAACTTAACTAAATATATATATAGCGTATATATAAATAGAGAGGAGGATTGCATGCATTGGATGGATATCTAAATAATATATATTTAGAGTTGTATTTTTTTATGTATTTATTGTTTTTTGGTATTTGATATCTATCAATTGCGAGAAGGAAGAGGGCCTCTTTGATTGTGTGGGTTGATCTTGGAGTTCTGTGGGAAACGCTGTGCAGCGTGTACTGCTCTTGCTCAACTGGCATTGTTTTATATCTTGTCTATTTATACCTCTGCTCTGAAACCTTCAAACCCTCCCTCAGTCCAAACCCTGAGGAATGAAAGTTAAAACCCCTTGAATTTCCTCAGATCGCGAGTTCGAGTCCCAAGGGAGACAGGCAGGGAGGGATTGCGAAGAGGAAGCAATTGGCGGGGGAGGGGAAGGGGAGGAGCAGCAAGGAGGAGGAAGGAGCGATTCTCTGCGAGGCTGCCAATGAGGTACATTTTTGATGCTGTAATTTGCGGATGATGCGATTTCTTGGATCAAGTTTTGAAGGTTTTTGTAGTTGCAAATAGTGGTAGTGATAATAGTAGGGATTACTGAGAGGGCATAATCTTATTAATTGAAATAAGAAGGGGTTAATTTCCTTGCCGTGCGGATCATGGCCATGGCCATGGAGTCTGGCGGCTCCTCTGTACCGGTTGCGGCGTCTATGGATTATCCTGTCGTTGCTGAAAGCAATAACCATAGCAATATAAACATAAACGGCAGCAGCGGCGGCGGCGGTGGCGGCAATAATAATAACAATAGCCACAATAACAACAGTAGTAACAATAGTAAGGGCGGCAAGAGCTCCGGGAAGGGCTCGAAAAGCGGCAACAGGAGCGCCTGGTCGCAGGTTGTTCGTGGTGGGGGTGGAGCAGATGTTTCCAAACCCCATCCCAGAGCACATAATCACGAGTTGAATGATAAAGAGAGAGTTGAGATCAAACAAGTCGAGGAACCGAGCTCTTCAAGCAAGTCTGATAATGATCAGCAGCAACAGAGTGATAGTGGTGGGCAGGAGGCGAGTGGAAAACCTGCGACGAAGCCTGCATGGAAGAAGCCTTCCGATGGATCGACCGCAATGGCTACACAGACAGGAAACACAGCGACAGTTATGGGAGCTGAGGCCTGGCCAGCCCTTGCGGAGGCCCGGAATGGTTCAAAATCAGTCGATCCTCCAAAGCAAGTGCAGACTGCTGAGAGCACAACTGTGCCACAGGTACACAGTTCTTGATAATTTCACTTTTGCTTAATTATTAGTATCGGGCTCTGATGTAATTCGTGATAGACGATTCAAGTTAGTTATATTACAATCCAATTGAATTTGCTTTAAATTGAATGCTCTTCTTTTTTATTATTATATCTTATAATCTTTAATGAGAATCAAGGGTATCAGGACTGTAATACATTTTTCCACAATTAATGTGGACCATTTCACATTCTAGAAAATTAATATTTAGTATCATTCCAACGTTCTTAACGTAGATTTTTGCATCTCTTGCACAAAGTTTTATGTCTTTGAGATATGTGGAATTGCATCTGCATTGACTTGGAATATCTATATTGTGCTGCATTGCGTAACGATAGACAGTTTGTATTGGAAACACTATATTATGCCAGGTGCAAAATACCCCCTTCAATTAATAAGCTGAAAATTCTCGACTGCATGGTAGAGATTCATTGTGCCTCTCTTCTAGACATGCCGTACAAATGGCAGCCAAGGAAAATGGTATTGTGCGTTATGATATTTTTTTAAAGGCAAAGTTACATTAATGGTAACCAGGTCTATTAGATTCGAATGCATTTTTGAATAATTGATTTAAGACTTAAATTTTAAATGTTGCTTTTAGCATTTTTATTTATTTATTTATTTCTGAACTGTTAGATCTCCTCTAGCAAGTGCATGTCTATGCATGCACAAAAAAAGCACGGTATGAAGTTTGCAGATGCCTTTCCTATACTTGTGAAGGTATCTGTACCATTCTGGACATGTAGTTTGGGTGGAAGTATGATTCAAAACAGGATGCTTTGTAGAGATTCAATTATCATATAATTAATGATAATTTCAGTAATGTGACCTGCAGCTATCGGAATATTATATTTATTAAAATTATTCACATAGAAATTTATATTAACTATCAACCTTCCTACCTGTTTTTGATTCATTACACCTCCTTTTGAATTACCATCCCTTGCCGAGAATTAGGGGCCTTACTCTATTATGCTTTGCAATCCTTCTGAGCAGGGAAATGCAACCTGTCTTACAGTCTTGTTCATGGTTTATTATTTCTCATTCTGTATCTTATTTGAAATATTATCATTAGATATAATGCTGACTGTCACCATTCTTGGAGTTGTTGTATGTAGTGGAATAGATGTTCTTACATCAAAGAGAGTCAGTGATGATAATTTCTGGTGCTTAGCTGAAAATATATTCTATTCGAATGGCAAAATATTTGATATTTAGCCAAAAAAGCAGTAAAGACTGAACAGTAATTTTGGCTAGCAAACTGCAATTTAAGAAATGTAGCTGTCCATAAGAGATTGCAGCAAGCTTGTTATCCTTATATCAAACATTTCGAGAATGCTGTATTTAATTTGCCAACAAACATTTTCAACTGAAGTCTGAAAGTCTTTATCAGTGTTCTTAACTGTTTGCCTATATGTTTATCTGCTGGAATGCTTGTTCTTACAAGTTATGAAATTTCAAGGAATTTAAGGTTCTTGTTGTTTTTATACAGGTGTCCACAACAATAAATAGTGGAGGTGGAAGCAACATTCAAAATCCACCACCATCTTTAAATAGACAGAAATCAGTTGCCAGACGTACAGCTAATGGTATGTCTCAAGCAGGATCTACACCGTCTTTCTACCCAGTTTCAGGTGTGCCTCCTGCTTTACCAGTTCATGATTACATCATGCCTGGTGGACCAAATCATCTAATTCCTGAAGGTTATCCGGATCATACGTTCAAGGGTCCTGGCGGCATGGAATCTGGATTCAAAGGGATAATGCCGGGTCCTGGAAATACAGATCATGCAAGAAATTTTCAGCAGCAGAGAGTGGATGGTTCTTTTCCAAGAGGTGACATAAATCCATTTCCCAACAATTTTGGTAATAGACGCAACAATATGCGGGAGCCGGGAGGGAGATATAATAACCACTGGCCTTCTCAGCGAGCATATAATGGAAGAGATAATATTAGCATGCAATCTAGAGTTGGACCAAGAAATTTTCCAAGGCCAGCACCACCACCGTCTCCTTTTATTGGTCCAGCTCCTCCAGGTTACATAAACACTCCAGGATTTCATGGTAAAACAGTCGTTAATAATGGTTGCAGATTTTTTATCCATTCAATTCTATTTATTTGTGAACTTTTTAAGACATGATTTATGTTGAATTCAAAGAGGATACTTTTTTCTCATATGATAAGTGCTTAATATTTGTTACTTCCTTATTCTGTCCATTTAGGTCCAGCTGGACCAATGTACTATGTCCCAGCAGTAGCTCCGGAGCCTATAAGAGCTGCACCTTATTTTGCACATCCTCCTCCTCCTCCTCCTCCTGGTGGTATTATGCCTGACTCTTTAGCTGCACGAGTGATCAAACAAATTGATTACTATTTCAGGTAGTTAATTTTGAACTTATGTTAACTATCCATATATATGAGTCATTTTAATGTTCTTTGCTTATTTATTTAAATTTATGTACTAAGGAGTTTCTTTATTATTGTTTTGAATTTCAATTTTCATTGTTTTGTTACAGTGTTGAGAATTTATGTAGAGATCTATATTTGCGCTCACAAATGGATGCACAAGGATGGGTGCCCATCTCAATTATTGCAAATTTCAATCGGGTAAGGGCTCTGAGGATAATATTTTACTATGCCATATCAATTATTATACTTGATCATCAGAGTTGTACTGGTAGATGTTATAGTTCAGTCAATCAGCTAGCCTCAAAAGAAAAAGCAAATTGCTTTATTAGGGGTTAAATTTAACCTCTTGCTCTTTCCTTTCGTTTCATCTCATAACTATATTAACTATCAAGGTAAAAAGGATATGAGTTGCTTAAATTTAATATCACACTGGGAGTATATGCATCCAAATGGAGATATATAAATGTAGATAATAAGTTATTAACTGTAGTATGCATGTTTCTTTTTCATTTGATATATGTGAATTTCTGTCAGTCTAAGCATGACATCAAAATGTGTTAATTCATGATAATATGAATATGATTATATGAGATGTGCGCCATATGCTTTAGTAATGTGCATTATGCTTGCGGATGATAGTTCTGAAGCCATCTTTCTGTATATTGAAATGGATTGGTTTCTAGACAAAGTCTCATGTGGAGTTGATATAGAAATGTCAAATTGCCATTTATTGAACCATGCTCTATTAATTATGAGTAAGAATTTGAAGATATTAATAGAAGGGATTAGTCATTGTAGCTTAGAAAATATTGCAGTGCCCACACAGTTCAAGTTGCCTACCAAGAATAAATATATAATTTCTTATGAAGTGAGAACATTTTCAAAAGGTACGTATGCAAGCTGAAGTTATCTCTCCATAAAGCTCTAATTACATCAAATATCATTATTTGCTTGGAGGTGCTTAAATATGAGTTGAACTTCTGCAAGATAGGTGTATAGATCATGCTGTCACCCAACAGCTCAGTAGTCATCTACTTGACAATCCAGTTGAATGCAGCAATGCCATATATTTGATCTTATACCTGTCTTACCATATATGGAATGCAGCCAAAAGATCGAAATGTCTCTGGCATTGGTTTACTTGTTTCTCATAAATGAGTCTACACTGAGAACAGTTTTTGTTCTAATGTTCATCGTTATGGTCAAATACTGTGTAAAAGTGCAATCATATTTGTTATTTTGTTCTCATTTGTAATAAAAGGTGTAACTCATTCAACAAATGGACAAACAAGTCTCTCATTGTGTGTTGTCGAGTATTCTTATGTTTATTAACATGATCAATGGATAAGCAAAGTGCAATTGCATTTGTTACCTGGTTGTCATTTCAGAAGACAGATATGACTTATTTAACAAATGAACCAACAATTCTCTTTATTAACTTGACCTAGTCTTTTATATTGAACCGAGTCCATTAGCTAGGATATATCATAGTTACTATTGTTTTATCATTATACCCAGTTCGTTAGCTAGTCTAAATCTTGGTTAGCCACTTTAAATTCACTTTATGGATATCAATTGGATCATGAGTACATCAACCATTATATTAGGCTCATTTACAATCAGCATACATTTGTATGTGTATATTTTGTCTTACTGATGTTCTACCTAGAACATTTTTACCTGTGGAACGTTGGGTATTGTGTCAGTCAAAGTACTGGTCAAATCCGGTGCTTTTGTTTTAAAGAAGAACAATTCTTAATCACCTAGTCATTTTGTCATGTGAATTGTTTTAGATTCAATGTAATATTTTTCATTGTATTTTGTAGCAGGGAAGACTGAGACATAGTTCATAAAGTCTTATGCTTATTTTCAGCCTTAAAGCTGTAAATATTGAAGTGGTTTACAATTAGAGGTTCGTGCATAAAGCTCAGACTTTGAAGGATGTAGAAATCATTATCTCAACTCTACAAGCCCTAGCTAAAAATGACACTAATGGCTTGTTGTCGACAAGGCATCAGATAGAATGAATGAATGAAAGATTCAAAATAATGTGCACGGTCCTAAAGCCAGCCTATGGGACCCACAAACTAGCATACATCCCTGGACAGGTTGTCAACTTAAACCAGCTTTAACCTCTTTTTCAATCTGCTCTCCAATGGTAGATTTTGATTGTCAGGCATGCAGTTCTACCTAACTGATTTTCTTCAAATTGTCAGTTCAAGCCAACAGCCTCTAAAATATCCAAATAGCCAGCTCTGATGATGTAAGCTGGGCATTCCATGATAAAATGACATTCAGTCTCGACCACCTCTATAGTGCAGAATTGGCATGTCCTGTTTTCCCACTCTTCTTTTGGGATCAGCCATCTACCTTTTTGACACCTCAGCTGGTAAGAGCTAGCTCTAAGTTGGGCTATAAGCATTTTTGCTCCTGTATATGCTTTTTCCTCATGATCAGCTGCGGGGTTAAATTCTTTGAGATAGTTCATTTTTTTTCATTCGGTTTGCTTTGACCATATGATACTCGTAGTTTTTTCCTGACATACTTCTTTGAATCAAATTCTTAAAATGAAATTTGTTAATGTTAACAAGTGGCTGAAGAATAAAAATGAGACTTGACAGTGCAGGTTGCTGCCATAGAAACTGGGGTAAGCTAATAAGAGTAATAGGTTCTGAAGATTAACTAAAAGCTGGAACCATTTTTAAGAACTAGTGTCCATTCCCATTATAATAATGGGAAAAGAAGAAACAGGCTGTATTGCTACTCAAGCAAAAAGATATGGAAGCAATGAAAAGGAGAAAAGTTGAAGAAGCCCACAATGCCCTGCATAATGATTTTGAAATGGATGAAGGGACTAGAAAAGGGCCCCCAAAGGGGATGAACAGATGAATTACTGAGGTATCACTAGCCACAGTATCATGATTATGAAATAGATACATATAGTCTTTTCAGACACTAATTGTTTCTAGGCATCTATAGTGGTGAAAATTGATAATCTTGAAATTATTAAATTACAACTCATGGTTGGTTCTTTAAGTAAATTCTGTGACAAAGTCTTTAGGTGTAATAGGAAATCAAAGCCATCAGATCACATTTTGCAACATTTGATAAAAAAGTTTAGGGGAAGATTTCATAGAAAAATAGGCTTACGTGACTTCTATTTTAATTGGCAGAAGATCTATATGCTCTAATAATTGGTAGGAGGAAATGTTAGTGTTATTCACGCTTTGAGCTTTGATGATATGATCATTTAAATGTTGAAGGCAATAATATGCTTGAATGTATTGACAAAATTTTCATTGATGATAATAATATAGCAGTCAATAATTGAACCTCAGCCTTAATATTGTAGAAGGTTACAAATGTATATGTTACCATAGAATGATTAGTAAAATATTGTAATATTTACCCGTTTTGATATTGGAGCATGTAGTGCCATGTGGCACGAGCCAAAGAAAATGTATGCACCAGCGATTGTTTAGAAGGGAAGCGATGATTCAGGAAGCAAGTATAGGACAGGACAGTTGCAAGAGCACCAGATGTCAACATACTGTCAATTTTTATTGTGGTACTAAATGATCTATACTTGATAGTAGATACCAAGGTCAATACCATATGTACTACTTGAGTCCATAAAATCTGAAAAGTACCTCGTATTCTAAAATGCTTAACCTACAGATGTTATAAAACTGAGGAATTTTCTTTATTGAACCTCATAGATGTGGGACATTAATGGACCCTTTTTGAAAATGCTATAATATATTGATATTCAAAAAGTTTAAAAACTGGTCTGAAGGGCTAATGAACAGTTATTGATATATTTGATTATGCAAGGATAAGTGTGTTGTTTTGATCTTATCGTGTATCAATCTATCCTGCAATTACAAAACTGCACCTTCTTGTGTAAGTTTGTTCTTTGAATAAGCAAGCATCTTAATGTGTAAGAGCCCTTGGTTCTTTTCTTACCAATACCCTGTGCAAGCCTGGCACCTATGAGAAAGAGTTATAGAAGGTCATACACAAAGTACTGTCCTATACGGACATCCATTTTTACACCTAAGCAAGCATTTGAATTTTTGAACCATCAATAAGGCTTAAAGGTGGTTACATATGGTAGTTGTAGAAGCTTGTCAAGAATCAAGATTATTCTAATATATAAACAAAGAACCTGTTCTGTTAGCATCAACAAAGTTTTGTTTGTAAATTACAGTAGGGAATGTTGCCTACAAATTCCAGGTTCATATCATATTCATAGAGTGGTCAATGTGCATTGTTGCTGATGAGCATGAAAGATGGTTCTGTTGCGATTTTGTGTTGTTTAAAGACCTGTTCAATGCTTGACATGGAGAATTTTGCAAAAATGTGTCATTTCCTTTTGTTCTATTAGTATGTTGAGTAACTTGGATAATAAGCAAAACATATCTACAGAGTACAAAGACTAGTACATCAACTTGTCACTCTAGGAAATTTAGCCAGAGGACAGAAAATGTGTACTCAGACAAGCATTAGTAATTGAAAGCATGACAGATTCTGCTTTCTGTATGATAACCTATACTAAACAAAATTTAATTGTATTATTTGTAATGATAGCAATTAAATTGGTAGCGAGAGTTTTTGTTTTCCAAACAGACAGTGGAAGTATTGTAAATGCTGTCTTAGGAATTTTAATTGTTTATAAATGAAAGTACCGGAAAAATTGCTACTAACCGTATTCATTATAAAAGGTTTTGTGGTAGACATGATTTTTCCTTCCATGAAGATGAGAGTCCATTGTTTTTTATTGCAATGAGTGATGCATCACAAGTTTGAAGAAGAATTTCTTTTATTGTAGTTTATAACATGATTTGATTCCTCATCTGCTGAGGCTATTTTTCTTATGAAACTGGCATGAGCTTCCTTGGTTTGCAAA
The DNA here is from genome assembly GCA_028749045.1 of Cupressus sempervirens. Lineage (NCBI taxonomy): Eukaryota > Viridiplantae > Streptophyta > Pinopsida > Cupressales > Cupressaceae > Cupressus > Cupressus sempervirens. The sequence continues at coordinate 870,515,106 of CM053792.1, read as the reverse complement.
CTTTGGGTTTAAACTTTATTTCCCCTTGTGCTGTTTTCTTAACAATTATACCACTACTTAATTAATTTTTTTATGAAATCCTTCTTCTGAATGTAAATATTTTACAAGAAGGCTGGTCTGTTTACAGTTATACCTCTATTTAATGTACACTAATCTAGAATCACAAACTTTTTTTTAGTAGCAATCATGTTTGTTAATGACATTTTGCATCTGAATATGATATTGTGTAAATTGTAATCAATCTTATTCTTGTAATAGTAATATGTTTTCTATGCTTTTAATTATTCTCATCATTATATTTCATCCTTCATTTCCCTGGAACATTATTGAAGTTTATTAGTTATTTATTTCTTGCTTTAAAATTCCTCTACAGGATGTATGATGTATTAAAAATCCTTTACGTTAGTGTCTTTTGTGCTTATATCCTTTTAGATGCTTAAGGTATAATTAATTTTTTTTTGAACTAATCCGTTTGGATCCATAAGGTCTAATTAAAATATAATTTATTTAACTAAATATAACAATAATAAAAGTGCTAGTAAAATCTGTAGCTATTAAGTTTAAACATGTAAGCTATGATATAATTTAATTCTCTCTAAGAATCTCAGGTCTTCTTGTGCCATGATGGTTTACATATTATTGTTAATGAAGATCATGGCTAAAATGGGAAATTTTAATTCTGCCTGTTTTGCAGGTTCGCAACATGACAACTAATATCAATATTATTCTTGGAGTACTACGAAGCTCCAATGTGGTTGAAGTGCAGGTTTGAAGTGTTTAATTTGGAACGTGGTATTATAGTTTGGCACTTGTAATAAAATACTTGGTAATAATAAGTTGTAGATGCTGACTTTCATAAATGCTTGCATTAATATTTCTCTTTTTGCCAGGGTGATAAGGTAAGAAAGAGAACAGACTGGTCAAAGTGGCTTCCATCTCATTTCAATTCTGTGCCAACCGTACAGCCTCAACAAATTAGTAATGATGATAAAGTTCCAAACAATTTAAAAAATACAGAATTTGATCACAGAAGCAAAAGTGACATATCTATAGATTCTTCAAGTAGTCAAATGTCTAATAATCTACCGTCATCAAGGAATGATGATATGAATACCTCAACAAGGAGCTCATCAGATGGTTGTAATGGGCAATTAACTAGCTGTAAAGGACTACAGAAGGATACAAGTGAGGGGGGGAGTATTGCCCATAGGGAAGCTAGCTTAGATACAAGTTCTGATAGCAGAACTTTAGATGTAAGCATTGGCGAGAGCATATCATCTGATAGGGACATATATGATAATTCTAGTACTTTTAGGATAACTAATAGCACAACTTCAGATTGCTTCTTGCAGCAATCTGATATGGGAAATGAAAAAGAAAGTAGTTCACAGACAGGTTCTTTGGGGAGGTATGATGCAGATGCTAGCAACACAACTTTATCTTCCAGTGTGAAATCAGTTCCACGGTTGAGAGGTGGTGGTCTTTCAAAAGCTTTTGCAGCACAAGCTTTGACGCCCAGGAAAGAGGAAGATACATTCATACTTGACGAGGAGTTAGAAAATGATCAGTTGACAAAGAAGGATCAGCTACACTCCAACAAAAGGTGGTTGTTCAACTAAAATTGCGTGAATAGATTTACCATTATCAAGATTCAAAATGTATGCGGCTACAGTCATAAACAAAATCAAAGCAACAAGCTAGTGCAATGGTTTTAAGCAAATGTATTTGTTTTCATTCAGATGGTCTGAAAAGTTTACTCTATACTCTTCCCTGCCCTAACTTTTATGTTTTTGGGTGTTTCAGTCGAACAGAAGATGAAGAAGATGACCCAGATGTAAATGATCAGGATGTACAGCGATTGATTATTGTGACACAGGCATGGTCTTGTTCCTTGCTCATTCTATTGTATAATATTAATAATGCATAATTGGAACATTTATACCGAAATGGCATATTCAATGTGTTCATGTATAATAACCTAATTCTTTCCCCTTGTTTGTGCAAATCATTGCCTTGGTAAAGGTTGCTGATTTTCATGAAATTGTGTACATCTCATATAGTTTTTCCTTTTGTAGGTTATTTTAAGCCACATTTGTTTTTTTATAATGAAGGTTATCAGTGTTTCTTGTGGATGTGTTTCTGGCATAGTTTGACCTGTTCCAGAAATGGGGACTTCCTGAAACTAGGAAACTTTTAAAAATCTGCCCTCCGACTGTCTCATAAAATTAATGATTGAAAGAGTTTTGATAATTTGTTTGACTTCCACTCTCATGTAAACTTTCAATTCAAATTATTTAACACCAAAGTTATAAGTGAAGATTCTATAATGTATATAATCATGCTTTATCCATTTTTTCAGATGAATACTTAAATTCCCTGTTATATAGCTGTTCCAATTGCCGTTCCCATTTTGGAAACCTGGGGTAACATATATTTATTGATAGAGCACATGTAAAAATAAATAGTATTCATCAGATTCAAATATGAGCCTCTCCTTGTTTGCATTTCTTAGAGAAATGGTTGGTTAGATTTACTAAACCTGACTCCTAACTTAACAAGCATTGCATTGTAGCAGATAACATTAAGTCTGACAGTGTTCATGCTGAATCTTAATTTTTGCTGTCTTAATGCTATTATGTGGCTTCAACCTAAGAATCGGTAATATTGTATAGCTCAGGTTCAAAGCTTTCATCATGATCGCTATACCCAAACTCCTTATCTGCTTTGGCAACAATTCAGATGGATTTCTTTAATTGCTTTTGTCATCTTTATGCTTTTCTACATCTGCAAGCAAAGAAATGTTTTAATAGAGTGAAATGGAATTCAAAGTTTTGAAGCGTTCATCACATATTTGATACACTCTACAAGACTAAACTCCCAAATTGTCTATGAGAGCCAGAACCTGTATTCATGCATCAGGAAATCTACCAATGTGTGACCAAGCTTGTAAGCCAATTAACAGTTAGAGCAAAGTCTGATGCCAATAAGCAGAGAAAAAGGAAAAAGTCCCTTAACTCGGTGAGCTAGATTCTACTTTGAATAGCCTTGTGCACTAACGTTATTACATTTTCCTCTCTAGGATTATAATCTGTCCAGAAATTTCACTTGAATAAAAATGCAACTGGTGGACTCTTTGTTGAGCTTGTTGCGACACATTAACACTGCATCTTTAGTTATTTGATGTCAAGCTTTTCACTGAGAAGGGCCTTCACATCATGAAGTATACTTCACTTGCCTCACTTGCCAACTAGAAGGGGTCTCTTTTGAATAGATGATGCTAGATATTTAACTTTTTACACAACTAAAAAAAATCTAAAATTAACTTATCATGAAGTGAGTCCCACATGCCTCACTTGCCAACTTGAAGGGGGCCCCTTTGAACAGATGATGCTAGAGATTTAGCTTCATACACAACTGCACAAAAATCTAAAAGTAAGCCCTTGCTATAACAGGAAGTTGGCCTCCACTTTTTTCTAGTTTTTATGCTGTAAGATAAGATAGTGAGCTATTTTACTGGCAAGAATTTTCAGTATGAAGTCATAGTTATCCACCGAGAATCTCATAATGGGGAACAGAAACGGAAGACCCCAGGTCAGCCAAATCTGGTTAACCTGAAGTTGTCTTTAAGCTCACATTGGGGACTACTCTCACTATACACATGCTAAGGTAGTCTGTATCACCCTCATTTATTTGAAATGAACTGGGGAAATTTGGTGTTTAAATGGCAGGCAGTATCATGAGTAAGTTGCCTGCATGCCTACCTCCAATCAATAATGCACTAGATGTCTTCATAATTGTTAACCAAATGCCAAGTTGACTCTTTTGTTTTGTCCATGGCCTAATACAGATACCCATGGGTTTTTATCCACACCAATCTTTTTATAATGCTAACCAACAATTTTTACACTGCAAACAAGATCATACAATAATGAATTTAGAAAATCAAAATAAATAATAAATTAAAAAAGACCAAATTAAATATTAGAAATTGACAAAGTTCAGTAGACTATAATGTACTAGATGTCTTCATGAGTAAGTTGCCTGCATGCCTACCTCCAATCAATAATGCACTAGATGTCTTCATAATTGTTAACCAAATGCCAAGTTGACTCTTTTGTTTTGTCCATGGCCTAATACAGATACCCATGGGTTTTTATCCACACCAATCTTTTTATAATGCTAACCAACAATTTTTACACTGCAAACAAGATCATACAATAATGAATTTAGAAAATCAAAATAAATAATAAATTAAAAAAGACCAAATTAAATATTAGAAATTGACAAAGTTCAGTAGACTATAATGTTAAACAAAAGTGGTCTTTAGAACCTCTCCTCCCATTTGGCCTTGTTGGAATAAGCACTTTCCATCCACTTGGTGCTCACAAACATGTGCTTAAGATTAAACAATGCAATTGTAATACTTTGCAAGTTGATCAAATTATTTGAGAATTATGTGTCTCTTGGACTGGATGAGCTCCTTGTCATCTATTTGCTATCTAATGGGATTCTCGACCATGTGTACTTCTTAATGTATTTTGTCATATTGTTTACATTCTCATTTCTGTTCTTCATCTTTGTATGTTTCCCTATATTATTGAGAAGCTTGATGCAATGAATGGCACAAGGGTCCCAAAACAAATTGTGATGCCTTGCTTCTAGATGTTTACCAGTTGCTTTTTACTCGCTTCTTCACCATCTTTTCTAACATGTAAGTTTCCTAGGGTTTCTATTTTTTTTGATTTAATTGGACTTAGACAGCACCAACTATTCTCTTAAAGCCACGATGAAGTTGATTTAGATGTGATTTCTGCCATCTAGCCCCCCATAAGTTAAAATGCCACAGCTCATTTTCTTAATATATTTTCATTCATCTAGTTGCTGTTTTCTGTCTTTGACTGTCATAAGGGCTTTGTGGCTTCAATCTTTTACCTGCCATGGTCAATGTAGGGGCTAGTTGCCTACCAATTAGGACTACTCAAACATCAAATGAAATGTTTCTGTAGCACCAGAAATTGACATGCGTTGAGTTGGCCTCATTTTGCAAATTTTCAGTCCACACAACATCAAGAGAGTTTGAGGAACAGTAAAGCTGGAATTATAGTGCTATGGAATAAGAGCTCCATATGTTTTCTTTTGACATGCTAAAATACTGTTGTTGGCTACTTTTTTTTTTCTGATCATAAAATTCAATGAGATATTTTAACCTCTTGCACAACCTCTGGAGACTTTCATACCATAACATCTTAGCAACTGATCTGTGCAAGATGACATTTGAGGCTATTTATGTCTCCTCTCATATGTAACTCATTATAATTACAAATTAGTAAATTACCATGACTGGTGATTTATGCCTCCTTGGCATTCTGTTTTTGAAAAAAGGTAAATCAAGCCCACACAAAACAAAATAAATCAGGAAAAATCCTAACCGATACTACAGTCTAACTCAAAATAAAAATAAAAATACTAATAACTAAAACAATAATAATAAAAACCCGAGGTGCTAGAGATTTATGTTACATGCCTGTCAAATGCAGCTAACCAGTTTTTGACTTTATTTTAAAAATTGTGGACTCTAATATTTTGTTGCCGGTCAATTTTTTGATTTGTACTTGCATTTCAGGCTGGCACTCGAAAAACACAGTGTCGAGTTTGACCCTCTAGTTCTTTACAAGCCTATTTAACCTGCTCATGAGTAAGGCAAGTTTTTGGTGTTTTAAATCATGTAGCAGATGATGAGATGACAATGCAAAGGAAAAGAACTCAAATGTCTCAAAAAACCTGTAAGGTCCAAAAACATTAAAACAAACAGAGAATTGTAAATTCTTAACAGAAAGAAATTCCCTTGGTAGAGCTTCTTGGGTTTTATGTTAGTGTCCGTTGTTTATTTAGTGAATTGAATTTATTTCTCATACAGATGTATGTGTGTGGAATCATTGATACATTAATATAGGAAGTTTGTATAGTATATACTTCATGCACATATTGATGTAGGATTGCCAACTGTGGTGATTTTGCAGAATCGAAAGATAAACAGGGGTGACAGGAGAGACGAAAGAGAGCAAGATGCCATCTCAAATGAAGTTGCGACAGCTATAAATGATGGCCTATATTTTTATGAACAGGTATAAATTTATTTTGTATCTATATGGGCCCATCTGAGGGGTAAAATGGGTAAAAGGGGCATGTATATTTTTGAGATTGTTTCTTTAAGTTACTATCGATCCTTACTGTCATGGAATTCGTTCTGTTATCAATTTGCAGGAACTACACAAAGGGCGGTCAGGGAATGGTCAGAAGAGTCACCAAGGCTGGGAAATGAGACTTAATAAAAATGATGCCGGGTCAAGTGGAAGTGGAGGTTGTGCAAACTCTAAGTCAAGTGTTAATGGTAACAGTTCAGAGGGGCCTTTAAATTCCAATCCTAGGAGGAGATCAAATAAGAGTAGTGGAGGTCGAATACAATCTTCACAGAAACAACGGTTGTTTCCCAGCAACACTCGAATTCAAAGCATGGGTCCTCGCAATCGTCACCCTTCTATATCAGAAAGTCCACCCAGTAATTCTGTTGGTTTTTTCTTCAGTTCAACTCCTCCAGACGGGTTGGTTTGACATCTTGTGTTAGAGTTCTTCCTTATCAGACAGATCTTTCTTTCCTATGCAATCTTAGTTTTAGTAGAAAACATTTAATTGGCGAAACTTTAATTTCTTTTAAATTGCAGAACAATAGCATCTTCAAAACTTGCGTCTTCTCCTCATGGATCATTTGCTGGAAGTGGCAATTTTGCTGGTAGTTGTAGTCCACCTGTGGGTTCAATGCCAAAATCATTTCCTGATTTCCAGCATCCTAGTCATGAGCTATTGGAAGATAATGGTTTTAAACAACAGAAGTGAGTTGCATGTTCAGTCATTGCCTACAGTTATGAATGAATTCTGTACTTTTACTTTTGGAAAGAATTTTTTAACTATTTAATAATTTACTATTTTTTGATGCTTCCCTTTGTTTTGGATTTTAGGTATTTGAAATTTTACAACCGCTGCTTAGCAGAGCGCAAGAGAGTTGGAGTTGGTTCTAGAGAGGTAAGGATTTCTTTGTACAGTGTTACAATCTAAGGGACACACTGACTCTTGATTCCCATAGGGTTACAATTTGGCATACGCTTGGCAGTTAGCTCTAGAATCTCTACATTTGTATATATATTTTTTTCCAGTAAAATGCTAGTTACTGATTGTCAATGTGAATTTTCATCACCCTACATTGTTTGTATTGTTTGGGACTTCACCTACGAGCTGCTTAATTGACCAAAAAAATAATTGTGCTGAGACATGAAACCTACAGTTGGAGAGAGTGCAATGGCATTGCACATCTTTTTGGGACATTTTAAGAAACTGAGTACGATACTTTGTTATGGTATTAGATTATATAATGATTTTCATAAACACAATGCTTCCTTTTACCACAATGTTGATCATTTTGTCCTTAAAGTTGCAGTTATTATACCTTGCCAGCCAGATTTAATGAACTGTTCTAGAGTTTTATATCATGCAATGGGACCAGTAGCATATGTTACTTGCAAAGATGTTTTCAGCAGGTGCTGAAAAGCTAAATCCATGTTTTGGGCCGTTGCTCAATGATTTGTACCATGCTTGTGTTTTTTGGGGAGTACATTTAATTAGTCTTTTTCTTTTATGGTTTTGAATTAGTTTGAGAAGATCTGATAAATTGGGATGCATGTTCATTCTATGCAAGTATTTTCTGTTAGTTGCAGATTACTAACCTGGTTTTATGTTTTGCTAAATTTAGATGCTTGACGTGCCACTTGTGAAGTGCTTGAAATCTGAAATTATGTGTGATGGTAGCTTCTGTTTTTTTGTTGCAGGAAATGAACACTCTCTATCGGTTTTGGTCTTATTTCCTCAGAACAAATTTCAATCGTTCTATGTACGATGAGTTCAGAAGATTAGCACTAGAAGATGCAGAGGCAAAGTATAACTACGGTGTGGAGTGTCTCTTCAGGTTTTACAGGTGATTGTTTATGGTGTATTCATATTTCGTATAAATATGTTTATATCTTCCTTGAAGATTATCAGAATTTAAGAATGTGGTCCTCTTTGGATCTTGCAGCTACGGATTGGAGAACCACTTCAAGAAAAACCTGTATGAAGATTTTGAGGAGCTTACGCTTGAATTTTACAAAAAGGGCAATCTCTATGGCCTTGAAAAATACTGGTATATTTTCTTCATGTTTAATTCTGTTTTTACTTTGAGCATAGGAAACAAATATGATATCGCATGTGAGAAATTGTTTACAAACATTTATAATGACGAATTTATCCCTGCAGGGCATTTCATTTTTATCGGAAGTGCTCTAAGCCTCTGAAAAAGCATCCTGAACTTGAAAGGTTGCTCACAGAGGAGTTTCGAACATTGGATGACTTCCGTGCAAAGTTACCAAAAGAAAGTGGCAAAGACAAAGCATACAATGATTTATTGTCAGGGGAGGATACAAATCTAGGGATATCAATATCTGCATCTGCTGAGTGAAGATGAACCTTTGTGTTCACCTGCACCATTTTGGGGTGGTCTGACTGGTGTTCAATTCACTTCTCAATTTGAGAGTTGTTACTTGAAGAGCAGACACAGATTTACACAGGTTTCACATCGTAATCCAATATGTAGTGTTTTTGCATGGCCCTGATTTTTTTGGAAGGCTTTCCCAGGGTTAGTACTTTATCAAGAGAAGTTGCATTGGGTTCGGTGCTATTGAAGGATTCCTAGTACTTACTACCAGGGATAATAATTTATTGCTGGTTAGTCTCTCAACAATTGGCTGTTGAGCCACAGAATGTTTATGTGAGTTGGGATCTTCTCCAACTGGTCTCTGAAGCTGTTACATTCCCTATTGTCATAGAAATTTATTGGATTTTCTTTCTGATGCGATTATAGCTTTGTTAAGGTTGCTGCAAGTTTTTCAGACAAGTGTTGCAATTTGTTGCTTGTTGATGCAGCAATCACATATTTTTGCAGGAAAGATATGGCATAATGTATTCTGCCAGTGTTTTTTTGGCTGTAGTCGGGAGAGATATATTTGTTCCATCTTGTACATATGGAAAATAATATGTTGTTTGTTAACTGTCACTAATAATTGCCACCACCATGTGTTTAAATGAGATACAATTCTGAACGGAATCATCGTATACACAATTTTTTACCCCAGAACATTGCTCTACTCATTCTTGTTGATTGGCTTCAAATTTTCATTCACACATTATATAGAATAGGATCATATTATAGTTTTTCTGCATGCGTACAATGACATTTATAGAAACAGATTGCAGAATCTCTGATGTGCTGGCGTCCGATGGAAGGATGCCCGGGTCTGTAGATGGCCCATTTTAGAACTTGTAAACTGTCTAAATACTAGATCATGTTTTCAATAGGAATAATGATTTTACAAAAAAATTAAGACTTTTCTTAAAATGAATTCTCTGGGTTTTTAGCTTTTCAGTGTTTTGCCCTAGGATACTTTCATAATGTGTAGACTGGGTCACTTTTTTACCAACATGCATTATTGTTTCCTTGGTCCACATGAAGTCACAGTTTGTTTCTCTATAGCACAGTCGGTTCCAACCGTCTTTCTGCCCAAAAGTGCCGTGTTCTAATTACTATGATTTTTCTGTATTTATAGAAACAGATTGCAGAATATCTGTTGTGCAGAGCTTATAAACTGTCTAATATAATTTTATGTTTTAGGAAGGGTTGATTTTGTAAAGAAATATAAGACTTTTCTTAAAATGAATTCTCTTGATTTTTCCCTTTTCAATGGGTTTGCCGTAGGATACTTTCATAATGTGTAGACTGGGTCACTTTTTTGCCAACATGCATTATTGTTTCCTTAGTCCACATGAAGGCACCGTGTATGCCTCCATAGCAACAGTAGGTTCCAACTTTCTTTATTCCGTAAAATTCCATGTTCTTATTACTTTATTTTGACCATGTGCTTGGTGCCATGTGGATGTGGTAAGTATTCAGTACCCCAAGAATGCTCCTACGCTAGCCATGGCAAGCTAAATGATTTATGGTAGTATATTGCTGTGGTCCTCTTACGATTGGATTCTCTTGTTTCTTGTACGAAATTTTAAGCATTAAATAACCATTGCTGGATTGTAGTATAGACACGAGCTTACATTGTTTAAGATTCAAGTAGAATGATTCAAAATTCAAAATATAAAAGAAAATTGATGCAGATTGCAATTTATAGGGGTTTAAAATTTCATTTGAGCTATGGTTAAATCTGATTCATGAGCTCCTTGTTAGGCAATCTTTGGTGTTCAAGTTGTGAAGTTGGTTATTTTGATTTGCAGTTTTAAATCTGCGAGTGATTTCTAAGAATGGATTTGTTATTATCCGTGTTTTTTTCTTTTGATAAGTGATAATTTTATTACTGTTCAGAAAAAGATACATAGATACCACTGATACTGTCTACTTTGCAGCAAACTCTATTGTCTACTCATCGATTTGGAATTACATACTCTTACATGTCTTCTAAAAGCTACACAATATCCATTAGTCTTAAATAGGTATAGCCAAGACTATGATGTCTAAATCTACACAAATATCTGAAGCTACACAATATCCATTAGTCTACGATTGGTATATAGCCAAAGACTATGTTCTCCCATTGTTTGTGTAGTTTAACGAAGCTCCCATGTTTTTTTGCGAGCTAACTTCTAGTTTACGATTAGATAGAGCTAAAACTTTCCAAGGTTTCCAAATAAGGGATACACAGAAATGATATTTGAGATCGAAGGCCTTCAAGATAAACCATTTCATGAGCTCCGGAAACTTCAGTTGTTTGTTTCTCGATACCTATGTACTAGTTTGCTCTGAAACCATACAAGATACTTAGGACTTGTTCTCAATTCTCAAATATAGTCAACCTCCGGTTCAACTTCTTCCATGGGGGCCAAGTGGACGATGGTACAAAATTTATGACACTAGAAATGGTTCTTTTAAAATATTGTTATATCAAAAAAATGAATAACGTAATGATATTAAAAGAACAGCAAATAGTACTAATACAAATTCATGTGTTGGTATAAACCAAGCATTTTAGTGAGTAGATCCTATCATTATGTTAAGCCATAAGGATTTTGTCTGCAGGTTTTTGTTATCATTGAGATCATATCATATTTTATTAATTCTTGTATTTAATTCTTGTGTCTTAGGCCATTTATATTTGTTTATGTTAGTTGTTCTCATGTTATATGGGTAAGAGGAGGCTAAGATCTCATTTAATTCTTGTGTCTTAGGCCATTTATATTTGTTTACGTTAGTTGTTCTCGTGTTATAGAGGTAAGAGGATCTTTAGTACACATGACCTAGCATATTAAGATATTTTCACAATTTTAAAGATATTTTCATGATTTTATGTAAAATCCTATATGGTATCCCTGTACAAATAAGCAAGTCTTTTGAAAATTTTGTAACTTAAGGCCATCATGAGGCCTCCATTGTAAGATCTTTATCATAAGACCAGATGTATGTATTGTCATTGATCCATTGATTATTGTAAATTATTGACATTTTCAATCACACAGTTATTTTCTTGCCATGCTCCTTACCCTTATCTTTGTAGTGGACCCTAGGTTGTGTGAGCTCACTTTCAAGCACTCTACTTAGTGCCTTCACATGGTATGATAGCTTAGTAACTCATTTATTTTCTCTTATTTATATACTAGCACTTGCTCTTTAGGAGGGTGCATGGGTTATGTCGATAGTTTTATGTATATCAAATGGTACTATTGTTGTCATAATATTTACTATCTCTACTCTTTTCTACCTATTTGTCAATTTTTACTTTGGTGCGGAGATTTGACATGAAACACTTGCTCTTAGCATTGTTTTCTTGCTTCCTCCTTGTCCCATGCTTGGTTCTTCTACAATATCTAAAACTATCCACTTCTCCCTTTTCTGTCTGTCTTACTTCTAACATCACTCTCTCATTACTTCTCCATCTCATGTTTTTTTCTTCACCAATAGTTACAACTATCTACTTCTCATCCCTTTCTACCACTCTTTTTCTCGAATTTTCATGTTTACTTATTGGATATGATATCCTTTACAATGTTGATGATCACAACAAGGACTTTGTATCAATTGGTAGGCCTCGTCACCAATCTCTGTTATTATATTGATCAATAACCTAATGCTCGATCAATACCTCTTGGAATGTTGAATTGAATGCCAGACTAGTATTCGTTCTAATTATTAGCTTTTCCAATAATGGTTATTTGATATAAAGTAAAACTTCACTCTTTTTATCTCTTATTTTCATTAATTTTACATTCTTGACCACAACCACAATCTTCATCCTTATTATGTTTAAGCTAATAGGCTTATTGTGGGAGCTTTGCTACCAGAAGTTACTACTTTGTCAGAAATGTTGTAAGACCTCAATTTTTAGATTTTCTGACGAGCTATTGGAAAAGAACATAGTTTTATAATTTTTAAAAATGCAATTTTATTCTTCTCAATCTCTGTTTTAATGTTTTGGCAAGTTGCCATTTTGATTTTTGTAGATTTCATTGTTCATAGATTCACATATATTTTCTATTTTATATATTTGTTCATTCAATTTTATTGATGTTTTGAACATTTAAACAACATGGTAAATTACTGCTAATTACTTCAATTTGATATTCATGTAGAATAGACACCATAAAATATCAACATAATACATTTTTTCTCACAATAGACAATAGTAGTCAACTACATTGAATATAATTTTTTTTTAATCTCTATTAATTTAATTAAAAAAATTATTATTATTTTTATATTTGATAGAAAATTAACATAAATATAAAATTATTCACATATTTTTAAAGAAAAATAAATTTAAAATTGTTTAACAAATATTATTTATTTATTTTTGATTAAGTAAAATAGGTTTTGAAGGGTGCCTAAAACCCTTTACACATCAATTTTTTTTCAATGGAGCCCAAACAAAAACTACAACAAACCAGAGGAGAGACAGGTCACCAACCAAAAAAAAGTGACTAGTGTGGCCTTACAGATAACATAGTTCACTTCTGCCACCAAATTATAACTTCATAAAGCCATTTAGGACCCTTTAGTCCCAAAAGAGTGAGATTGAAGATGCTGATCAGAGGACTGTTAAGATCGTTTTTTTTTTTTCTTTAACCTTTGTCCAACCCTCCTCTACCAAAGAAGCCTCCTCCCAAACCAAAGCATCAACATCAAGCCCATTCAGAGAAACAAACAATACCATACTAGAAAGATTACCCACAAAGTCTCGACCCATAGAGGGAGGGAAAACCACTATATCCATATTCAACAACAGACCAAAAGCCTGGTCAGACGGGGAAGAAACACAAGCACCCGAAGCAACCACAAGCGTGGGGGAAACCAAAGGAGCAAGGTCTTTAAGGAAAAAGTTATACTGATCCAAAGCCCTAGCCCATCAAGAAGGTCTTTTCTTTGATTTCCTCAGCTCCGCAGGGCAACACGCAACCACATGTCCAGTTTCGGAGTAGACCCTATATCAAAAAGGAATACCTTCTTAGTCTAGAGTCTGAATCCAGGATCCATTAGGGACCTCAACTTTGATTTTCTTAGAGAGGCCTTTTGAAATATCAACCACCACAAGAATGCGAGAGTAAGTAGTATGAACTTTTTTTGAAGATTTAGAATCCACCATTTGGAAGTCTCCAATGGCATCTCCCACAACTTCAAGAGTCGAATCCAACCCTAGGTGAAGGGCGAGATTCGGGAGCCTGACCTAAAGAGGCATATGAGAAAAAGATTCAGAAGTAGGGTCAAAACCCTCATGCTAGGGTTTGGCCAACAAAGGGTGATGGTCCTCCTAGCTGAAGCGACTACACGAAATAGTCCTCCTATCTTTAGCAGCATCAAATTTTACTATGAAAAAACCCCTAGCCATAGGGCAAATCTGGACCGATTCAAAAATCAACAGATCCTAGTGCTTAGAGATCCAAGCATGAAGAGCTGGAAGGGAAGGCTAGAAGTCTCAAAATCTGAAAATAATTGCCTTCTTAGAGAAGTCCTCGATCTTTTGAGCAATTTTTTCGCAACTTCATCCCTCCAACCAGATTGGATTGTAGACCGTGACAGGAGTCACATTTGAGGAGAAAATTGGATGCTCCACTGCCGGAACCCCTAAACCATGGACCTCAGCTTCAAAAGCGGCCATATCCGCAAAGGAAGCAACATAATCGCCTGTCGCTGAGGCAAGAACCCTATCCCACGACTGACCACAGAAGACAGGCCGAGAAGTGGCCCCAACAACCATTCGTAGACCAGGCAGGGAGAAGCAGGCAAGAGTGCGAGCTATTCAAAAAAGTTAATATTATTTATTATTTATTTATTTGTAATTAGATGATTATTTTAATATCTATTCTAAGTAATTATGAAATGAATAATATCTTCAAATGCTAAATTTTATATATGAATATAAATAATTATAATTTCAACATTATACAAAAAAATAAATTTTATCAACCATGCCCAAAAAATATATTTCTTTGGTATAGACTCTTTAAAAATAAATAAGTATCAAATTTTATTTTATTATCTACAATTAAAAATAAATTATATGTATTCACAAAAAACATGCTCTAATTTTGAAAATTGAAAATACTTAGTTTGCGGCCTTCTTTTTAAAGATATTTCTTCACTTCAGCTCAACTATTTCAACCATGCATTACCTCTCTTTATAAGATGTATTTTCCAAGTGTTGGGGAATCGTTGTATACGCAGCTACTCCCAAATAAAATTTTAATGCAACAAAGTTGAAAGTTGTAATTCATTCCACACAAAGTGCATTAATTCTCTTTGAGTAGAATATGTCTGAAGAGCCACATGGTGAAGTGCATGGGCATAGCTTAAACATCACACACTAAGACTAAATTCCTAGGCTAAAAGTGTTAAATAGTCGAAGTAGACTTATTTTCTGAAGCTTAATTTCTTTCATAGTTTGTGATATTTAAGGGCATGATATACACATTTCTATTCTATTCATTTCTCATGCCTGGGCTTTAGAATGATTTAGCGCCACAACAAAACAAAGCGACAATGGTAGGAGTGATCTCTGTTTTGCAATGGCACATCCAAATTCTTCAAAAAGAACTCTACAAATACTAATTTTAAACATCCATCAATTCCAAATGTCTGTCCATATGAACTACCATGGAAAATCATTAGATTGTATTGAATATAAGGTGACTAACTTTTTCCTACTAAAAATCTAATTGTTCAAATACTATTATTATTATTTCTAATTAAGGAAAGGAACCATTTCCTTGAAATAAAGTTAATCCACCTAAATGTAACCATAACTTAGCTATATGTAACCATAGACCACAATGCATTAAAGTAAAACATTACTCTTAAGGCCATGAGTTAGAAATCATTATGTAAGATTTAGTACAATAGTTTGTTAAGAGACAAGACCTTGTTATAGGTTTGCAACCCTCTTAGGAGTTGAGTACAAAAATGAGAGTACACTTGCTTGAGAATAGAGTTTACATCCACCTAGACTCAATGCCCAAATACAAAGAAAGTATTACATCAAAATGAACTATTACATAGCATCAAAATCTCTAACTAGTTCCACTAAAGCTCACATGTGTTCTGATCTAGCATAAAGGCTCACCCATAGCATCAAACCATACATTTATATCCTCACATACCAAATAAAACCTTCCTTTATATCCATCAGCGTCTTTAATCTAGTTAGCTACACTAACCTTTTATATAAAATGTCCATTCAACTACCAAAATACAAAATTGGACCACACTATCCAAGAATGAGGTCCTTGGATGTTGTTCCACTATTGCTAAGCAATTGAATTGAAAAAGCAATTTAACTTGCTAAGCCAAAAATTATCCAATCTCATAATCTATTATGAAACTCTATCATAATTGATCTATTCTACTTTGCATCACCAAAATACATGTTATTCATCATATAAAAACAAGTGACCCTACCAATAGGTCATATTCAGGGGGATAATTTTGGTCAATGGTAACAACATAGTTATTAGATGAAGCTATAATTTTGGGAACATGGTATATACAAGTATGAGAACATGGTATAAACTCAACTTAGTTCATTCCATGGTGATGTAAGTGCAAGTGGGATGATCCAAAACTCCAAGTTTTATGAGGTCCAATGTAGGTTTTCTTCACACTTTCCCACATGCACCTAATACCCTTGGTTAACTCACTTCCACACTTACTAAGTGCTAATGGTTTTGATCATCAAGACACATTATAAATATTGTTTGAATGCATACTAACTATTTTCTCAATCCTCTTAACAAGTTTCTCCCACAAACTCAAGTTGCAACTACCCAACGAAGACCTAGTCCCCAATTAGGGCTTTTCTTGAAATTTACCCTTTTCTCTAGCTTGCTCCAAAACACCAAACAAACAAAACACATATCCTCATACCCCTTTTACCCTTCTATAATGCACTTCAAATTCCAGTATAATTGTTTTGGCTCAACTACACACACACACACACACACACACACACACACACACACACACACACAAAATTATTATCAATAATAATGGTCCACGATAATAATAGTGAAGGATAATTATTAAATGTTTATGGTCAATAGGCCATTCAACATTTGATTTCATTTTTTGGAATCATCCAATCAAAGCTACAGTCATTAACACTCCCTCCTAGCTAAGGAAGATGATTTCTATAGATAAATAAACAACACAATGTACTACTGTTACCTCATGGTAACATCAGGAGTATGTTATATCCATGAATATCGACCATATGGTATTCATCAGGAGTAAACTTTATTGGAAGATTGTCACCTCTAAATAAGTTTTCTCAAAATCATGCAATAATTCACATGACATCCACTGTGAACCATATCAAAGGGTGGGTCCACCATGAATATTCCTAGAGGGTGGAACAAGAGTTTTCACCACAAACTTATCTCTCATAGAGAAGGATTCATTAATGTATATCTTAGGAAATCATTGATGTTGAATCTCTCTCTCTTAGTAAGGGCTCCAATCCATAACTCTTTTTTTTTAATAATGTACAAACTTCACTTTGGCTGAAGACTTTGGAAAAAATATCAGTTGTCATATCTTTAGTGATAATGCACTTTGGATGAATAAAATTCCATGCATCTCGTGAATCATAGTCCTCTGATTGGTACACTATTTTGATCACTAAAGAATCCATCTCAATATGATCTAATCCATCTAAATCAACATGACCAAGATCCCCAAAAGTCAACTAAAGCATATCCTCTATTTGCTCCCTCTGTCATGGAAGCATACCTTGATTCATTGTAACACGAGTGAATGTACTAAACTATGGATTTATCCTCAGGCTTGGCAACAATAGATATTAAGATAACGTGGTTCCTTTATAAAGCTTTAATTACATGCATCAACCTCTTGACCTCTTCATCCAAGTTTGCCTCTAATAAAATGCCAGGGTCCCTCTTGATATTCATCTATTTTGGAACTCTTTTGCTCCAACGTGGTTTAATGATTCTTTCCCCTATGAAAATTCCCTATCTACTTGGTTGTATTAACGAGTGATTAAAGAATGAACTTAGTGTAATATTATTACAAATATATGCTAGATGTAACACTTCTGACTAAGCATCCAAAATCATAATGTATTTAACAATTAACATGTTTAAGCCTTGATTCCTTATTTATCTCTTGAACTCAACCCTAGGGAAAGAACAAATTAACTTGTCATAGGGTGCTTGATACCAATACATTCTTTGGATTTACTCCATCTCTCCCTATACAACGCCAACTATCAATTCCCGAGAATATAGAAAGAGAATAATGAATAGGATATACATATACTAATATCTCTCGTATATATTCATATAAAATACACCATATACATGGTTAGTATTTCCTCATTATTAACATGCTTATTTACATATATAATTCCTTATTGTTATTGAGTTTACACATCTTAGTATATATTTAAGTCACCTTGATAAGAAGTGGCCCCCTTTCAAAAAATATCCACATTTCATAATCACAGTCCTTTTGAAAAGTAAAAACCTTTCATAATGACAATCATTTAGAAAAGTCACAACCCTTCATAGATAAAATCCATCCTTCATAATTACAATCCATTTGAAAAGTCACAACCCTTCATAATTACAATCCATTTGAAAAGTCAAAACCTTTCATATTTGTAATCCTTTCAAAAAGTCACAACCCATCATAATCCACTTGAAAAGTCACAACCCTTCATAATTATAATCAGCTTGAAAAGTCACAACCCTTTCAAAAAGTCACATCCTTCCATCATTGTAACCTTTCCAAATATTCATTTCCTTATAAGTTCATGCCAAAGGCAAGAAAACTATCGGATCTCTTCAATTTTTAGAACTAATTAATTTGCCCAATAGGACTTCTGAATTATTATGAGATCAAAAATTGTCATAAAGTTCAGATTTTTATTTTATTTATTAAACAAACAAAATACCATTAAACCAAAATGTTATTGGCGTGCATTGTAAAAGGCAATGTATTAAATTGTATTTACTTTGCAAAAAATACTAAAAATACTTTATTGTCGGTGACAACTCATATTTCGGTGCAATAAATGTATCCTTCAATATGTGTCCCAAAACAATTAATGTGCACCCCCTACCATAAGTATAACTTGTACTTCTATTAAAATGATGGGATGTTACTTGTTTTACAATTCTTCCTACAAGTTCGAAAGATAGTTTGAAAGGCAGTCATTTTCTCTAATGGTTTTCTCCTTTGCTCCCCCAGTGACACAAAGGCATCATTTCCATCGCCTACCACCAAAGATTTTCACATCAACAATTTCATCTCAGTAACTCTTTTTGACTGTCGATATCTTCTAAGGTGTTTTTACTGTAATCCATTTTCTTTACTGTTGTTGTATGAAGTTTGATTTTTATTTGAAGCTGATAGGTAACATTTCTTATTTTTTAAAGCTCTTGTTGTATGAATTTACTATTGTTGTATGAAGTTTGTTTTTTATTTGAAGCCGATAGGTAACATTTCTTATTTTTTAAAGCTCTTGTTGTATGAATTTACTATTATTACTATTATTGTATGAAGTTTGATTTTTATTTACATTTCTTATTTTTTAAAGCTCTTGTTGTATGAATTTACTATTATTGTATGAAGTTTGATTTTTATTTAAAGCCGGTAGGTAACATTTCTTATTTTTTAAAGCTCTTTGGGAGCCATACCTATTTGATATCAGAAAAGCCCATTTTCTGATCCTGCCCTGCCGTAGAAACCGCCATTAATGGCCGTTCCACCTCCCAGAACTCTTCCCCTTACAGTTGATCTCGGAAGAGCCCATTTTTTGAGCATGGCTGCATCGCATAAGGCAAATATTTGGGATCCCCAAGAACCTTGAAAACCTTAGCCTGTTGAAGAAGCCCCCAATTCTCCTGTAACACAAGCACATACCCCAATTCCACAACACCATTAGGAATAGGAATGCATACCATGGTCCGAATGCCAAACTGAGCTGCCTGCTGAGTCCTCTAACAAGCACACCCTTCCATCCTCTAACACAACTAATTGTCCCCACACAAATAATAAACTCTTATTTCTGTTTAAAGTTACCCAGCTTGAACTAATTTTTTTCAACCAAATTCATGGGTAAAGAAACCATGCCGGGCTACTCAAATTCAGCCCTCTGTTAAACAACCAATTTCAGAGCATTTTCATGGCTAAACTCTCAAATTTTTGCAGGAAATTGCAGAGGATTGAATGAACATGCAAACAGAGCCTCTGGAAAAAGAAAAACAATGAAAACAGTGTTATTGGCCACGGATTACAGGGAAATTTGTCAATAGTTCCAAAGAGTATATATAAAGAGTAAAATCACCATACCTAGAGCTTATAAAAGGAGTGATAGCGTTGTAGCACAAATAATCAAAGAATAAGAAAGAAAACACTGTCATTGAGAGCAAGAAAACCAAAAATTCATAAACCCAGACACCTATTTAAGCAAGAATAAGGAATACATCCAATTATTTAAATATAAATATTCATGTAAATGCATAAAATTTCTTCATACCTGAGATCTAGTGATCTTTAAATGGCCCTTAGGCATGCTCCGCCCATAATCCGTCTGAGAAGCCGAGCAAGCCATAGCTACACCCTCGGTGCTCATGCCCATAATCCCTTTTTTTTCCTCCATGAGATTTTCAAATTGATTTCACCTACATTTCTTCACTTTGTATCTCCCGTGGCTGTCATCGATCCATATCACTGTTTCTTTTAGAGTTCACCGAAACAAGTGAATTCGATCCATTTTGGCCTTGCTCATTGCAGATTCCGCATGCCGCATGCGCAATTGGGCAGTCGTCTCAAATCTGCCTCTACAATTGTTCCAAATTTCATATGGTCTGAATCGGGTTTGTCAAAGAAGCGAGCCCTGAGCTCACCATTTGCACGGACGCCGACTCTGTAAAACATTTTTGTCTGTGAAATATCAGGCAAAATCTTTCTCCGTCTTTACCAAAGCCATCAAACAAATGCTGCCAGTTGCCGTACTTTCAGTCACTATTGATTTTTTTTCATAAAACTTTCGCTTGCCTGGAAGTGGGTTTGCATTTCCATGAAAGAAGACATCTAGAGGCCAACTCAGGCTGTACAAGGTGAATATTATACAATGAATTTCAAGAGTTAGATTATATAATAGATTTAAATGTAATTGTTAGATTATATAATAGATTTAAATGTAATTTATACTTTTTTAATATAAATGTTATTTTTATTTTCTAATTCAATTGCATTTTTTTCATTTTATAAAACTCTTCTATATAGAAAAATATTTAAAAATGGACTATTCAACTATATTTCATTCATACTATATACTTACTCATTATATATTTCTATATGATTATATATAAAAACTATATGACTAGGCAAGAAAACTAATAATATACAATAAATAATATTTATATATATTCTTTTAAAATTTTAATTATGTTCAAATATATAAAGTTAGTATATTATGTTCAATTATAGAGTTAGTTATACTAACTATATTATCTTATCTAAGTTATATAATATAATATTTATTATTATTGATTATTAATTGTTTTATACATTTACTAAACAAATAATATAGGAAATGAGA
This sequence comes from Cupressus sempervirens, assembly GCA_028749045.1. Classification (NCBI taxonomy): domain Eukaryota; kingdom Viridiplantae; phylum Streptophyta; class Pinopsida; order Cupressales; family Cupressaceae; genus Cupressus; species Cupressus sempervirens. The sequence continues at coordinate 870,493,909 of CM053792.1, read as the reverse complement.
ATTATATTCTCAAATACTAATTTAACAAAAAAAATAAAAATTTAGTGCAATAATAATTACAAAATTCTCCACCTCATAATTATATCACTTTTACAACTCATTCTAAGTTAGTCTTTGATTACTTATTACACAAGAAAATTACATCATACCCTACTCTTCGCAAAAAGAGGGGTAAAAATTTATTAAGACAGAAAGGAATACAACAAGGAGAGCTCAACAAGGAGCTCGATCCTGAGCAACAAGATCATCAAATTCTTGCACCATCTCAAAGGACAGTTGCCTCCTATCCCTAATATTCCAACCCAGATCATGACTAGAAGCCCATTTGGCTAAACAATCAGCAGTTCTATTCCATTCACGTGAATTCTCGTTATCCGTGGACATGAAACCATAAATGCAATGAAGGAAAATGAAGAATTTATGCACAATTAATCAACTAGAAAAGGAATTCCAGTTTGAAGTGATCTCTAATGTTTCAATATAATTTATTTTATAATAATTTTTCAGATATATACTTGTGAACAGATAATATATATTTCAGATATATACTTTTGAACAGATAATATATATTGGAACTTACAATAGAAATATTTTTATTATATTTTCAGCTCAAATGATTTCTTTTAGATAGTGAAAATTTATAATACACATGTTGATACCTTCTATATAATGAAAAATGAAAAATTATCTTTAATAAAATTATAATTATATGTATTTTTATTTTTTATTTTGTATTATAATAAATTAGTGTAATAAATATTGACTGTATCTTAAATATATTCATTTATCATATTATCATTTTGTATTCTATTATTGTCTCCTCCTTTATCTAAGACAATCTTTTCAGTAACCATTAATGTCACATTTTCTAAACTGAGCTTGGCTAAGAACACTTGTTGCTTTTGACAGGTATAGACACATAGTAACCTACATAAACAACATAAAGCACATATAGAAAACAAAGTCAACAAATCAGTTAAGAAAACATGACACTTAAGGTATGAATTCCATTTTCCCATGTATTTTATGGCTATTATTTTTCTAGAAATGAAATTGCTTTTCTATTAGCTTTTGCACAAAATATATAGTTTATTTTCACTTTTGACTACTTATATTATTTTTTGTTTGTATTATTCAATTTAGGCTATAGAGAAGTAGATCATGTTCTATTCTAGTATCACCACAACACATAAACTAAAAATGAAAAATATAGAAGTTGAAGAAATTGAGAACTATGAAAACAGTAGAAAAATTCGAGATTGTAACATTGATAACATACTTAGGGAACAAGGACTTTGTAGATTGTATACATTCAAATATAATGTAGGAGACTATCTTTTTGATTCACTACAATTCTTGTTGAACAATACATATACGTCAATACAATTGCGGAAAGACATTGTTCACTATTTCTTAGCTTACCTAGAAAGACATGAACCAGAAGCCATTGACTCTTACAACTATGAATTGGATCCACAAAGTCTATATGAGTTGTACAAAGTCAACGATGTTCAAACATATTTACGAAGAATGCAATTGTCTACAAAACCAACAACACCAAATACAAAAATTGGACTTTGGGGAGATATATTCTGTATACATTGGCTATCAAACTGGTTGAACATACAAATATCTATTTGGTCATCAAAAAGAGGGAAAATGTACTTGCATTTCAACAAACATTCAAATACTAAATCATACTCATTACTATTCCATGATCTTAATCCACCATCTGGACATTTCAAACCTCTCATGGAATCTACAAGAAATGCTAACACACAAGATATCCAATGCCTACCCAAAGAAATTAAGCAAACAATTGATCTCAAATCAAACATACAAGATGCAACAATGACAAATCAACCAAATTCAGAAAGTGCTAATAAAATCAAAACTCAAATTAGCATGGGCCAAAAATGAAAACCAAATGAACATACATCTCTTCGTCACCTAAAGAAAAAAAATGAGGAAATTATAAACTTGATTCCCATGACTCTATATGTCCAGATACAATGGTGGAACAACAAAAATTCCAACCAAACTACATCAAAACCTCTTCTAACTTAAAACATAAACAATCCATACCTAAAAAAACTTAAAAAACATTATCCCCAACACAAGTGTTCGAAGAAACAATTAAAGATACACCAAAGTATACATGTTCTATTTGTCAACTATTGTGTTTCAAGAAAGACATCAGAACATTCAAAAATAAACAAAAAGAAACGTATTGCAAATTGGTCAAATCATTTGACAATCTACTAACATATTCAATTTATCAAAATTGTCACACTTCATTAAAGCATTCTACTATACCTAAATATGCAACTCCACATAATATCAAAATGAACAATCCATTACAATATGTACAACAATTAACACAATTAGAAGAGCGTCTAGTTTCACTATGAATTGCATTTGCACAAATATGAGAACTTGGATACAAGAGATCACAAGTGGGCTTGACAGCTTCAATTATTAATGTCCCAGTCAACACAGAAATTGTACAAACAACTTTGCCTCTATCAACTAATACCACAACAACAATTGCTGTGTCCCTGAAAAGATGCATTGAATACAAAAATGCCTTCCAAAAAGGCATGGTGCGTCCAACTTTGATCATGCAAGCACTTCAACAATTAACAACCACAACCTTATACAAATTGAAAAATGTACAAATAAATGATAACTGGAAACAAGCTCTTTAACCAATAATGATATTGGAGAAAACCTAGAAAATAGCACTAGTGAAGCAGATTCTGAAAGTGACAGTAGATATGAACCATCTCAAACTCTAGTCCATGGATTCACTGAATCAACCAACATTCACAACATGCAAGAAAAAGTAATAGAGATTGCACTTGCACAAGACAACTACCCCCAACACTATTTTTTGGCATTCCATGCTATGAAGATATTATGAACAACTACAGCTACCAAAAAATTGTGCAATGAGAATTATTAAATTCAAATAGAAATTTTGCATACCATACAACAAATCTATTTTTCAAAACAATAAAGATACTCATTCAACAAGTACCATCAACAATGTGGATTAGAATACAAAAAGGACAATTAAAAGGAAGAAAATTATTAGCAAAAGATGTCAAACATAAACCAAATCTAGAGAAAATACTCAAATAAGATATTGGCTATGTTGACTTCAAAAAAATACGAATATCTCCTGACTACACACAATAATTTAACAAAAAAGTTTTTGCGATGATACGACAATTGGGGCCACCCAACTTTTTCCTCATGTTCACTAGTGCTAAACAAAATTGGCTACCTTTGAACACCACACTTGAAGAACTTCATAACTCTTACCAGTTATCAACAAAACAAAATATTTATAACGAAAATCAAAATGATCCATATAGACTAATCAAAAGAAACTCGATAACTTGTGCTTGATACTATAGATATAGGATAAATGCATTAAAAAAATTGATCTTTGCAAACAACTCCATTTTTGGAAACATCATAGACTATTTCTCTGTAATTGAATTCCAAAATTGTGGAAATGAACATGACCATTTTCTCATATGGGTAAAAGGTGCATCAATCTATGGAAAACAAACCAATTCAAGCATTGTACATTTTGTGGACACCTATATTACATGTGACACAGAAGATTTAGAACCACATATAGCTATATTGCATAAGCACCATCATACAAAACAATGCAAAAAAAAAAAAAAAAAAAAAAAAAAACCACAATGTAGATTCAACTTCCCAATTCCACCAATAAGGAAGACTACAATACTTGAGCCACTAATTAAAATAGACGAAACTACACATTCACTTGCAAAAAACATTCTTACAAAAATCAAAAAAGCAACTTACAACACTACATATATGTTCCAAAATTTCTTGGATGATATCTCAACCAATGAACCTAAATACATAATGACCCTAACATCAACAATCAACCGACCTACTATTTACCTTCAACGAAAGCCTTTAGATATATGGAACAATAGTTTTGCCAAAAAAAAACCCCAAATATGGAAGGCAAATACGGATGCACAATTTGTCCTCAATGCATATGCAGCAACAATGTATTGTAGTTCATACATGACAAAAGTTGATAAAACAATGACAATTGCATTTCATCGAATCTGTAAAGACCACCAGGAAAATGATATTGATGTAGTCAAAATGATTTCAAGGCTTGGAAATGCTTTACTAAACTTGCAACAAATTTCATCTCAACAAGTAGCTCATCTTGCTTTATCACTCCCTTTAAATTATAGCTCTAGAAAGTGCATTTTTATCGACACAAGATTAGACGACAATCGTACTTTCATATTGAAATGTGCAAAAAACTTAAACAAAGAATCTGATGATTTTGAAAATGTCATGCACAAATCTATAATTGACTACTACCTAAAATGCCCTCACACTATTGCACACATATTCCTTGCAGAATTTGTGTCAAAATACAAAAAAGATGGAAGAAAACTTCAACTGAACAACAAACCAAGAGTTATATGATTCATTAATTTCAACAAACATATGGACATAGAAAATCATTTTAGAGAACAATTACTCTTGTACATGCCATTCACACTAAGTGAAGAGACATTGAAACATAATTTTCAGTCTTGGGAAAAGGCATACTTCCACCAACAGAATACTATCCAATTGAATTGAGCAAATTTTTGCTATAATACAAACTCTACATTGGGCGATATTGATACAACTATCAATGAACTAATTGAAAATGAACCCAACATTGAAAATGCATGCTATATAGACAAATTACATAAACAAGAAGACCACTATAATATACAGGAGGATATGCAAACCACATTCCATATAACCCTGCAAAACATATCTCAAAATGGATTTGAAATTGCTCGATGCCCACAAATAATGGATAATAATGACTACTACAAATTGAGAAGAATGCTAAATATAGAACAACAAGCAATTGTCAAGGATGTTATTATGAAAAAAATGAAAGATTTAAAGACTCCATTGCACTTGTTCCTAACAGGAGGGGCTGGAACATGAAAGACATTTACTGTAAAAGCTATTTATGAAGCTCTAATACATCTATATAGCAATTGCATAAACAATGATCAAGATAAATCAAAAGGACTAATAACTGCATACACAAGCAAGGCAACATATAACATTGGATAAACAACACTACACTCAGCCTTTCACATACCTTTCAACAAATATGAATTTGTCCCACTTAGCATAGAAATTATGAACTCAATGTTAAAGAATTATGGTCAACTGCATGTGCTCCTCATAGACGAAATTTCATAAGTTGGCTCTACATTTCTACGATACATTGACAAATGATTACGTGATATTAAACAATTACCTACTACATACTTTGGGAACCTTGACATAATTTTCTATGGTGATCTTTACTAGCCACTCCCTATACTAGATGCTCTAGTCTTCGACAAAAAACACAATCTCACAGAGTTAATGCCTCACAATTTTTGGAAGGACAATGTCAAGTGTTACTCATTAATTACAACCATGTGGTAACAAGATGAAATTTTTTTCTCAACACTCAATAGAATACGCCTAGGTTTACAAACATATGATGTAGGGCCCATTTGCCGTTGCACCAAAAGCCATGACTGTTAGTGAACATGGAACACCACATAATTAAGCACCTGTGGGCAAGGGAGCGCGTCGCATCACCCAACAATCTCCCCCTCGACGCGCATACCAGGTGCTTACGCGGGTCGGGAAGGCACCGGGGAGATTTGAACCCATGACCAAGCCAAAACCAGGCTCTGATACCAATTGTGGGGCCCATTTGCCGTTGCACCAAAAGCCATGACTTTTAGTGAACATGGAACACCACATAATTAACCACCTGTGGGCAGGGGAGCGCGTCGCATCACCCAAAAATCTCCCCCTCGATGCACATACCAGGTGCTTACGCGAGTCAGGAAGGTACCGGGGAGATTTGAACCCATGGCTAGGCCAAAACCAGGCTCTGATACCAATTGTAGGGCCCATTTGCCGTTGCACCAAAAGCCATGACTGTTAGTGAACATGGAACACCACATAATTAACCACCTGTGGGCAGGGGAGCGCGTCGCATCACCCAACAATCTCCCCCTCGACGCGCATACCAGGTGCTTACGCGGGTCGGGAAGGCACCGGGGAGATTTGAACCCATGACCAAGCCAAAACCAAGCTCTGATACCAATTGTGGGGCCCATTTGTCGTTGCACCAAAAGCCATGACTTTTAGTGAACATGGAACACCACATAATTAACCACCTGTGGGCAGGGGAGCGCGTCGCATCACCCAACATATGAGGATATACAATACATAAACTACAATTGTCTAAAGCTACCACCATCTGACCCAACATTTCCCTACCTTTTTTTTATAGAAGAAATGATGTTAATAGACACAACAATAATATTCTCTCAACAATTCCAGGCACACCCATAATATTAGATGCAATAGATATTGAAGATGACAATTATTCAGCAACACGACTATATAATCGTGCAGCAATACTACCAACTCAAATTATCCTAAAACCAAACATACTCATTGAGATTATTGGAGGGAAATACAATACACAAGATGACCTAGTAAATGGGTCTGAAGCAATCTTCAAGTCATACACAAAAAATCAAGACTTTGATATAGTATGGATCCAATTCAATGACCTGAAAGTTGGCAAACAACAACAAAAAGCACTAGATCAATACTATGCTCCAACAATAGAAAAACATTAGGTTCCCATAACTCGAATTGCAAGGCCCATCTCAAAGGTACTTAGTAATGGGAAAATAAAAATTAGAAACCAATTCCCAATACAAATCGTATGTGCTCGAACAATTCACTGATCACAAGGATTAACAATAGATGGGCTTGCATTTGACCCAACTAACATAACACAACATGGATTAACATACAAAACACTATAAAAAACAAGAAAAATTCAATCATTATTTCTATTGACTCCTTTACTTCCCAAACATTTTAAAGTCAAACAACAAATTGAGCAAGAAATGTATCAGCTGTAATCAACAACAAAATGGAAACTTGACAAGCCTCTACCATGCTAAAATTCTTTTCCCCACAAAATATTGTGCACATTAAACACTCGTAGCTTAAAAACCCATGCACATGAGCTCACCACTAACCATGACATAATGTCCTCAAGCATTCTATTCTTACAAGAAACACACATATATACACCATACACAAATATTTTGCTTGAAAAATATAACCACCATATGATGTACCATATACATGGCATAGAAACTTTTGTGTCAAAGAATCTACTTGCCTCCAATGTAAAACACCATCGAACAAAAAATATTGAAGCCATTACATTTACACTACGCCACCATTCCACTGACCTCAATGTCTCTAGCATTTACATATGACCTAATACTGCATTTTTTGAAATCATGACATCAATTTATGAAATAGTCACATTTGTGACTATCGATACTCCTCTTTTCATTATCGATGACTTCAACTTTGACATGTGTACAAAAAATAGAGTGACACAAAGATTCACTGAAAAAATGCAACAACACAATATGAACTTCATCTTGAATGAAGCACATGCTGCAAACAAAACACTCATTGACCATATATGGACAAACACACCAATAAAAATATGTTCCACTTATAGAGCAAAAGCCTATTGGACAGACCACCTTGCCACCTTCACAAATATTCACTTTCCCCCATGACCACATTTCAACTACTCTCATACACAATTTAGAGTTCAAAGAACAACTAGTACAAAAACACACTTTAAATATTCTAATTTTGTCCTGCAGCAACAATGGATTCAACAACATCAATACATGAAGCAGACCCAAACGAAGACAAAATAGCAAAAAGGTAATTACATTGAGCATTTAAACTAATAACATTTCTTTCTAACACTACGAATATAAAAAAACTAATGTCATGGTTGCTCATTTGCCTAAGCCAAAATTGACTACTCAAAGGCTAACAACTATTGAAGATTTAAATGCCTGAAAATCAACCAATACTTTTCAAGGAAATGTGCTCGTTGTGTACAAAGTTGTCCTTGATATAACCATAGGAACATGATAAGTTCTACGTACAAATTTGACAAACTCCAAAAGTGAAATGACTATAACAGTTAGTATTGGAAGCAACCTCATACAAAAATATGAGAATACAATAGTTGCAGGCACAACTATAGCAATTACAGATTTTGACATTGGACCTAAGAGTGAGTATGATTGTGGAGATTCAGACTGCATACTAACTCTGAATGATTCTGGCATAGTAGAAACAATTCCACTGTTGTTAACTAAATACAAATTCATTCCAAGCACAACTATAAAAAACTTGCTCACTAGTACAGAAGACTACCCCAATGGATCAGTCGGTGCAATAGTCACAACAACATACAAAAAAGGATCTCAATACATACTTGACATCAAAGATGGTCACACAAACATGGATCAAGTACTGGTATTCTTTTGCACAATATTTCTATTTTCATTCACATTTTTTATATTTTTATTTCCTTTTTAAAAAAAATCAAATGATTAACAATTTTATCTAATAACAACTAAACATGCATTCCAAATTTTCCCACTTCTACCTCCAAATGCAAGAGAAACTACATAAAAATGAAATGCCAGTACTGCTCTTTCGAAGCATTGCAACTTTTTTTTTTCAAAAACACTCTCTTCGCACTACTCTTGCAACATATATTTGTCCACTGAATGACAAAAGAACAACTCAACAACTAAATGACCTCTTGCACACAACATTCGAGGTAAAAATTTAAAATGTCTATTGTTCTTCATTTCTTCCTCCCCATTTTATTGCCATATTGACACTGTAGACACCTAAAAATCCTTTAAAAAATAAAGTATTTTTATTTTTTGAAAAAATTCCTGATGACATCATCATTAATTAATTAATTAATTCATTTTTATGCCATTAAATCCCTTTATCTTAATTAAAAATATTTAATTAAGGAATCCCTCCCAAAAATGTTTAAATCTTATTTAAACATTATTTCCTTATTTATTAATTATTTAATTAATAAATTGACCAAAAATCCTAAAATAAATAAAAAATTTATTTTTTGCCCAAAACTTGGCCAATTTCCTTAAGACCAGTAACCTCTTCCAAAATCTTCTAATCCTTCTTTAATTTTAATTACAAGCTAATCCCATCATTTGCTACCCCTAATCCCAACTCAAAATATTTAATTAAGATTAAATATTAATCCTCATGTTTATTAAAAAAGTTTTAATAAATATCTCCTCAACCCAAACCCTTGAAATAAATAAAACTTTATTTATTTCCTAAAAATCTAATTTATCCTCATCCTAGGAAATTCTAGACTATTCTAGAAAGTTTTTATCCTCATCCAAAATCTAGACTCTTCTAGAAGATGTCTTCAAACCTAATCCTAATCCCCTCCTAACCTTGTCACATTCCCTAAACATGGGTTAAAACTTACTAACCCAAGCCAAAGTTAACAAATATCTCCTCCTTCACCCACCCTCATTAAATGCCATCCACTTGCCTATCCCTAAGCTAATCCTAAACCATCCTAATCCATCCTCTAATCATTTGCACAAGCCTAAGCAAGCTTAAAACCTTCCTAATCAAGTCCAAGTCGAAATTTCTCTCATCACCCTCAAAATATCTCAACCATAAAACTTTATGAAGCCCACTAGGCCATAAATGACTCTTCCAAGCCCTTTTATTGCTCTTACAAGTCATTATGAGGGTCTTTATGAAGATTTTATCTCTTGAGCCTCCTTTGTTGACTCATCCTTCCCCTTTCCTCCATCCTCTCACCATGTGACATGTGTCACTCCTTGATTGGCTATAAGGAAGCACAATCCATGTGCTCTCCTCTCATGCAATCTGAGCCCTCCATGAGCTTTTTCCCATCCTTGCATCTTAGCCCTCAATCCCTCAAGCCTCTTGCCTATAAATTGGATCCTTCCCCTTTGCAAAATAACATAATCCATGAAGTAAAGTCATAATGCCATTTTGAGAAGCCATTTTACATCAAAACCATACACTCACACCCAAATTCCAACTCCATTTGAAGCCATTTTTGAAGCATAAGCTTGAGCATACATCCTATCTATTTAGACAAAGCCACTCAACAAGAGAGCTTCTTATTGAGAGAGTCCATTAATGGCTCATATTCTCAATTGAGAGCTCATCTTAGTCTATCTTGAAGTTTATGAATTTTGTTTAGTTTGTAGAAGCTTTATTTAAATTTTGTTTCTATTAGCATACTAACATTGCTCATATACATTTTGGCACGCCCAGTGGGACCCCGCATGGGTCATCTTCATTAGCTTTTTTAGTCAAGTTTTGTATGTCATTTGCTGATTTTGGCTAATTTTACTTGTTTTTGTGATTGGTAGGATTGTATAAATTGGTTTTGTAGGTCCACATGAGCATGAAGAAGACAAAGGAACTCATAATCTATCTCATAGTGTTTGCATATTTTTCAAGCTTATAGGTGGACAAAGAACTTGGAATTCTTCTTCCTCTTCTTGTCTATATTCTTCTTATTCCATCTATGTCTTCTTCTTCTTCTTGTGGGAGATCTTGGCCATTTTTTTTTTAAGGAAGCAAAATCATACACACTTCTTTTTAGTGCTTAAAATGAACCCCCAAATCATACTTAAATCCATTAAAAAATTAAAAATTTGCAAAAAAGAAAAAATCTTTTAACAAGTGAAACTAAACCAATCTAATCATTTGCATCCTTGCAACATCAAGGTTTTAGATGCATTCATGCAAAGTTAGGAACACTTCATTTTTGGGAATTTAAAAAGAACTTCAAGTTTCCATTTCAAAAGGTTCAAAATCAACACTAAGTGCACACTAAAATCTAAATCAAACTCAAAGCATCAATCAAGGATAAAATGAACCTCATTTGCAAATATGTTAAAGTTCTTTTAAAAATCTCATGAAAACTAAGAGTCCTAAATGGTAGCCAAAATTGTCCTAAAAAGCTTTGTCATTTGTTCCAAACAAATGTCTTGTTGCAAAATCTTGAATGTTTCTTACGTTTTTTATGCATCAAAAAAATCTAGAAATATCATTTTTGGGCTTAAAACATGCAAACTAGAACACAAAATCTTGAATGAAAATCAAAGTCCAAAGAGTCATTTTCACTTTTGAGTCCAAAAACAATCTTGAATGATCTAAGGTTAAAACAAAGCACTTCAAAGTTCTTAAAACAACACACAAAATCTCAATCTTGAATGCTCAAAAGAAAAAACTTGAATGTTTAATCACTTGTCTTTGAATGCATGTTGCTAAAATCACTCTTGAGTGCCATGGATTAAAATCAAAGTTTGTTTTTTTATGAATGCATGATTAAAACAAAAAATCCAATCTTGAATGCCATAGATCAAATAATAATCTTTTGGAGCATAAAAAGAATCTACATTTTTGTAATCTTTTAAGTTATCAAAACAAATAAAAATGCTTTGAGTGAGTTTGTCGTTGGACTCACCCTCTTTAATCACCCATCAATTTAACCATTGGTTGCAATCTCAGTGCCATCTATGGGGATGGGTCCACCTAAGAGGGTGTTAAGTGCTCCACGCAAATCAAACTCCACTCACTTGGATTTTTAGTGGTTTTTCTAAGTTAGAAAATTCCTTGAATGCACATTAATCTCGCTCACACTTCATTTGGGCATAAAAATTGGACAAATCTTGACGTGGAGGGCCTCCGGGCGTGCGCTTGGCAATCGAGTTTCACACATCTTTGTTTTGGGCTTAAAATAAACTCACACTCAATCTTGAATGCCTAAAAATCAATGAACATCGCATGGTTTTGACGAATTTTCAATGGCGCTCGCATTTCTTATGTTGACGATCTCTCGACGTTCATTATGCTAATGACGCTGTCAAATTGGAATGAACATTGTATGCCATAATCACAAGTGTCTTCAATCATAGCTTACAAAATTTAAATCATCAATTGGAATGAACGCGTGTCTTTTAAAGCCCAAGATCATGTATGTGGTCTTGTTTTACACTTTTTAGGAGGCCTGCTTGGGGATTTCATCACCCCTTGGGACGACCTCAACTCCAGCATTTCGGCGGAGTATAAAGATCGGGAGGTGAATCCAAAGACACCTCTCTTGGAATCAAGATTTTGTCACTCGGGCTAAGCCTCAAGGAACTTTATACCCTTGAGAAGTGAAAGAGGAGAAGTGGGTTACCGCTCCTCTCAACTGTGTGACATCTTTTTGGTTTCATCTACGGATATGGGCCTCACGTACCTTGCATATATCGAGGACTCCCTAGCTAAACAAAATTTCATCCTTGTAGAAAGCTTCCTAGGATGTTGGTATGTTTGACGTGCTTGCTCCAAACTTTTGTCTGCTTGTTTGTTTATAGCTTTTGAATGAATGTTTGCCAATTTTGGTCGAAATTCCAAAAAAGCAAAAAATCTCCCAGCTCAAGGCATACTTAGCGTAGTCACTGCCTCATCAGAAAATCATCCAAGCTCCCCCGCTGCAACCAAATCTATCTAGTTCCTTGCTTTAGAACAATCCCAAATCCAAAGTCTCTCCAAATCATCCCCCCCTAGCCAGCTAGAAACCCAATCCAAAATCACACCCAAGCCTTTAGAGAGTTGTTGTCATTCTGCTAGAATTTGTTATCCAATCAATCTGACCAATCCACCAGCCTCACCAAGGTTATCCTTTTGATAGATCTTTGTCTAGGGTAATCTAGCTTTGTCACCTATTATCCCTCATCACCTTGAGCTAAAGGTTGGGATCCACAAGTGATCAATCTCGTGTCATGCCCATAGGATCATTAGTCTATTCTTAGGTTGACACAATCTCCACCAATCCAGTGCATAGGAAAGCAAAACTCTCACTTTTTGACAGCATGCCCTTGAAGTCTTCCATCCACAGGAAAGCCAAAAATCTCCAGCCAATCCTCCTTAGGTCTATCATGCAACTTTGACTCTCCCTAGGAAATCTTTCATCAGCCAATCCAAAATCTGTGCTTAACCCAAATCCAACCATGAGCTTCCGTGTTCATCCATACACAAGACCCCATCCCCATAAAACTCATCATCAAAGCATGAAGTACCAATCCTATCATGATGTGTTTGGTCGCATTGTCCTTGCTCTCGCCACCTCCTATTCCAATGATGATGAAAATCTTGTTGAGTATGACGGGTATATTGAAAGCCTTAGAAACATTCCCCCAAGCATCCCCCAAAATCCAAGAGTTATTCCAAACTATCTAGTTATGCCATCTGATATTCTAGCTTCCCCTCCATCACCCCATCAACCAAGCTTCCAATCTTCCACCCCCATCACACTAGCTATTCCTGTCAATCCACCTCCACCTTCGACACACGAGTCTCCAAGGAATCTCCTAGAGGAAATACAAGAAAAGTTGCCTCCAGCAGTCGATAAGCCATGTCATCTAATCCAACCATGTGAAGTAGTCAGTGATGAAGCTTCCCCATCTATAATACCACCTCCATCTCCCATAGCTATCATCCCCATACCATCCATCAAATTGCTTAAAATCCTTCCACTTTTCGCAAGCATCAAAATCCCACCACCTGTCAAATCCCTCCAAATCCTATCCACATCGCCTCCAAGCATTTCCCAAATCTCTCGTAATGACCCTAATGCATCCATCTTCTACTCATTCATCTCCACTACTGAATTTCCCATCTATCCATCTGCTGCCTTTGAAGAATCCATCCCTTCACCTCCTATCGCACCATCCACTCCAAACCAATCCTATCAAGATCCTGCCCAAAAGCATGTTGACATCCCCCAAAGAATAAATGAAGATATCATCGTACCATGTCTTCCATCCATAGTGCAGTCACCATCTCCTCCATCTCCAAAACCTCGAGCCATATCTCCTCCACTACAAGATATCTTGTCATCCCACCAGCTACATCAAGATCCTATCCTTCCATCTCCCCCGCTCCATGCTTCCATCTTACCACCTATCCAAGCTATTCCACCATCTATAGTCTACCCTCTTGGTTCACTTACATTCATCCATGGTGGCCCTCTCTCAGCAGAAGAATTAAGAATAGTATCTCCCCATTGCAATACACCTAATAAATCACTTCTACCATTTTCTGCAAGCAAAAAGTTTCCTCAGCTTGTTCAAATGCTCAATCGATGGCATTATCAAGGTCAAGGTTTAGGACCACAAGAGCAAGGAATCAGAGAGCCTATTATTGCACAAAAAAATCTAGGATTTCATGGTCTTGGATATGTATCCAAAGGCTCACCATCTAAAGGTGTTGGTACACCACACCCCCAAACCAAGCCTATCTCCAAGCCCACCATGCCAGCCTCCCATCACTCCTTCAAGAAATCTTATGTCATCCCCCCTCCACCATCTTTGCAACCCAAAACAACCTACCATATCCCCCCTTCATCCGCTAAATCCATTTTGGGTTCCTATGTCCCAAAATCTACCATCCTCCATCCTCCTATTAGCCATCATAAAAATCCTATTCCATCCATTCCTATGCAAGATCAAAAAAAGGCACATATCAGGGCACATCATCCATCATCACCCCCCTACATGCTCTTTCATATCCTCTCCATCTCACAAAGCTTCTCCTAACCATCTTCCCAAAGCTTACCACAACAATGTAAATGCCAACTTCAAAATGCATAAAGCTAAAAATCCACATCCTAGGCAATCATATGTCTATTCTAAAAGACATACTCCAAAAAGGCAAAATCCAATCAAAGAATGCAAAACAATGCAAAAGCCTATGAAAAGAAAATCCAAAACCATGTGGATCCCCAAGAAAAAAGTTGAAACCCAATGCATAATGGCATCCACCATTGCTAATCCGCCATCTAGTGACTCATGTCCCCCATCTCCTAACTCCATCTTGGGTGCCTATATCCCCAAGAATGCTTCCACAAATCCTCCATCACGCCCGCATCTACCATCTATCCCCCATATGCTCTTTTCACACTCGTCCCAACATGTGCCAATGTTGCTCTTGCAAGCATCCCCATATCATGCTCCTTTCCAACCTTTTCATCCCTCCATCTCCTACCATCAATCCCATCTAATCCAATCTATTGCATAAATCACACATCCGGTGTACCAACAACTAGCAACAAAATTGAACATTCCAACAGCCAGTGAAAAATCCCAAAAAAGCCAAAATAGCTGAAGAAAGCCAAAATCATTCTAGTTAAGTCCAAAAGTCAAAAAGTCAAAAAAAGAAAAGAAAAGAAAAGCGTCCACTGGTGAAAACTTGGCAATTCAAGCCCCTTGGACAAGTACCATGATGAAAACTTGGCAAACAAGCGTCATGCGTAATCCTGCCATCCCCAGCTTAGCCTATCACCCTCATGCTTTTGGTCATCTCTTGACATCCACCTCCATCTTCCAATCTATCCACCTATCCTCCATCCTCCAGCTTCCATCTCACACCATTCACTAATCTTATGCAGCTTCAGCCAATCATCTCAGCTATCATCCATCTCCCTAGCCCCTTCAACTTTTTCCATCCTAGCTTCAATCCTATCACATCCATCATAAGACCTCCTTCCGCATGTTATCTTCTAATTGGGGGCACTATATTCCTTGGAGATCTTGTCTTGTCCATCATCCCTTGTCATTGGTATCTAGCTCTAGGCTATCCTCATGCAAACCCAATGTCATCTCTTTATATCTATCATAATCCTAGCTATCTACCATCCTATCCAGCCATCTCATCCTGCTCCTCTAGCTATCCTTGGTCACAAAATCTCTCATCATCATTGGATGCATCCTGCCAAATCCATATCTTTTGCTATCACCCCACCCTTAGCTTTAGCATCTTGCACAACATCGAACCATCCCGCTATCCTATCATCCTGAGCTTTTGCCTGCTTGTAACTATGTTGGTCTGTTAGCTTGTACCATATCTTGATTAGCTCACTTGTAAATATCTTGGTCTGTCAGCTTGTACATCCTCTTTACCTTAGTACCATTGCATCTATCTAGCGTTCATGTCAATTCGTCCTTGATCAGCATCTTGCACCCATCGCACATCTTGGTTAACTATTCCAACGCATCCTTTAGCTAGATTTCCTGTCACCAAAGTTTTATCTTTCTTAGTTCAGCTTGCCAGACGCATCACTCATCCAAATCCACCAGCTTCGGTGCTCTCCGATAGGTCCTTGCAGAATATAGCTTTCCTCATGTCTGATCTTGGTCCGTTAGTACCTTGTCCTACCCATCTCGTTGGCAAACGGATCTCTTTTGGATTTTCACTTTCTTTTGATTCGGGATCTTTCCTTTTAGGTCTTGAAGTATCTTTTCCAAGCAATCTCCTTGTTCCCTCCTCAAGGTTGCCATGATCTTCCATATCATGGTATGCTGTGAATGAGGCAATTAGAGCGTAAGGTATTGATCAGGTCTTTCATTTGATTTTCTTTTCTGCTTGTGGGTTCTCCAATGTCGTTTCCATGCTGCTTCCTCTAGGATTCATGTGTGATGCTGGGGCAATCCTTGTGTGTTTGTTTTGAGTTAGTTTGTCAGTCCTTTGGACGGTTGGTGAAAAGGCCTTGATGTTCTTGGTAACCTTGGCAATTAACTAATAGTCCTATAGCAAATCTAGTGCTCAACTACATGGTGGTACTTCTCTTTGAAGTATCCCCCCGCTCAAAAAGCTTCAATGGTTTTCCTTCATCTCCATTATCCCCCATCCATATCCAGCATCCGTCTCTCCTACCCCAGCTTATGCATCAGTACCTCTTTGAATCACTCCTCACCTTTAGCTTTAGGGATCCACAATCCTAGTCTTAGGGATCCACCAATCTAAATCAATCCACCAAGCCTCATCTTTCGAGATCCACAATCCTAGTCCTAGGGATCTCCGAAACCCATCTTCCGCCAATCTGACTCTTTGAAATCTTGTTGCATCAGCTTTTTTAATCCCCTCATCCATCTCCCCATCCTGGATTCCTTTTATAGCGCTCTGCTCCTTCATCCTCTGCAATCCCTGGGATCTTAAGCTTGCTTCCTCTTATGCCTCTGATTCTCCCTTTATCATTCTCCCGTAGTGAGAGTTTGAGCTAACCAAACCTCTTCTCTTAAGAAAATCTGAGTCTTCTTGCTCATCTCAAATTCTTGTACTTTTCAAGAAGTCATCGAGCCTCACTTTCTCTCCCCACCGCCTTCTTGAGGGGGCATCTCACAGTCCATTCTCTCCTCTTCTGCTCTAGCCTTGGGCATCTTATTTTCTTATCTTTGATGCCATGCCACTTGCAGCATCACATCAAAGAGGGGCAAAATGTAGACACCTAAAAATCCTTTAAAAAATAAAGTATTTTTATTTTTTGAAAAAATCCCTGATGACATCATCATTAATTAATTAATTAATTAATTAATTTTTATGCCATTAAATCCCTTTATCTTAATTAAAAATATTTAATTAAGGAATCCCTCCCAAAAATGTTTAAATCTTATTTAAACATTATTTCCTTATTTATTAATTATTTAATTAATAAATTGACCAAAAATCCTAAAATAAATAAAAAATTTATTTTTTGCCCAAAACTTGGCCAATTTCCTTAAGACCACTAACCTCTTCCAAAATCTTCTAATCCTTCTTTAATTTTAATTACAGGCTAATCCCATCATTTGCTACCCCTAATCCCAACTCAAAATATTTAATTAAGATTAAATATTAATCCTCATGTTTATTAAAAAAGTTTTAATAAATATCTCTTCAACCCAAACCCTTGAAATAAATAAAACTTTATTTATTTCCTAAAAATCTAATTTATCCTCATCCTAGGAAATTTTAGACTATTCTAGAAAGTCTTTATCCTCATCCAAAATCTAGACTCTTCTAGAAGATGTCTTTAAACCTAATCCTAATCCCCTCCTAACCTTGTCACATTCCCTAAACATGGGTTAAAACTTACTAACCCAAGCCAAAGTTAACAAATATCTCCTCCTTCACCCACCCTCATTAAATGCCATCCACTTGCCTATCCCTAAGCTAATCCTAAACCATCCTAATCCATCCTCTAATCATTTGCACAAGCCTAAGCAAGCTTAAAACCTTCCTAATCAAGTCCAAGTTGAAATTGCTCTCATCACCCTCAAAATATCTCAACTATAAAACTTTATGAAGCCCACTAGGCCATAAATGACTCTTCCAAGCCCTTTTATTGCTCTTACAAGTCATTATGAGGGTCTTTATGAAGATTTTATCTCTTGAGCCTCCTTTGTTGACTCATCCTTCCCCTTTCCTCCATCCTCTCACCATGTGACATGTGTCACTCCTTGATTGGCTATAAAGAAGCACAATCCATGTGCTCTCCTCTCATGCAATCTGAGCCCTCCATGAGCTTTTTCCCATCCTTGCATCTTAGCCCTCAATCCCTCAAGCCTCTTGCCTATAAATTGGATCCTTCCCCTTTGCAAAATAACACAATCCATGAAGTAAAGTCATAATGCCATTTTGAGAAGCCATTTTACATCAAAACCATACACTCACACCCAAATTCCAACTCTATTTGAAGCCATTTTTGAAGCATAAGCTTGAGCATACATCCTATCTATTTAGACAAAGCCACTCAACAAGAGAGCTTCTTATTGAGAGAGTCCATTAGTGGCTCATATTCTCAATTGAGAGCTCATCTTAGTCTATCTTGAAGTTTATGAATTTTGTTTAGTTTGTAGAAGCTTTATTTAAATTTTGTTTCTATTAGCATACTAACATTGCTCATATACAGACACCATCTTATTTTTTGCAGGTACTAGGAGTTCTGAAGCCTACAAATGCCTTTTACAATCCTTTCCATGCTTACTGCCCTAACTATAATTTCATATTTGAAAAGTATAGTGAACTTGATGACAAAAAAGCTTATTGCATTGGATGCAAAGAATAGGTCAGCTACACATACTCTATGCACATAAAAGAAATTATAACAAACAACAATAACCAAACAATCCACTACTTTGCTGAAAAAAAATTGTCCAACAAATCTGGCCTTCCTTAAAAAACATGACCTATGAGAAGTATATTTTTGACAAATCAGTAGTCATGTTCACTTTACGAGACTTCACAATGAAAGGCAAATTCACACTCAATCAAAACAACATGATTGTACGTGCCACTCTACTTCAAGAATAGTAGAATGACATCACCAACATAGGTTCGTGTACTATTCATCTATATGTTTAAAATCTTATTCCCACTTGTTCATATTAAACAGTTCCAACATTTCGCCAACATGAATCTTGTTTTGTAGGTAACATACTATCAACATTGAAGACATAATGCATACAGTTCTACATGCTTCCATTTTGCTCATGGCTTACTTAGAAAATTTTGTCCCTTCAATATAGTAAGAACAATCAATGCTCAGAAAGAAAATTACACAAGCATTGTAATCTCTTTTGTTTAAACCAAGTTTCTTAAGAAGTACATTTGAACAATTTTGATTCGAATATTATACTGATCATACTATTTGCACCAGCTATAGCTGAAACATCTTATGCTTTTAGACAATCACAGTAATGCATACTACTTTATAATATTTCCTGTGTCATATATTTCCATTGTTTTATGCCTTTCTCAAGTTTTTAAATATCTACGAATATTTATAGATATTTATTATACTGGTATTTTATGTTGAAGATATCTGCTGTATTTTGAAAACAATTTTTGCACTTGATCATCTTCAAGATATTTGCTATATTTTGAGATTTGGCCATAAATAACAAAACAACATTACTAGCAATTTGGAGATCTCATATTTTATTGAATTTTATGTCCACAGTGTTACAATAATTAAGCTCTGTAGCTTAGATTTTCCCATCATATCAATTATCATAACCAGATTTGATATTTATTAGTTCATAACAATTAATTAATTCTATTGTAATGGTTTTTATTTTGTTTTTAAGCTTTGCTCTGTACAACGTTGGGTATTCTTTAGGTTCATTTACCTGGAGAAAAAAGAGTTATTGTATTTCTTTTAAATTGGAAACACCCACTTGTTAATGCTCTATAAAATGGTCTACCACATAATTTTGAGGCCTGAAACAAAAGTTTAGCTTCAGCATATGCTTTTAGTTCTATGATTTAAAAATTGACTGATGGCATTCCTTTACACGAGTGCAGTGAATCCATTAACATAGTGCACAAGTATTGGCTTCTTTTCTTTATTCTGATTGTAAAACATGAGTATTGCCATATTAAGTGATTTTTTACCTATAAAAACTTCCTATCACTAGTTATGATGGAAATCACTCACAATTTAGATCGTAGGTTTCCAAAGCTATTTAGCATGATGCTTTTCAACTCCAATAATTGGAAAGGAATTTAATCTTTGTATCCAGACTTCTAAGTTTTAAACCCATCATTGCATCTTTGTACTAACTGATTTGATGGATTTTATCAATTATTTATACTCTTCCTGCTGCTTATTTGCTTGTCAAAGAGTGAGAAAACTAGTATTTATGGAGTTTGTTGTCCTTCAATGATTTTCTGTTTACTAGCACATTGACACTACTTTACAGAAATATTTGATGCATTCTTAGCATCATTTGATTTTTTTTTTCTAGAAAACTTTCAAATATAGCATTACAAAATAATAATAATCTTTCAATGACTGTAACTTATCTACAATTTAGAAATTTAACCCTTTGTGCTCAAACAAATATAAGACTAGCTTATATATATATATATTACGCCGAGAGTAATCGTTCTTGAGGCGCCTATTTTCATTTAATCTGAAGGTTATTTTAATCAAAGTTGGGATTTCTGAAAATGAAAATAGGTGCCTCGAGAATGATTACTCTTGGCGTAATATATATATATATATATAAGCTAGTGGCAATCACGGTGAGAAGGAAAAGTATTTTTTTAATTTTTCTCTATTTCTTTAATGTTAGTGCTGAATTATTTATTTCTTTTTAAATATAGTTGTATAAAATTAATATGAAATTGTAATAGTGTAAACTTACTATAAAATTATTCTTGAACATTTAATTTTTTAATTTTATATATGGTGTTTATTTGCATCACTTTAGTTCAGTTTAACTTTAAGCATATTGTTACATAAAATGTTATATTGAAGAGTAGAGTTATAGTTAGGGTTAGGGTTAGAATTAGAGTTAGGGTTGGCATTAAGATTTAAATTAGGGTTAGTATTAGGATTAGGGTTATTGTTACGGTTTGAGTTATGGATAGGTTTAGAGATATGGTGAGGAATAGAGTTATACTTAGAGTCAAGTTTAGCATTAGGGTTAGGGCTAGGGTTATTTTTAAGATTATGGATCTTGTTAGGGTTATAGTTAGGGTTAGGTTTAGAATTAGAGTTAGAGTTAATGTTAGGATTAGGGTTAGAATTAGGGTTACAAATATAGTTAGGGGTAGAATTAGACTTAGGGTTAGGGTTAAGGTAAGGGGAAGGGTAAGACTAAGGGTTTAGGTTACAAATATAGGTAAGGTTAGGATTAGAATTAGAGTTAGGGTTTGAATTAGAGGTAGATTTAGAATTGGAGCTCGAATAAGGGCTAGAGTTAGAGTTGAAATTAGGGTTATAATTAAGGCTAAAATTAGGATTAGGGTTAGTGCTAAAATTAGATTTACGGTTAGAGTTAGAGAAAGGGGTAGAGAAAGGGTTAGTTTTAGGGTGATGGTTAAGGTTAGGTTTATATTTAGAGTTAGGGTTCTATATAGAGTTACATCAGGGTTAAGGTTAGTATAAGGGTTTGAGTTTGGGTTAAGATTAGGGTTAGGGTTAGAGTTTAGAGTTAGGGTTAAGTTACAATTTTAGTGAAGGTTAAACTAAGGATTAGGGTTAGGATTAGAGTCTAATTATGGTAGAGTTAGATTTAGAGTTAGAGTTATATTTAGGGTTAGAGTTAGGGGTAGGATTACGATTAGGAATAGGGATAGGGTTAGGGTTAGTGTTAGGGTTAGAGTTATGGTTAAGGTTAGAATTGGAGTTACGGTTAGGGTTAGAGATAGCTGTAGAGAAAGGGTTAGGGTTAGGTTTAGGGTTAAAATATGAGTTAGCCTGGTTAGGATTATAGTTTGAGTTAGGGGTAGATAGAGCATAGGAATTATGGTTAGAATTAGGGTTAGATTTAGAGTTTGAGTTTGAGTTAGGGTTTCAATTAGGGTTAGGGTTAGAGTTTTGAGTCAGGGTTAAGGTTAGAGTTAGGGTTACCATTACAATTAGGGTTGAAGTCCAATTATGGTAGAGTAAGATTTAGGGCTACAATTAGAGGTAGGGGTAGGGTTACAGTTATAGTTAGGTTTAATGTTGGAGTTAGAGAAAGGGTTAGGCTTAAAGTTATTGTTAGGGTTACGTTTATATATAGAGTTGGGTATAATATTAAAGTCCAATTATGGTAGTGTTAGATTAACTATTAGAGTTAGGGGTAGGGTTATATATAGAGCTACATTAGGGTTAAGGTTAGGGTACGAGTTTGACTCAGGGTTAAAGTTAGAGTTAAGGCTAGGGTTAGGGTTTTAGTCAACATTAAATTTAGGGTTAGGGCTAGGGTTATAGTCTAATTATGGTAGAGTTAGAGTTAGATTTAGGGTTAGAGTTAGGGGTAGGGGTAGGGTTAAGGTTAGGGTTAGTGTTAGGATTAGAGTTAGGGTTAGCTTAGGATTAGAGTTAGGGTTAGGGTTAGGGTTAGAGGTAGGGGTAAAGAAATGGTTAGGATCAGGGTTAGGGTTAGGGTTAGGGTTAAGGGTAGGATGACAGTTAGGGCTAGGGTTAGAGTCTAATTATGGTAGAGTTAGATTTAGGGCTAGGGTTAGGGGTAGGGGAAGGGTTAAGGTTAGGGTTATGGTTAGGGTTAGGGTTAAGATTAGGGTTAGGGTTAAGGTTAGGATGATAGTTAGGGCTAGGGTTAGAGTCTAATTATGGTAGAGTTAGATTTAGGGTTAGGGTTAGGGGTAGGGGTAGGGTTAAGGTTAGGGCTAGGGTTAGGGTTAGGGTTAAGATTAGGTTGACAGTTAGGGTTAGAGATAGGGGTAGAGAAAGGGTTAGGGTTAGGGTTAGGTTTAGTATTGGAATATAAGTTAGGGTTAGAGTCTAAGTTACAATTAGGGTTATAGTTTGAGTCAGGAGTAGACAAAGCATTAGAATTATGGTTAGGGTTAGGGTTAAGGGATGTGGTTAGTGTTATGGTTAGTGTTGCATGTAGAGTTACATTTAGGAAGGAAGCTTGTTCTCATTAGACATGCCTCTTAGCATAATGAAGTAATATAAGGATTTTAGTGTTCCTTAAGTAGTTTTATAATTTTATCTAATAGGTTTATAAATAGACCATTGGTTACTATTAATTATGCTTAGCATGAATAGTGTACAACGAAGGGCTAGTAAATGTTATCGAAGTAATGATTACACTTAAAATGAGTATAAAATGAATATTTTACTTTAGAGTTAGAGTTATATTTAGGGTTAGAGTTAGGGGTAGGGGTAGGGTTAAGGTTAGGGTTAGTGTTAGGATTAGAGTTATGGTTAGGTCAGGATTAGAGTTAGGGTTAGGCATAAGGTTAGGGTTAGAGATAGGGGTGTTGGGATTGTTTTAGAATAACTAAGAGTGGGGGGGGTGAATTAGTTATCCAAGGTCTAAATGCCCTAATAATGCTTTTTCACCAATTATAATGAGCCCATTAAACTATTCATGCATCCAAGCTTAAAATAACCATCTTAGCAAGTTACAACAAATCAACATGCAAGAATAAAACATGCAAGATCAACACATGACACAGTGATTTACATGAAAACCCAATTTGGGAAAAACCACCAGTAACATGCTACTCAATTCTCACACTTCTAAAGTGATGTCCTATTAAAGGCTTGCCTTGTTAAAGGCTTACAACACACTGCTAAATGTGACCTTGTTAGAGGATTTCACCATACTATTAGGAATGGGCCTAGTCAAAGGACTTTGGAACATTCACTTGGAATGTTACCTTGTTAAAGGATTTACAACATGGCTATTAAACCAACCTAAGTCCATAGGATTTATACTAACTGTTACAATTGCTAGAGAGTAACAATAAGGGTTTTTGATCTGATACAAATCACAACATATCTTGTAAATTTTAGATCATACTTCAGTTTAATCCTTTGCTTGGCTTCAATCACTGTGGCTCTGACAGCTTGTCTTCCTCTCAAGCTTCGTCTCCTTGAGTCTTCTTGCTCATCATACCAATGCAATAATCTCTATGGTCACCTATCGAAATAGAGTTTCTGTGCTCTCTTCCTCCTTAGCTCCTTCTTTAGCATTTCATGCTTTCATACTTGACCAACCTCTAAGCTTTGTGACCTTATGACTCCTTAAATAGAAATTTGGAATAATTTTCCTGCTCAATTCTCCCTCTCCAAATTTAGGGTTTCAAAATATTAGGTAGGATACAATGTATCTGTCCCATATCTTGTTTTTATCTAGAAACTTCATCTAGAATCCAGTTGTATTTGCCAAAAAACATTTTACATAGTGTTCTGTGCCACCAACTCATCATTCTTATCTTCTATTTGGTTCACAAAATTCTAGATAACAACCATGTTGGCTCAGATCTGGCGAATCTTCAACTTTTCAAATAATGTAGCAGCTCGACACTTTTGACTTTCTGATGCTCGACACATGAACACAACTCGACACTTGATCTTTACTTGGCACTTGATCTTTACTCAAAACTTGATCTTTACTTGGTACTTGATATTTACTCGGCACTTGATCTTTACTCGGCTCTTGATCTTCACTCAGTACTTGATCTTTACTTGGCACTTGATCTTTACTCGACACTTGATCTTTACTCGGCTTGAACTAGCTTGCTCAGCTCCCTCTAATGAATTTAATCAAGCTTTGTAGACAATCTTATTATGAATTCTTCTTCTACAGTTTCTAAGTGTAGCCAACCTCTTCATCTTCAAGTATATTGTCAATACATCACTTTATCATTATCTTAACTGATCTTTACACTTCATTCCAAAACCATAACTCAACCTTTCCCTTAGGTGCTTTTGTTACATCTTATTGATTCTTCATCAATCAACTAAGTGATAGTGGTTGGGTCTTATAAGCAATTGCCATTCCAGCAAATAATAGGTTTGACATCAGTGAAAAAATAATGATTGAACATATTCTATAGCAACAATATCTTTCATACAACGATCTTTTTCAATCAGATTACAACAATCTCCCTCTTTGGCATTGATGGAAAACTAAACTGATCAACCAAATTAACAAAATTCTAACTAGGCTAAAATAGTAAGTCAAATGCCAAAAAGAAAACTTGTTGACTTTTGTATTTTCCTTTTGATCTTATTCCTTATGATCTATCTTTTTACTAAATTTCCTGAGTTGCTCCTTCTGAGATTTGTCATCTTGAGTTCTTTCTTTGCTTCTGCTCCTCCCTTTCATATCTCCTATCCTTTTCATTTCATGAACTGATTAGTTTTTGCTATTTGTCTATTTCAGGGATTTGACCAATTGTAGCTATTTCTCCCTCTTTCTTTGCTTTGATCAGTTTCCTCTTCTTTCTACTTTCTCCCTCTTTCTTTGCTTTGATCAGTTTTTGCTATTTCTCCCTCTTTGACAACAATGCCAAAGAAACATTATTTCAACATCTTATCATGCAACTGTAGCATTTATAAGAACTTCCAATATCTCCCTCTGCCATCTTTCTTGTGACTTGTTTGGAATGTTAGTACTCTGATTACTTCAGGCTAAACCTAAAGTAAGTACCCTCTGCATCAACTTATATCATCTGATCAATCAACTTATTTGATGCAGGGCAGTCTTGCTATTACTTAAGCAGTTTTGGTTAGGGGTATCACTCCTAACTTACCTCTAAGATATTCAAATGCATCTTTAGGTAATGGTTTTGTGAATATGTCAGTAGTTTTTTCTTTTGTATTGATATATTCCATCTTCACTTTCTTGTCTTGCACCAATTCTCTTACATAGTGATACTTGATTGCAATATGCTTTGTTTTTTGCATGCATCATAGGGTTCTTGGATATGTTGATAGCACTTGTGTTATCACAGGTTTAGTTATTTCTTCCTTCATTCCTTTCAATAGATGCTTGATCCACACAATATTGGTACAATTTATAGCAGCAACAACATACTCAGCTTCTGCTACGGACTGTGATGTACAACTTTTCTTTTTACTAGTCCAAGTGACTAATATTTTTCCTAAGAAAAATGCTCCTCCACTGGTGCTTTTTCTATCATATATGTTACCTCCCCAATTTGCATCAGTGTAGGCCTTTAAATCAAAAATTTCAGTCATCTTGTAGTACAAACCAAAATCTTTTGTACCTTTTAGATACCTCATTATTCTATTGACAGCCATAAGATGATTTTCTTTTGGGTTTGCAAAAAATCTTGCCACTATTCCACCAGATAAAGCAATATCTGGTCTACTGTGCACAACATATTGTAGTTTGCCAATCATGGATCTATACATTTTTTGATTTACTTCAGTTGAATCATCATTCTTAGATAACTTATGTCCTGTTGCTATTGGTGTACTTACTAGTTTTGATTCATCTAAACCAAATGTTTTGAGTATATCCTTGAAATATTTTGATTGGGTTACAAATACACCATGTTTTAATTGATGTACTTGCAATCCAACAAAAAAATTGATCTCTCCAAACATTGACATCTCAAATTCATGTTTCATTTGATTAGCGAAATCTTTGCATAGAACATCTTTTTCTCCAAATATTATATCATCAAAAAAGATCTCAGATATCAAAACATCTTTACCTTTCTCTTCCTTGATATACAGATTGCTATTGTCAACTATTTTCTCAAATCCTATCTTGACAAGATATTTGTGAAGTCTTTCATACCATGCTCTATGTGCTCGTTTCAAACCATATCCCTATTGTTTTCATCAAAAAATACCTCTGGTTGTTCAATATAGACTTCCTCTTCCAATATATCATTTAGAAAAGCAGACTTTACATCCATCTGATAGACTTTAAAACCTTTATATGCAGCATATGCAAGTAAATTTCTTACTCCTTCCATTCTAGCAACAGGGGCAAATGTTTCCCCATAGTCTAATCCTTCTTCTTGAGCATAACCTTTACATACTAGTTTGGCTTTGTTTCTAGTAATCTCACCGTTCTCATCTAGCTTGTTTTTGAATACCCACTTGGTGCCAATCACATTCTTGTTAGCTGGTCTGGGAACCAAACTCTAGGTTTTGTTCTTCTTTATTTGATCAATCTCTTCTTCCATAGCTTTATAACAGTCACCATCTTGCAATGCATCATACACTATCTTAGGTTAAAATTTTCTTAACAGACATGATTCATTTCTTAGTCTATTCCTTGTAATTGGTCTTGCATCTTTGTTACCAATTATTTGTTCAGTAGGGTGATGTTTCTTCACATATTTGGATAATCTTGGTTCTGTCCTTGTTTCCATGTTTGATCTTTTACATTTAGGTTCATTATGCACATCACTGTTAGGTAGTTCTACATCTCTTTCATGTGTACTGACTTCAGAGTCAGAATGAGCATTTTCTTCATTCTGCAACTTAGCTTCTGAATACATCTTGACATTCACTAGTTGTGACTTAGCTGAAACTCAAACTTGTTGTTGAATCCCAATTTGATTGATAGCATCCTCATCAATAGGCATTCCTTCATAAGAATACACAAAGGTTATGTATTCATCCATTCTCTTTGGTTCTTCAACTTGGACTTCTATATGCTCATCAAAGTTTACATTTGCACTTTCCACAATTTTGCATCATCACTTTTTGCATATGCCTTCATCACTTTTTGCATCAAATTTTCCATTTCTAGTATCTTTAAGGATAAAGCATTTGCAACCAAATACTTTAAAATGCTTTACATTGGGTGAGTGACCATACCATAATTCAAAAGGTGTTGCATTTGTACCTTTCTTGACTTGTACTTGGTTCAGTGTATGAACAACTACACTTATAGCTTCTCTCCAATATTTCAGAGCAACAGTCTTTTCCATCATCAATATTCTGGCACAATCAATCACAGATCTATTTCTTCTCTTAGAAATTCCATTCTGTGGGGGAGTTCTAGGAGCTGATGTTTGTCTCTTGATTCCTTTGTCATTGCAAAATATCTCAAATTCATTTGATGTGAATTCTCCACCTCTGTCTGATCTTAGGCATTTCAAACTCTTTCCTGTTTCCTTTTCAACTCTAGCCACATACCACTTAAACATTTGAAAAGCATCAGATTTTTGCTTTAAGAACATAAAAGTCATCAATAAACAACATTATATATTTATCTCCTTTGTAGCTTTGCACTTCTATTGGACCACATAAATCAATATGGAGTAACTCAAGTACTTCTTTAGATGTATAGTTTTTACTCTTGAAACTTGACTTAGTCATCTTTCCTAGCTGACATTGTTTGCACATGATGTTGTCAAGCTTCTTTAGTTTAGGTAAACCTTTGACTTTCTTCATTTTACTGATATTGACCAGATTATCAAAGTTGACATGACATAGCCTTCTATCCCATAACCACACATCATCAAATTTTGCAACAAAACAAGAAGCATTTTCCATATCAAGATAAAACAAATTACTTCTTGTTTGATCTCCTTTTCCTATCAATTTTCCATCAGTATCATAGATTTTTGCAATTTTGTTTCCAAATTCTACTTTGCACCTTACATTGCTTAAATACGAGACACTCAAAAAATTGTAGTTTAGTCCTTCAACATAGTATGCATTATCACATGAAATTTTCTCTGTAAGCTTAATGGAGCCTTTTCCTTTGATTTGATATGGAGCATCATTTCCAAATCTAACACTATTTCCATCATACTGAGTAAAGTTAACAAACTTACTTTTGTCTCCTGTCATGTGATGTGAGCACCCACTATCTATGATTCATTTTTCATTCTTGTTCATACATGTTACCAGTGTTGTAGGATCTTCTTCATCAGATTGGTTCTTCATGGCCACATAAACAATTTCACCATCATTATCATCGGAATCCTCTTTAGCAATACAACACTTCTTGCCTTTGTCTTTGTAATCTCTCTTATCATCTTCTCTTCTATTTTTGTACTTGCTACCTTCCTTGTATTCCTTTTTCTGTGTACACCTTGCAGCAATATTCCTACTTCATTGCAATTGAAACAAATGATAGGTAGCTTACCATTGAATTTTCCTTTGCCTCTGTGAAATCTTCTAGCTAGCAATGCTTCCAATTGTTCCACATCTTCCTCATTAGTGCTATTGTCATTGGATACATATTTCATCTTTCCTCCCTTCTTTGATTTCACCTGTTCAGTGTCTTTCAGTGATAGCTTGGCCTTGAAAGTGGATTCAACATTCTCAGGTCTGTAGTTATCAAAGTTAGATAACTCAAATGTAGTAAGTCTACCCACTATACCTTCAAAACTTATATTGTTTCCTGGTACACATCTTAGCTCTTGTATAGCTGATACTCTAATAGCATAGATAGGGAGCAAGGTTCTTAAGAACTTACTATTAATAGTATCATCATCTAATTGACCATTCAAACATCTTATTGCACTTACCACTTCCTTTATTCTAGAGGCATACTGAGTAGCATTCTCACTTTCCTCCATTTTCATGTCATCAAACTTTCCTCTGAGGCTTTCTCTTTTTGCTCTTTGGACATTCTGATCTCCTCCATAATTGTCTAATAGGGCTTTCCACATCTTGAATGCAGTGTTACATCCTTTGATATCATCAAATTCAGTGTAGTTGAGTGCAGAAGCAATCTCCAACATTGTCTGATTGTGTTCCTATTTGTTTTTCAAATCTTCTGCAGTAAGAGTACCAGTTGGATCAACATGTTCAGTAACAATTGAATTTTGGGCATAATCACCTATGGATCCAAGATGCAGCTTCATCAAACTTTTCCATGCAAAAAATTTTTCTTTGTTGAGCTTGGGAACTTCTCTCTTAGGCATTTTGATCTATTCTGCTTCTAGTTCCTTTAAACTAAATCAACAGTAGTGCCTTGATACCAATTGTTGGGTTTGTTTTAGAATAACTGAGGGGGGGGGGGAGGTGAATCAGTTATCCAAGGTCTAAATGTCCTAATAATACTTTTTCACCAATTATAACGAGCCCATTAAACTATTCATGCATCCAAGCTTAAAACAACCATCTTAGCAAGTTACAACAAATCAACATGCAGGAATAAAACATGCAAGATCAACACATGACACAATGATTTATGTGGAAACCCAATTTGGGAAAAACCACTAGTAACATGCTACTCAATTCTCACTCTTCTGAAGTGATGCCCTATTAAAGGCTTACAACACACTGTTAAATGCAACACACTGTTAAATGCGACCTTGTTAGAGGATTTCACCATACTATTAGGAATGGGCCTGGTCAAAGGACTTTGGAACATTCACTTGGAATGTTACCCTGTTAAGGGATTTAAAACATGGCTATTAAACCAACCTAAGTCCATAGGATTTATACTAACTATTACAATTGCTAGAGAGTAACAATAAGGGCTTTTGATCTGATACAACTCACAACATATCTTGCAAATTTCAGATCATACTCCAGTTCAATCCTTTGCTTGGCTTCAATCACTATGGCTTTGACAACTTGTCTTCCTCTCAAGCTTTGTCTCCTTGAGTCTTCTTGCTCATCATACCAATGCAATCATCTCTGTGGTCACCTATCAAAATAGAGTTTCTATGCTCTCTTCCTCCTTAGCTCCTTCGTTAGCACTTCATGCTTTCATACTTGACCAACCTCTTAGCTTTGTGACCTTATGACTCCTTAAATAGAAATCTGGAATAATTTTCCCGCTCGATTCTCCCTCTCCAACTTTAGGGTTTCAAAAGATTAGGTAGGATAAAATGTATCTGTCCCATATCTTGTTTTTATCTAGAAACTTCATCTAGAATCCAGTTGTATTCGCCAAAAAATGTTTTATACAGTGTTCTGTGCTACTAGCTCATCATTCTTATCTTCTATCTGGTTCACAAAATTCTAGATAAAAACCATGTCAGCTCAGATCTGGCGAATCTTCAACTTTTCAAATAATGCAGCAGCTCGACACTTTTGACTTTTTGATGCTTGGCACATGAACACAACTCGGCACTTGATCTTTACTCGGCACTTGATCTTTACTCAACACTTGATATTTACTCGGCACTTGATCTTTACTCAGCTCTTGATCTTCACTTGGGACTTGATCTTTACTTGGCACTTGATCTTTACTCAGCACTTGATCTTTACTCGACACTTGATCTTTACTCGGCTTGAACTAGTTTGCTCAGCTCCTTCTGATGAATTTAATCAAGCTTTGCAGACATTCTTATTACAACTTCTTCTTCTACAGTTTCTAAGTGTAGCCAACCTCTTCATCTTCAAGTATATTGTCAATACATTACTTTATCATTGTCTTAACTGATCTTTGCACTTCATTCCAAAACCATAACTCAACCTTTTCCTTAGGTGCTTTTTTTACATCTTATTGATTCTTCATCAATCAACTAAGTGATAGTGCTTGGATCTTATAAGCAATTTCAATTCCAACAAATAGCAGGTTTGACATCAGTGACAAAATAATGATTGAACATATTCTGTAGCAACAATATCTTTCATACAACAATCTTTTTCAATCAGATTACAACAAGGGGTAGATAAAGGGTTAGGATTAGGGTTAGGGTTTGGGTTAGGGTAAGGGTCAAGGTTAGGTTTAGTGTTAGAATATAATTTACATTAGAATTTAAGTTACAATTAGGGTTATAGTTTGAGTTAGGGGTAGACAAAGCATTAGAATTATGGTTAGGGTTAGGGTTAGGGGATAAAGTAGGACCGTGGATAGAGTTATATTTAATGTTGCATTTACAGTTATATCTAGGAGGGTAGCTTGATGTCGTTAGACACACCTCTTACAATTAAAGAGAAATACATGGATTACAATATTCCTTAAGTAGTTTTAAATTACAATGTTCCTTAATTAGTTTTAAAATTTTATTAGTTACATTTATAAATAGACCATTGGTTAATGTTAATTATGCTTAGCATGAATAGTGTAGCTACAAACACAAATATTTGCAAGTATAGTTAAGAAGAATTTGAGCTAAAAAGTTAGATCCTTTATTAATTATTCTGATACATAGATGAAAGGAGAACTATATCTCCTAATACAATTATGTAGATGAAGTAATAAGTGAAAAAATGAAAGATGAGAAATCATCATATGGACCATGTGTACAATTCTCCATAATGATGTAAGTACATCACATATTCTTCAGAGATTAAAATCGTATTATGACCTTTGTTCGTAATATGATCATCATAGACCTCTTTCATCATGGCTGGAAATGCATCTACTTTTGCAGAAGTGTTGCGTATGTATTTGGAAACATCTTGCATCTCCATTATCTCTATCTCTTGTACATGATCAATTGATAAAGCTGCATTCTCAAGTGCTTTTACAATAGTTGCACAACATTGTTTAATTATACGTGCACACTTCTGAAACTCTGTCTCAAAAAATGATTTGATCCTATAGAAGAAGTTGGGCTAATGTCGACAATGCTTGACTGTCTATTAGAGGCTGCCATGCCTAAAATAAATCATGAAAAACAATTTAGAAAGCATTAGCACCAATAAAAAAGAAGAATAAATGCATAGTTAATGAAAGGGACATAAATTTTAAATCAATAATGGTTTTGAAAAAACATAATAGGTCACTTAGTATAATCAAGTGTGGAGAAAATGAATATAAAATCCTAATTGTATTAGAATTGGTAATGAAATTTTGGGTATGCAGACATGGTAATATTATGACCTTTGAAGGATAGTGAAGAATATACAAACATACTTTTCAAACATTAAGTAGCAATGTATTGGTTGAAAGTCATGAAACATAATCATTTTGATTTATTTCAATCAAAGAAGGTCTTTATAATTTGAATTAATGTAATAGCTACCTTAATTTGAGGACCCAATTGATGATAATAGTTAAAATTACAAATTGGAGAATTAGTAAAATTAAATTTCAGCCTAATCGTACTTGCAACCGTTAAAAAGTGCAAATAATAAGGTTATAATGTTGCATTGAGCATATCCAATTATAGTTGTAATTAATTGTGGAATATAAACTATCAATGCAATAATAAGAACAACAACATAATAGTTGACGATGATGATAACATAATGTAGTAGAACAAATAAAACTTTATTATTAAATAGTATGTTTGAAAACATCAACAATTTTCAAGACTTCTCAATCTACATTCTTCTACTTTTCTCTTTGAAAGTTGTTTCCCACTTTCCATTTTCTCATAGTGGTCGTATGTAAATGGTGGCATTATCCTCAAAGATTCCAGTGACTTAACACGAGATATGGCCACAAATGTCAATCCTGCTGTTTCTCTTGGACCTATGTCAATTGTGGCTTTTGAAAGAGTTAGCCCTTGAGATTTGTGAATAGTCAACACCCATGCCAACCTCAATGGTAGTTGGAAGGTCCTACCCCTCTACAATGGAGCTATTGGTATTATGTTTGGATGATGATCATCAAATGGTACTCCAGGATAATTATCAAATTCAACTGTAACATATGCTGGTGGCTCAGCTGGAGCAGTTCTTGGTTTGTAGACAATATTTCTGATATATCCCAATGATCTATTCACAAGACCAGCTTCTATCCATATATTTTTAGTCAACATTACTCTTGCATTGTTATTGATCAATAACTCTCTATCAAGTTCCTTGCCTGATAAATCTTCATTTTCATTACCATTCATTGACTTGGTTACAAGGCTACATGCAATTGGATGTCTTAAACAATACAACATCCTCATGTTATGGTTATGAAAATTGTCATTTGTAGAGAATAAATGTACTGTCTTATCAAACTCATCATTGGTTGAACCATCTAATCTTATAGGTGTTCTTGTCATGAGAAAGTTCTCGTCATCTATTTGTGGATTGGCATCTCTAACATTTGTGAGAAGCTAACAAAATCTTTGTTGTTGGATATTTTCTCCATCTTGCCTAAATACTTTATCTAGTGTAACCACTGTCTTGAATTCCTGCCATAATAACTTTTCCCGCCTATTGCTATCATATGCTGGTCTATCATTAACATGAGGTAATTTCTCAAAATCACCAACTAAAATAATAGATACACCTAAAAGATAGTTGCAAAATTTAAAGTTACGTACAGAAAGTAAAATCGAAAGATATACATTGTATATGACCAATGTTAACAAGAATTAAGAGACATTAATAACACCATGTATTGTAAGGAAAGGGATGCCTCCAAAGCTTATGTCTGCTTTATGCGGGAAGGCTTGTCTAAGTCGACTATCTATATTTTCCAGCATATTTTGGCCAATGAAGTTCATTTCATCAATCAAAAAATATTTGATGTTTTGCATCTCTTGTTGAAAGCTTGCAAGTCTTGTCCCTTGTAATTGGGCAAAATTTGTAATCGAAATCTGCAACTTTGAATGAATGGTACATGCTCCTATATTGAAAGCTACAACTCCAATTGGTGCAAGCAATAGAAGTGGAGAAGGATTTTTCATCGATGCCATCTGAAGAGATTGATTGATGGCACCAATTAGATAAGACTTTCTTGTTCTCGCTGTTCCTTGAATTATCATAAATAAAGGATTTTCCACTTGATTGCTATGTAGTGTGTCAGAATAATGTCAACTGCCTTTTGTTTCTTGTGACTGAGAGTTGTAAAGTTGGTGCATTGTGGAATATCATCATACATAAGACATCCATGCTTTTTCATTTCAGGTATGAAATTTATTGCTCTAATTGTCTCCTCTTCAGTTTGATATTCACTGCACCAATTTGTATTTCTATCAATATATCTCCTTCCCGATATGTCAATTTCAAAAACTGCCATATGTTGACCATGGTGTAACCCATATATTATTTCCCACTCATGTTCTGTAGTATTTTCCTAAATGGATCTATTATCTTCCATCTCTGAATCACTTGAAGGTTCATCATTTTGTGCATGTTCTTGCCTTTGGACATGCCATGGATTGTAGTTGAATGAGTCCTAATTTGCTACTATAGTATCATCATCATGACCAATGTCTCTCTCAACATTATGAAAAGGTTTGTATAGTATCAACTCAGAAAAACAAAAGTCCACCGATTTATCTGAATCTCACAGAGGAATAGTAAAATACCTAGGAAAAACTCTAACAATAGCTACTTTCTTTCTTGGGCTCCATTTATTATCTCCTCTTCTTTTGGGATTATATATCCAGGACCTTGCTGCATCAATCAAACTGATACCTTCCATAGAAAGTGGTCTTATTTTATAACCATCAACAAAATATTTTATGAGTTCTTCCTCATTTCCATCATCATTGATTACCACGGGTTTGAAAACTTCACGTGAGACGTTTAGATTGACAAAATTTCTGCTGCCTTCCACCAATGGAAGTTGTAATAACATATGACATGTTTCTTGAGCTCCAATATCTCTTTCTATAACTATCTCAGTTAAAAGCTTTCTATATGCCCATGATGCCAAATCATCAAGATTTTCAAGGTTTGAAAGATGCATCAACATTTATTGATATGTTTCAAAGCTTTTCTCTGCTTTTGCTGCATACTTTGCAATATATTTGATAACTGCATGTCTTGAAAGGACAGGTTGCCAATCAATGTTGGCCCTCCACAATTGCAATATGTATCAATTGTGTGTATTAACTCTATCATCATTTCTTGCTGGTTCAAATTTTCTCTCACCTGAATCTACATCTGTGTATAACTTTGACCCATCCAAATTTAATTTCCAAGGAGCATTATACCTAAAACATTGGTAAATAGATATCTTATAAATCGAACTTATTGAAAAAGATGAAATAGATAATTTAGATATAAGTTTTTTTGAATTTGATTAACCTGAAAACCACACGTCCTCTTTTTTTATGAAGGCATGCTCCCTCCTTATAGACTGTGTGTCTTTGAACACAATTGAGTATCTATTCATAATCTTGATCTATATCCATCTCAACGAGTTGTGTTGTATTCTTGAGGCATGGATGCTGACCAAAATTTTGAAAGACCTAAAAAATTATAATTTATATATTATTCTATTGGATTGAGGTGAGAAACATATATTAATATTTAATTGATTTATAATATGAAACTTACATATATATTTCTTTGATACAGATCATGTCTAGGATTCCATGCATGAATAATGGAGTCAAAATATCTCTCTGCGATTTTTCATTCATCCTCATTTGACCAATTAATAGTGTCCATATTTGGTGTCCCTTCAAGCCATAAGAAGCTGTGAACATGAGGTGAACCATGATTTTGCCACTCATATCTACACCAAAAGTCCTTTACTTTGATACCTTTTTCAAGTATTTCTTTCCTGAACGTTGTATTCCTTAAGTGCATGTAATCAGTGACTATATGTGGATAGTCGATTATATTCTGCCTTCTCCATTTTTGAGCCTCTTGTGGATCAACAGGTGGTGTACCAGGCATTAGTGCATGTAAATCAGGCCATTGCATATCAGTTGCACTTAATGTGAAGAAAATTATAGGTGTGCCAAGCTGGTCAAGCAAGTCAGTTAATTCTGCTTTATTTTTTTCCCAATATGATCTTGTTCCTCTTAGACTTGTTCCAAATTGCATTAGCCTATCTGCAAGATTATTATGTGGAATATTCTCCATATGTTCAAGCAATTCATTAATAGTAATTGGCATTTCATAAAAGCTCCTTTTTGCAAAAATATGCTAAACTTTGTGCGCGATGTCTCATTACCATGTTCTGCACAAAATACCTAAATCATGGATGTTTTCCAAAGCGGTGATCCCTATATTTGATCAAATGCTTTACAAATTCATGCAAGTATACTCATTTCATTCTAGGCTCTAACCAATCACAACTTCCATCTGGAAATAATATTGGGAAAGCCATATCCAACAACCTAGATGTGACATACTCATTGATAGGTGATGCACCTATAGATGGCCACTCAATTAAAGCAGAAGAAACTGCATTAGGATTATTAACCCAAGCATGAATTAGTTCCATTTCCCTTTGAGCACTAGGTGGCCTTGAAGCCATAGAGTATGTGTGCTCAATTATATTACCTTCGTCTATCTCCATGAGAGGACCTAGGAATACAATTTCATTAGCGTCAGAATCAAACTCCATGTGCACTGTCCTTAATCTATGAAAAATATTCTCATCCATATTTGTAGGTAGGTCATTAAGAGTAATTTCATCTATCTTGACATCTGCATAGAATTTATCATTTTCAACTTTGTATTTCAATGCTTTAAAAACACGATCCCTATTCACAATAAAGTTATATCGTGTACCACGCTGATCCCTTCTTCAAACAATAATGATTGGTAAATGATCAATTGTGTGCGGCAAGAATTTTGATAGCTATTTAACATGTTGGGGAAAACCAATGGTATGTCCATTATACTTATATTGACCGCTAGCTACATGTGTAACTTGCAATATAGGGTTTACACGTGCAATCAACATCTCTTCAAGCTGAGTTAAATTTGCAAGCTCTGGTGGTTGACATCTTAGATCCATATTATTTGCAGATGAAAACCTATGAATTCTTGTCTCTTGACGACACCTATTGCATATTGGAACCTCACTGGTGCGATATACTTTCATTCTTGCATATGACTCCTGAAAAACATAACACATATTTGGTGTTTTCAAACTATCTATCTAATATCTAAACTGCATTTGGAATCTTCTAAATTCGGATTGAAGCATACCATTTGGGTTTGGCATGTTTTCTATATCATTTTGAAGCGTACCATTTGGGTTGGGCATTTTTTCTCTATCATTTTGCAACTCTAAATCAACATGTATGTCACTTCCATGTTGTGGTGTTTATGGTACACGTTCTATGGATGGTGAGTGTACATTCTCAATATTTAGTTGATTATTTATATTTGGAGGATGGTCATATATGTGGCTTGGTTCGGCTTGAGGATGTTGAACATGGAAGCTTTGTGAATTTTCAGGAAGGACCCTCTTAGAAGTACATCGAAAATGGTTTTTGTCTGCATTTTGTAGATCTCGATTTTCAATTCTCAGTTGTTCAACCGTTATTTCTACACTTCTTCTGGCATATCTTCGCTACGCCCTTGATTTTTTGTTACTCTTTGTTGTTCTCTTTCAAGTTCTGTCTGTTGTTATTGTTGATGTCTACGATATTCTCTATGATACTCTCTTTGATATTGTCATTGGTATTCTCTCCTTTCCTCCTCCGTCTCAAAATTCAACCTAGGTCTCACCATAGCTAGTAGGAAAAAAACATTAATGAAGTAACATTTATTTATATATACATGAAAAACATTTCACCAATAAATATTATTAAATGTGAATCAAATTTTTTACATAATGTATGCATGAATGAAGATAAATAACCTTAGAAAAATAACATATGTTTGTATATAAATGAGAAATACACAACCAATGAACCTTGCTATTACAATGTAGAAAAAAATTCGAGAATGTTATTGTGCAAGTAGATCGATGAGATGATATAAGCATCAAAAAGTATGCATAGAGTACCCATAAATGGAGAGAAACATTGGAGAGAGTTTATTATATTGTCAAAAAAATTTAAATTAAGGAAAAAAAAGAGCATGAAGAATCAAATAAAAAATAAAAAATAAAAAGATTTATGGAATTTTATACTTTTATTATGAAATATACATCATCAAGATAAATAGTTAGAAAATATTATTACATCATGGAAATCAATAATCTTATTTATTACATAATTTTATTACAAAATAGATAAGTACATGATGTTGTATTTTACAATACAAAATACCAATACCAAAAATAATAGGAAGTACACTTTAGAAGGTAGTGAACATTCGCTTTCTAATAAAGTAGAATAGTTGCCAAAACATATGTGGGTCTCCACACAAAAAGGAACCAAGAGCATATTCACCACCATTGCCTTAATATCCACCTTCTGTTAACCCAATCATGAGATCAATGTAAGTGAGCTCGAGAATAGGGTTCAAGAGTTTGGGTATGTGGAAAGTAGATTTCAAAAAACTATTGTTGACTTAGCGGGGATTGAAACTTGTCGACAACCATGCCAGACCACCAACAATCATTCTGAAAGACATCTACAACCAAATCTAATGGAATGTATGCTGGCAGTGGAACAATCGATGGTGTAGGTCTAATATGATTAGCAACAATCTCCTCGATAAGAGGTTCTCGAGTCACCTCATCTATAATAAAGTGATCATATTGAATAATAAATGTTGGCCTTTGAGCATTTTGCACTCGACCAATTATGGTGCCAGGGAACCATGCTCCCTGGAAGCCATCATTATCACAACACACTTCGACTTTCATTCCATAGTTAAAATTCATGATGTGCACCTTTAACATAAAAAGAGTACATAAAATCTTTTCAATTACATGTATTTAATTCAAAATAAGAGTATAAAGGAATAGTTAGTATTGAAATATGTGTTAGAAAAAATTACATTCTAACATTTATCTATGCATAAAAATTACATTGTAATGTTGGCAAATGGCCGCATTGCCTTCCACATTTAAAACATTATATTTATTTATGGATTAAAATTACATTCTAATATTCTACGAAAAAATTACATTCTAATGTTTGAAAATGGTGGCATTGCCTTCCACATTTCAAACATTAAACTAATTTATGCATAAAATATATTTGAAAAAAAGAGTTAGCAATATAATATAAGAAAAATGGTGGCATTGCCTTCCATTTTTTAAACATGATTTATGGATAAAAATTACATTGTAATATTCTATGAAAAAATTACATTGTAATATTCTACAAAAAAAATTACATTGTAATGTTTGAAAATGGTGGCATTGTCTTCCACATTTCAAACATTAAACTAATTTATGCATAAAATATATTAGAATAAAAGAGTTAGCAATATAATATAAGAAAATGGTGGCATTGCCTTCAGCTTTTGAAACATAATTTTCTAAGAGTTAAATAGAATTAATATGTAAACAATAATCTAAATCAAAATAGTATTGTAAATCTAAATACTATTGAAAAATCTAAATAGCACTCTAAACTAAAAGACTATTATGAATGAATAATTTTTTTTATAATAACTAACTCACTCATTTAATTTTTTATTATAATTTTTTATTATAAACAACAATAAGATATAATAATAATACAAAAAAAACTTATAGATAATTTTTTATTTTTTACTAAGAGAGTCATTTGAAGAATAATTAAAAAAAACTTATAGATAATTTTTTCACGAAAGATATATTAAAAATTTGTCTATATAAAATTTGGAACAATTGAAAAACATATTACTAACATTCATTTATGAATATTAGGAAATCAAACACACAATTTATTTTTATAAATGTTTATTTTTACTTTAGCTAATATCTATTTACTATGTTACAATTTGTCTATGTATCTTTCATAAAATTACATTTTTAATAGTGATCATGTATAAATGTTCTGATATTGTGCCTCTAATAGTGATCATGAGCATGGGAATGCAAGCAGAATGAATATGGGATATGGGAGGGAGGGATGGAAAAGGGATAATGATATGAAGAGTATGGATGACATGTGGGATATGAAATGGAGGAACGGTAGGAATAACCAAGATCAAGGACATATGAAAGGGGGATGTAAGCATGTAGGATAATGGATGGAAAATGGATGAAATGAACATGACAAGGATTATGGGATGCCAGATATGGATAGTATGTCAAGATCAAATGTATGGAAGGATTATGGAAGTATGTAGGATGGTGTATGGGTAATACGCAAGGGATATGGAAAGTGCATATGGATGGATGAAAGGAAAGTGAAAGTCAAGATCAAAGATGGAAAAAGGATGATGAATAGGAGATGGAAGTATGGAAGATATGTATGTAAGAGTGGCATGGCTAGAGCTTGCCCCCAGTGTAGAGTGCAAGTGGAAGAGGAAAAGTGAAAGGATGGATAAGTGGAAGTGGAAGACATGATAGGAAAAATGAAGGGAGGACTCAAGCATCTATTTATGTTGATGGCATTCCTTGATATTTTTGTTTTGTTTTGTTTTTTTTTTCAAGGAATTTGTATTATTTGCTCATAGATGTTGGTAGGATAATTAAAAGAAGGATGAAGGGGATTGGGGAAGGGAGGAAAATGACTTATGAAAAGGTTTGGATTAAGGGGGTGGAGTGGGTGGGAGGAAGACATGGGTGATGTATGCTAGGTTGGAAGGCTTGTGAGTGAGTGGATGAAGGAGGCGGAAAGGACGAAATTGTGGAGGATATATAGGTTTGGATTTTGGGATATAAGGACCCAAAATGGATGAAAGAGATGAGGGAATTAGGATGGTGGATTTGGGTATATAAGGAACCAAAATGGATGTGGAAGCCTTTGGATTAGCCAAGTTGGATGCCATTGTGAATCTTTCTTTGAGATTCATTGCTACGTTAAGTAGCTTTGGTATCCACAAATTTTTTGCATTTTTGATTTTGAGCCTTTGTGGCCTTTTGATTTTTCTTTGGATCAGATTTTTCTTTTCTTGGACATGTCGTTTAGAGGGGACATGTTGATCCTTTGACTTTTGTGGATTTTTGGATTTATTCTCTTTTTCTTTAGCATTCAATTTGCTTCCATTGGCTCTGGTATGGATGCATGAAGGAGAGCGTATGGATGGTGAACGTGGGAAGGAAGTCAAGGATGTGTGCCTTTGTTGATCTTTAGGATCATGAGGGAATGAAGTGGAAAACATGGATATGATGGATGGATGTATGTAAGGGCCCAAAATGGATGGAAGGGATGAAGGGTTTGGTGGTGGAATATAGGGACCTAGAATGAATGGGATATAAGGACCTAGAATAGACTTGGGAGATGAATGATGGGAAGCTTTAGGTTTGGATGGAGGAATTGTGGGGTTGGAAGAAGTGGAAGGTGTACCAACATCTTGAGACGTTATTTCTTCAATGGGATACTTATTATTTTTAATACAAGATGCGAGTCCAAGTTTATGGTGCTCATGAGTGGATTGGATAGGTGTGATAAGGTCATGTGGAGGATTAGGATCGCAAGGGGGATTATGGGGAATAATAGGATCTTGAGATGGAGTGGGATCATGAAAGGAAAATGGAGGGGTGCTTTGATCTTGACTTAAAAGGGAATCATGTGGTGGAAT
The DNA here is from genome assembly GCA_028749045.1 of Cupressus sempervirens. Taxonomy (NCBI): domain Eukaryota; kingdom Viridiplantae; phylum Streptophyta; class Pinopsida; order Cupressales; family Cupressaceae; genus Cupressus; species Cupressus sempervirens. The sequence continues at coordinate 870,451,701 of CM053792.1, read as the reverse complement.
GAGTGGATCCTGAGATGGAATAGGATCATGAGATGGAGTGGAGGGAATGGAACCATGAAATGGAGTGATTTGATCTTGACATGGAGGAATATGAGTGGATGGAGTGGAAGGAACCTCTTCATGAAGTGGAGGATCTACAGAGGCTAACTCTTGAGATGAAATGGAATTGGTAGTACATGGAATGTTTTAATCTTGGTTAGGAAGGGAATCATGAGATGGACTAGGAGGGATAAATGGATCTCGAGGGATAAGGGAATGATGGGATGAAGAAATACTTGGATCTAGAGGAGAAGAGGAATCTATAATGTCATGCTTTGGAGGACGGTCTTGAGATGGAATTGGGGGTGTGACTTTGGGTGATGGTCTCTCTTCATTTTGTATTTTACACTTAGCCAAGAATGATGAGAAATACCCCTTACGAGGTGGGGATGATGTTTTTAGAGGATTAGGATTGTGGAGGGAATTGCATGGAGGATTGGGGTTGGATGGGACATGAGGACTATGGTCTTCGAAACATGGGGGAAGAGGACACATGGCATGGAAGGTGGCCTCTTTCTGTTGACTTGCTAAGAGATAATTCTTTAGTTGCTCTATTTCCTTGGCAAGGTCATTTGCATTTGAGGAATGGTGCGGGCTATGAATGGAATAGTATGGAATTGAAGGATAATGAGGTGGATTTCCCTTGTCAAAGGTAGAAGAATAATCAACATGAGATGGATTAGAGTTGGACATGAAATGTTGAGGATGGATTTGATATGCAGGTTGAATAGGAGGTAGAACTCCATATTGTCTTTGAAGATTGTCAACCATTTGATTAAGCAAATTTGGATCCATAGATGCTAGAGGAAGAGGGATGAAAGATTTGATATGAACTTAGGACTAGGAGCTTTGGACTTTGACTTGATTTGAATTTGATTTGACTTGATATAATTTGGATAAAGGTTTGATTTTGATTTGATAAAAACCTTAACCAAGTGAATGTGAGATTTGAATGAAAGTCCAATGTGATGATAATGCGCCTATGACCAATGTAGAAGATTTGATGCAAAGTTGAATTAGAAGAAGATTTGAATAGATGAAAAAAGATTTATTGATTTTGGATGAAGATGTAAATGGAGTGAATTAGGAATTGATTAGAAATGACTGGATTTAACAAGGGATTGGATTAGAAGGATGATGATGTGGAGGATTGAATTAAGAATGCATTATGAGATTGGCAAATGAAATTGAAGCTGGATGATGATGAAGCATGACTAGGATGAAGATTAGGAAGTAGATTGAATGATGAGGAATGATTTGGATGAGTAGAGATGATAAATATGTCAAGGAAATGGATTGAATAATTAAGACGAGATGTATGAGGGTGATGAATGTGATGGAAAGAAGAAGTAACGTGGAATTGATGTGGAAAAATTGATTAAGGTAACCGAAACCAAGACTTGTTTTGCTGTTTTTGAAATTTTTTGGATTTTTGAAGTTCTATGATTTTTTGGATTTTTATGTTTTATGATGTTTTTGGGTTTTTCAAATTTGAGATGCAAAATATATACAATGAAATATGTACAAGGCAAGTGTGTTTCAAACACTCAAGAATGTCAAACACACCAACAATCTTATAAGGTTTTGATTAGGATGTACAAGGATCAACTAGAGGGTGTCCTCGATATACGCAAGTTACGTGAGGCCCAAATTTGTAGATGAAAGAAAATACTGCCACACAGCCAAGGGGAGACGGTAACCAAAATCTCCTCCTTCACTTCCCAAAGGTATAAAGTTCTTTGGGGCTTAGCCAAGAGTGACAATATTTTGCTTCCAAGAGAGGTGTCTTTCGATTCACCTCCCAATATTTATACTCCGCCAGAACACTGGAGTTGAGGTCTTCCCAAGGGGTGATGAAATCCCCAAGCAGGCCTCCTAAAAAAGAAAAACAAGACCACTTATTTCTTGTGCACCCAAGATCACCCAAAGGCCCGAGGGGAGAGAATACGTAAGTGGCCTCGGGGTTTAAAAGACACGTGTTCTTTCCCAATGAAGCTTTAGCTTTTGTAATCTACGTTGAAGACACACGTGATTAAACCATACAATGTTCATTCCAACTTGAAATTGTCGTCAATATAAATGAAAAGCGCAGATTCGTCAACAAGAAAGTAAATCGAGCGTGTGCATAATCAAGATTGCTGAAAATGAAATCAATTTCCCTTAAGGCATTCAAGATTGTGTGAATTTTTTTTAAGCACTAAGCTCAAATGTTTGCTATCCTAAACATGCATGTCAATTCCCTTAAGGCATTCAAGATTGAATTTGATTGTTTTAGCATTTAACCATGCATTCAAAGATGAGTGTTTATGCATAAAAGTTCATTCCCAAGACAAAATTAAGGCAAAACTTGCAAGAAATATGGTTAGTGAGAAAAATATCCTTACAAACACAAGTTAGGTCAGCGAAAATGTAGGACAAATGTGAAACAACCCTACAATGAAAGTGTTAGCACAAAGTTTAGACTTTGACAGGAAAAATAGAGATCTAAACAATATCAAAATCTTATAAAACCATCACAACGGGCTCAGAATCAGCTTTCTGGCAATATTTTTTTTTTCAAAAACGGAGTCCGTATGCTCAAGTTATGAGCAAAAAATCAAAGGTTGCTCCTTATGGTTTAAAAGGGCATGTGGATTGTTGATGCAATGATGATGTTAGCAACCTGCGAGGTTAAATTTGATGGTTAGAGGCACATCAAGCAATTTTTTTTTTGTTTTTTGATGTTTTTGAAAAAAAGAAATCTAGTTGATGCATTAAAAAGATGAAAATTTTTATTTTATTTTATTTATTTATTTTTTAAATTTTAAAAATAATTTTTTAAAAAAAAAAAGGAAAATGAAAAGACAATAATTTTTTTTTGCTTTACGTTTTTAAAATGAAAAAGACTATTAAAAATAAAAATAAAAATAAAAAGAATGAATGGTGTGGAGGGGAGGGTTTTGGGGTTGCTGGTCGTGGGTTTGAGATTGTAAGGTTTGGGGTTTTTAGCCGAGCGGAGCGGCGGGATAGTTCTAGGGTGTGACGGCAGTGGTGGGGCTTCGACAGAGGAGCGGATGGAGCGGGGATGGCTGTGGCGGTGCAGTGGAACAGGTCGCGGGCGGCGCGACTGCTTGGTGGTTGCAGGAGAGGGAGCTGCACAGAGATGTAGGGGGAGCCGCGACGGTGGTGGTGAAAGAGTTGGCCATGGTGGTGATTGCGCAAGGTTAGCCGTGGGTTGAGGAGACTGCGTGGCAGGAGTGGTGGCACCGGGCAGGGGAGGTTTTGAGCTGTGGTGGAATGCAGGCCACGACGGAGGTGGCCGAGGGAGGCATTTGAGCAGGGCAGAGGATGCTAGGTTCGCAGAGGCTGCGTGGAGCGGAGGGAAGTGGCGCGACCAGGAGAAGGGGGAACTGTTGAGGAGTGGGTTTTAGGTGTAGGTGACTATGGCTGTGGTGGAGGAAGTGAGGGCAACGATGAGGAGAAGGAAGCAAGGATGAGGCTTAGGGTTACGCGCGCGCGGTGGAAGTTGCGGGTGAAGCAGTGGTGGTTGTTTGCGGGGAAGAGCAGTTGAGAGAATGAAGCGGCACAGAGGCGGTAAGAAGGGGCCGTGGCGGCAGCAGTTGCAGAGGTTAGGGTTGCCGCTGGTAGAGGAAGAAGGAGTGGGGCGACCCTTGCGGACGCCGCCACTGGTGGCGCTTGCAGGTGCTGACCTGCACTACCAAACAACAGTTTTAAATTTATTTATTTATTTATTTTTTATTTTTTGCTTTTTTTTAATTTTTGATATTTTGAACTTAAACTAACCCCATATTTTTTTTTTGAAAAATAATCTATATAAAAGCAAAGTATTAATAAAATAAAGGAACACCCCCTTTTTTTTTTGCTTTTTAAATCTAGTTATTTATTAACAAGGAAGGAGTATATATATTTCTTTTCTTTTCTAGTTTTCCATTAACAAAGAGTATATTCAACGTGTATCTACCTCAACAACTTAAAAATAGAGCAATAAGAAAAATAGAAAGTGTTTTATGTCAAAAAACTTCCCTTATGTCCTCCAAACGTGATGATGGGCTCCTTGGCTCGATTAGAGGCTCCTCATGAAACTTGATCTTCAAATGCAAGCCTTTAACCTAGAAGCTTGAAAACTCACAAAATCTTCAAAAACACATTAGATCGTTAGTTCGAACCCGTGAAGTGGGTCCCACCGGGCGTGCCAAAATGTATTGCATAAAAATGTAATAAGAGAATAAACATTAAGCAACTAATGCCTATGGGCAAGGGCCCTAGCTCAGTTGGCTAAATCTTCCCTGTTGTAGGGGGTTGGTCACGGATTCTAGTCTCCCCCATCCCCATGGTACCGGTGGGTATGTCGCGCTAGCGCTACTGATCATTTTAAAAAGTTTACTCGACGCACTACAGTTTATAGGGGGGGCCGTGCTGCACCCGATTCCTGTAGTCTAATAAAAAAAAAAAAAAAAAAAACAACTAATGCCTATTCCGACATGATTATGCAAATCTCAAAATTATGAAAGATAAATATGTAACTAAGCATGACATGAAATCAAAAGAGTATAAACTATTGAAAATAACACCAATGCAAACCTCACAAAATCATCAAGTGTAGATGATTTCACATTATGGGATGTGGTTGCTCACAAATCCTGCAACATAACAATGAGGTAGATGGTGCTTGTGGCAATGAGGAGAGGGCTCTCCTTTTATAGGAAAAAGGATGCAACAGACTGCTAAAATTGAATGCAAGATGGAGGGCTAGGATCTCTCAGGATCGATGAGGTGTCAATGAAGTGGAGGCCAAGTAGACTCCATGTGGATTAGGGTTTTGACCATTCAAAGGGGGCAATATGCTCACACATGTGTGAGAAACCTTTGATGGTGATATGATCAATGAGGTGTGAGAAGCATGGCTTCTCACACATTTGTGAGACAACTTGATTCTCATGCAAGAGGACAAGAGTGCAAGAGGTGTGAGAAGCATGGCTTTTCAAACATGTGTCAGACACCTTGACTCTCATGCAAGAGGACAAGTGTGCAAGAGGCATGGAAGACATGAGTGATGAGGAAAGTGTGAACATCCCTCACACATGTGTGAGCACACACTTAGGATTAAAAGGTAATTAGCTAAGTGATTAGGAAAAGCAAGCATGATTAGGGAAGTGGGCAGGTTTAGCAAGATGGGTTAGGTTAGAGTAGTGAGGTTAGGTGAGGGTTAAAGGTAGGAACCATGTGCTCAAATAGGATTAAATGGAATATTTAATTCCAAGGGGGTTTAGGCAAGGAATTAATTAAGTAAACAAAGTACTTAATTAAAGTGAATGGGTTAGAATTTAAATAAACCTTAGTTTATTTAAATCAAGGAAAGGAAAACATAATTAAATAAATGTAAAATTTATTTAATTAAGGTAGGGGAATAAAATAAATAATGAATATTTATTTAATTGGTCAGGTTAAGGGTATTTGGACAATTTTAGGTGTCTACATTTAGTTACTATATAAATTATATTTTTATTACTATTAAAACTATAAGGAAAGTACACGCCATGTGGCACTTGTTCTAATATAACAATAAAAAATAACTGCTTTAAACACAAGGTGGTTGCTTTTATCTATACTTAGAACTTTTTACATATCCTTTATTTTCTCATTTTTTAATCAGATAAAAATCAAGTCCATGTGTAACTCTCTAAATTACTCATAAGAAAACATTATTTATTTATTTATTTCTTCAAATTATGTAAACAAAATTTGTATGGAAAAACTTATTTCATGTTTTTAGGTGGTTGTTTTAAATTTAACTATTAAAAAATGTTGTTTCCTTCTTTCTTTTTTCTTTTTACTAAAATTTTACTTACTTTAATTTTCAACAATTGTCGTTAAAAAACTCATTTATTTTTACTTTTATTTACAAAGAAAGTTTCCAAAATTATGTAGAGGGGAAAAAAATAAAATAGAATTTTAAAATGAGCAAAAGGAAATGAAAGTTTTTAGAATTTTAGAATGAGAAAGGAAAGGAAAGTTTTAAAAATTTTAGAATGAGAAAAAGGAAAGTAAAGTTTTTAGAATTTTGAAATGAGAAAAAGGAAGGAAATTTTTTTAATGTGGAAGTTTCTATTATTTTAATTTGGAAGTTTCTATTATGTAAACAAAGAACTGTATATAAATTATGAAAGATTCATAGCAATGGCTAATAAGGTTATTTGTGTGCTCATGATTTTTATTATTGCAACTATATTTTTGCAATATTGTTGCGGATTCGATTCTTAGCGTACATAGCAGCAAATGGAGGAAAACAGAGGAGCGAGCAAGAATGACAGATGTTGCTTCAAAAGTCACAATTTGCTGTGGTAAAGATGATTAGGCTCCCTAGCTTATTCTAAAAAATAATGAAGATTATAGAAGCCATTAAGGTTTAGACACAGTCCATGACATGTAAAGAAAATGGGCCTATTTGGTTTACTCTAAAGATTATAGAAGCCATAAAGCTTTAGAACCCTCGAACCATTTCTAATTACTAATTTCTGTACACCCCCATATCAATCTTGTATACTTTGTTATTGTTGTGATTCTTAATGTTACAAGTAATGAGAATGTTATCAAATTACTTAATTAGTATTTTTAACTGGTGAATAAGAATAGTTGCCTAATAAGCTAACTAACTTTTCCTGTTTTGATTTCAAAAAGTTAAAAATCTAGATGGAAATAACATTGTTCTCAAAACTCACTGATAACTATTATACCACTTATCACAAATATGAGAAAAGTTGCTAAGTCTCAAATTATCTCATCAACAATATGGTGTAAAGGAAAAAACATTCAAGATAAATATTTTTTTAAAATATGCATACATGGTCCAAGAAGAGATTATGTATTTGGGGATCTCTAAGCCTTGAGAAAAGCACTTAACGTTAAGAGATCAAATCAAGGGACCATGACCAACTCATGTAGAAACATAGAGAAAAAGAAGAAGAATTAATTAAGATACAACAATGAGTGGAAGATTTTCGTTTTAGAGTATATTGCAACAATCTGCAACAACTTCAAACACATATCAATTCAAACATATGTGGATATATTATAAGAATCAGCAACAACTTGAAACACATATTGATTCAAACATATATGAATATGCCATAGAAAGAAAGACCAGTATTTATGAATGAAATATGGATGAAGAAATTTAAATTGCCACCTTACTTGACTCACGGCTTGTACAGTCGATAATTACTTTATCCTGGCTTAAATGCCTCTTTTGGATCTCCTCAGGCACCGTAACTGAGCAAGGTAAGAGACTTTTGCAGAATAGAAGAGAAACGGATATAATATTTAAGGATTTAGAATTGTCCTTATGACTTCCTGCCGTTACATGAGTTATATTTGAATTCTTTAATTCAATCATCTTCAACGAATGAAAAGGAAGAGGAAACGTTTGAAATGACCAATAACAGGAAATGTTTGAAATGACATATTTGCATGGCTAATAGTTCAAAACGCAAAAACAAATTTAAATGCATGAAATGCCACCTGCATAGCCCACCTCGGCGGCAGTTATTGTCACTGCTTACTCTTGCTATCAGTAGCATAATTAAAATGCATTTATTATATTATTTTTAATTAAATTAGTGTGTAATGGCTCCCATTTCTTTTTTATTCATGGAGAATCTATTTTGGCATATTCCTGTGCTGGGGATTTGTGCTGTGATTGTATAGAACGCCTCTCAGCATAAGAACGCCTCTCGGCATAATTATTCAACTTTATATCACTAATTAATTAATGAATTTTATTTCAATGATATAATTCCTCTATTTCTTACAACTACAAAATTTATTGACATATAATACAAACTTCTCAAATTTACACAAAAGTATTGGAAATATTTCTCCAATCTGTGTATCCTCAGATTATCTACTTGGCCTTAACAAGCCTCCGCATTATATGCTCAAACAAATATAAGATTATTCAACTTTATATCACTAATTAATTAATGAATTTTATTTCAATGATATAATTCCTCTATTTCTTACAACTACAAAATTATTGGCATATAATAAAAACTTCTCAAATTTATACACTTCCTAGCATTCTCAAGATTCGACAAGAACTTTAGTGCTTGAGCCTCTTGTTTTCTTCACATTTCTTTCCTCTTTTATTACTCATTCTTTATCTCCACTTCTCCTTTGATATCACTACTGATTAATAATAGATATTAATTGATCTTTAACAAACACCTACGTTGTTTCATAAATCATATCATCTTACAAACTTAACAATTTGCAAATTAAACTCTAATAAGATTTTGTTTAGTTTGTTATCCACACTTAATGTTAGTCGCTGCACATAGTAATCACAAGTTATCTTCGCATCTCCAGTATTACCAAAAATGCTAAAGTCTATACTATTTTAATTTCCTTATATCACAATCCCTTTTAATTTGAAATTTGTTAATCTATTATTCACATTAAGTCGATTCCTTCATTTTTTTGAATCACAACTCAATATATACCAATCATTTCTTATGATTGGTATCCATGTGTAAATATTAACAACATGCCTTATTTTCTTAATGGCATAACTATTTTTTCAATCAAGTTTTAGTGTTATTGTATTTTAATTATATAGTTTGACCCTCTCCACAATTTAATCATTGTCATCATAATTCTTTAAGACGTCGCTGACTAGGCAATTCATTTTTTATTTCCATCGCATATAATTAAAGTTCCAACTCCATCGCATATAACAACAAATTGCAAATAAAGTCTTATGTTTAATTTGATATTGTCCACTGAAAAACTTCTCGACATTCTCTACTATGAAATTATGGGCTCCAATATGAAGCTACCAACTCCAATATGATTAGGAGACACATCATATGAAGCTATTGTATTCACATTTTATTACATAAATATTATCTCTAATATGTTTTTCTATAATTATCATTTGGTGTCTTGGATGTGCACTACTCCAAGTATGCACTCTTGTGTGTTTCCTTGACTAACATTTTTTTTTTTTGACTCACATAAATTGTTATTTAATATAGTGTGCAATATTTTGTGACAACTGGTGTTTTCAGACTATACCTACATACTTGATAGCCTCAATCTAAAAGCTCTGTGATATTATTGGTGCATCAACAATCATCTTTATCTAATTTTTAAAAATCTTCAACACAATATGTCTACATCATAATCTACTATTCATGATTGCTCCAATGATCCTTTCAAAACTGTAAGCTCTTCTTCAATGTCAAAGCACAATTTTCCCTGAATCGATCTTCTCTGATACCATGTTAAAATCTATGTCAATTTTAGCATGTTTGATGAGATTTATATATTTTGATTTCAATGTTTCTAAGATATGTTATATTTCATTGATGTAACTGTACTTTGTACTTATTGATTTATGTGTGTTTCAAGTCACTCTTCGTATGAATATGTATATTATATGAAGATGCACGTCTTCCGTAGAGACACATATTTTGTTAATATCTTAACTCACATTAGCTGTTGCTTATGATATTTTCTCAATGTATTATCATGATTATATGTATGTATGTATGTATGTATGAGATATATATTTTACACACAAACACACACACATAAACTATTATCATATTTTATAATCATGATTATACATTGAGAAAATATCATTTGTGATATGTTAAAGTGACAACTAATGTGAGTTAAGATATTATCAAGAGACACGTTTCTATGAGATACATGCCTCTTCATATTATACACATATTCACTGGAAGAGTGACTTGAAACAAACATAAATTAATAGGTGTAAAGTAAAGTTACAACAGTGAAATATAACATATCTTGGCAACATTGAAATCAATTTATGTAAATCTAATCAAACATACTAAAACTGATATAAAATTTGACAACAGTAAATGACATAAGTGGCTTCAATATGTCATAATTGAGTCCAGGTGGCTTCCTAATTCCATCCTTGCCACCATATGTCTTCATGTATTTTCTTTGATGAAGGGGCACTCATGCACCGCATGGTATATATAGTTATGGGAACATGATATGAACTCAACTCAGCACCATCTGGAAATGGAATAATCACTTACAATCTTGCATTTTATATCTTTGCGTAATAGTGTCAATATACTTACCCTGACTTAATCAAATTTTTTTTGATGAAGTTGTTCCTTTTTTATTTCCATCCCAAGAATATATCTATCAGTCCCCAAGTCCTTCATGTCAAAAGTGTCATAAAGATGAGTTTCAACCTCTTTAATCATTTCCTTATTACCAATAGACATGTTATCAATATATAAGACAATAATTAATAATTGATCATCAATAATGTTAATATAAACACAATGATCTTCTTCACTTCTATAATTGACTCAACTTTAATATAAAGTCATCAAACTTATGGTACCATATTCTGGGTGATTGTTTCAAACCACACAATGACCACTCTAATATGTAAACCAAATTTTATGATGATCATTCAACAACATCATCAAGATGCCACATATAAATTTCGCTTTCAAGATCCGAGTGCAAGAAAATAATTTTAGCATCCATTTTCTCTATATCAAAATCATAAGCAATGACAATTGTTAATTGGAATCTAATAGAATTTAACAACAAGAGGGAAGGGAGCTGATGGATAGGAGTTGCAACACTTGATGTAGTTTCAAAGTAAGGGTATTGTTGAGATAATGGGTGTTGCACACATTGCATAATATTGTTATATTATATTATATTATATTATTATATAATGTTGTATCTAGGAGCACCTAGATGGGTGTGCAACATGTAATGATTCCCATGGAATATACTTAATGAGTTGTATTGTAACATTGTGATAATATTTCATGTAATTATTTAATATTGGGGAAAAGAATTAAATTTTCAATATTAAATTTGGGGTCAATGGGTTAGGTAGCACATGGTTTATGTAATACCACTTGGTGGTTTTGTGGGGCTTGCTACTATATAAGCAGCCACAAGGGTAGTTGTTGTGTGAGAAGACGTAAGGCAAAAATGGAAGAGTCGAGTGGGACAAGGCTTGATAGGTTAGCTAAGGGAGCATTCTGTGAAGGTTGGAAGCATGGCATGAGATGTGCGAATTCACGCTTGTTCACTTGGATTGCTTGGTAGTGGCTATGGCATTGAAGGCTTCCATGATTGTATTGCAATGGTGTTTTTGTTGAATAATACACGGTGATGGATGCTTTTGGAGGCTGGGTTTTTCCCTCAATGAGGGTTTCCCAGGGTATATCTTGTGTTACATTTTTTTGGGTATGTTGTCTATTCGCTTGCATGTGGATTTCAATTACATATTTATTTTAGATCTATTATGGGTTATGTGGAAATGGTTATATTCTTTATTGCAAGTTTCCTTATAGGTTCATGGCTGAAGCAAGGGATCCTCAAGGGTGGGATCTAATGTTTTAGATAGAGAAGATGATGAAGTTCCTAATGCATGTGCCTTTTAGGTCTCTAATTTTTTGTTAACTTGGGGCTTTATTTGTCCCTTCTTGGAGGTCTCTTTCCCTAGGTCTGACTTTTGAACCATGATTGTGACTGAATGTCCTTCTAATAAGATTTTGGTGCTCTCTACCCCTATGGATTTGGGGTTTCATCAGGTTGGGACCTTTTGCACTTTTCAAAATGGGAATATAATTCAAATGTATCGTGAGTGTTATTTTGGTGTCGATGCTTTATTCTAAAGGTTACTTCTCTTAGAATGGTGTGGTGCTTGGCCCTAGTCCTTTACTTTATTGTTGTTAATGTTTTTTTCCTAGTTCTCTGCTTCTTATTCTATATTAATCTTATTTGGAGGTGGATATGGGTGCAATAGTTTGTGAGCTTCTTTGGAGTAGATATCGTGTGTCTTGGTGACCTTGTTTAATAGAGTTGGAGTTATGGTGTTATCACCTTTATGATAGAAACTTTGCCTCATCACATTGTGGCACTTCCTTGTAGGTTTAGTTTGGTGGTATGTTGAGTAGTAGTTGTTTTTTTGGATTTTAGCAGGGTTTATCATTCTAAAGTAGTTTCTATTGAGCTTCGATACAAATGCTCTATGGTTCGTCCTTGGTTGTTGGTTGAAGGTTCTATTGTTCCTTGGTGGTTTTTTTGGCTATTCAGTAGGGGATATAGGATCTTAGGTAGTTTGTTCTTGGTCTTCAAACTTTCACTCGAACTCTCTTCTTTTTCTCCATCTTGTTTCCTGTCCCTTTGTTCTTCCATAGATGCATGTTCTTTTTTGATCCATCTTTGAATTTTTCTTTGGTTGTTCTTCACCCATGTCGTCTCTAAATTCCTTGAAAATCACATCTCTAGTAAAAATAAATTTTTGGGTTAAACAATTCCACCTCTTATGGGTAAATTACACAAGAAAAAATGATAAATTGATAATTTACAAGGTTGATGGAACCCAAACCCTAACAATTATATTTATGAAATGGGTAGGAAATTTCTAATGAGTATATGTTAATTAAAAGTTGAAATCACCAACCATCCTTTAATTAACTACTTAAAATGAAAATACATTGGAGTTTTTACTATTTAGATTTCAAATATGTAATTTTATTGGGATTGAGCTAAACTTCCTATTTTTGTATTATTGATTAATCATATTAATACTTAATGAATTTATCCAAAATTTTAATAACTTTTTATTTTTTACATTTTTTGAAGATAAGTATTTTTTGTAAAAAGATGGTTTTTGGTCAATTTATGGTTGTTGTATATTAGAGATTTCTAAAATATACTTTAGGGTCAAAAAAATAAATAAAAAGGTATTTAATGAAATAATAGTAATAAATATTTAGCATCTTAAGTATCTTTACCCAAAAGGACTTACATTTTTTTTTATTTAGGTCAAAATATGGTTGTCACACACATGCTTGGTATGGTCCTGAAATAATTTTTAATTTTTTTTTTATGCATGCTTACTAAAAATCATTTTTTATCATTTGGGCATCAAAATAAATTACACTTTGATAAGTAGACTTCGAGAACTAGATTTTCTATTACCCAAGTTTCTAAAGATTTAATCTTTAAGTTTCTCATTTTTTTTTATATCAATTGAGACAATATTTGAACATTAAGTAAATACTTCCCACTTTTTGCCCAAAAGTGAGACAATTTCTTGCAGGCATCCCCTTCTTCTCAATCTCCCTATTTCCTTTCTTATTCTTCTTCTCCTCTTTTTGTCTTCTTGATCTTCTATATCTATATCTTCTTTGCTTCTTATCATTTACAATTTCCTTTTCCTTTTGTTGACTTCTTGTCATCCTCTTCTTTTTCACCATTTTCTTCTTATTTTCCTTCTCCTGTCCTCATTTTTATATTCTTCTCCTTTGTGTTCTACTTCTCTTTCTTCTTCTCCTTACCCTTATCCTCCTCTCCGATTTCTTCTTGGTCTTCTGTATCTACTATTTCACTGTCTTCTTCTTTTCTCCAAATTCAAGGAAACAAATATCTAAGAGGTAGACGTATCTTGAAAAATTAGATTGTGTAAGGTTAACTTGTTAAATTGATTAATGATGGTGAAACCTTTTAAAATGTACAAAATGTTTAATTTAAATGTATACATTTTTAAGAAGATTTTTTTTTTTTGAAGAATATACAAAAACAAAAGTTCACTATTTATGACAAGTTTTATTACCCCTCTTCCAAATATACTTAGGGGTATATTTTAAGTAGTTAATTACTCTTTATTTTTGTTTCTTTTCTTCTTGTTAACTACTAGGGTTATTTTTGATCTGATTAGGATCTAAGACTATTACAGAGGAATGCTTTACATAATTACATAAAGTTAATTCAAAGCATTATTTAGTGAATTAACATAAATTAAATGCTCAAATGGACAAAGCATAATAAGGTGATGACTAAAAGCAAGAGAGAAGACATATAGAAGACAAAACACAATTGATAACGAAGTTCGTCCATGGGTCAGACTACGTCTTCGGGTCCTGCTTCAATAGAGGGATCGATTTGATTAACTCTAAAATCAATTACACGTGTTTTGAAATAATTCACTTCAAGCACAATTGTAGCATTAATCTCCAATGTGCAAGAATAATCACCAAGTCTCCAAAGTCATAATCTCTTTCTCATCACCTAGATGATTTTTGAAAGAGCTCCTACCTCCATTTTATACATGAAATTAGCCAAAAATGAGCTAAAACAACCAAAACCATATGATCCCCTATTTTGATTAAATATTTCAAATTTTCCCTTTTTACCATTTTATGGTTGTGATTTTACTCCATTAATAGAGTTTTGTTTATAACAAATATTCTTATTTACATAAGGTTGGGCATATTTGTTATGGATAGATAAGAACTCTTCCTATAATATCTTATGGTAGCCCATTAGTTGGCCTTAAGTTTAGGAGGGCAATGGTTCGGAGTTCAACTCCGATCATCTAATTCCTTTAATTCGAATTAAATAACCATTTGAATTTTTTCCCTTTCTTTAAAATTTTATGATGTCATGATGATGTCATCAGAATCCACACTTTTACCTGAACTTCTAACTATCATATCTTTCACATTCAATCTCCATTTTTGACGAAACAAATATCATTGGAAAGCTTTCAACAAGCTCTTTCATTTGAAATCCATTGTTGACCACTTTTGAGATGATTATTTTTCACCTTTTTATGGCCTCTGTTCCTAGTTTGACCAAACTTTGGTCGACCATAACTTTTGCATCCAAACTCTAATTTTGCTAATTCAAGTTGCGTTGGAGTCAGAATTGTGAACACTTAGTAATGATGTTAATTCTTGGAGCATTGGGGACATTTTAATTTTCACTAATTTTTATCCCCTGGATCAAGCCTCCCTATTGAAGAGATTTTGGACCTCCAAAAGTTTGATTACTCAGAAAGTAGGTGAGGGTAAAGTTCCCTCACTTTACCAATCTCCATACATCTTTCCTTGCTTGGATACATCCCCTTCAATCCCACTCAGACGTATTCAACAGGTCCTCTTCATGATGCCCTGACATTCTTGTCAAGGATGGCATCTTCTAGCAATTTTGACATGTACTCTGGTGAAAGCTCATCAATAGATGGAACCTGAATGTTTGTGTCTTAATCCAAGATCATTGGAGGTTCATACAACTTCAAATTCTCAAAATTAACAACTGAGTAAATTTTCATGTATGGAGGAAGATTAAGGTGGAAGGCAATGGTACTAATCTTTTCTAAGATCTCAAAAGGACCATATCAGATAGGCTTGAGCTTCTTTCCTTCACCTTGCATTCTTTCCTTGTTGATATATAACCAAACTCTGTCACCAACTTGGAAATGGTGATCAATGCAATACTTATCATGGCGAGCCTATATTTTGCTTGACTTTGCTCCAACTATGCTTCCACTACCTAAAGGATTACTTGGACCTTTTGGATGAACTTTAAAGCCTTTTCTACATCATGGCATCCATATACAACATCGTCCTTCCTAAAAGAAAAATGCATTGGTGTCTTTGGAAAGTATTTGAAGCAAATCTCAAAAGGAGACCTCTTTGTAGAAGAGTGTGTTGCATGGTTTGTAAGAATGTTGCACATAGTGAAGACTTTCATCCCACAACTTAGGATTCTTATTGCAAAACATCTGAGTAGATGAACAACTATCTTGTTGACTACCTCTATCTGTTTGTTAGTCTGTGGATGGAAGACTACACTCTTTTTGAACTTGGTGTCCATGATCCCCACAAAGATGACCAAAATTCCCCCAAGAATTGAGAATCTCGATCTGATACATAGAATTAGGTAACCCAAAATGAACCCATACAAATTGAAAATACAAATGAGCTACTAGTTTAGCAGTGACCTACTTTTTACAAGGCATTAAAATACACATTTTGCTAAACCGATCAACTACTACATACAAATAATTGTGACCCTTCCTAGACATAGATAAACCCCCCACAAAGTCCATAGACACACTTTCGCATGGATGGGATGGTATTGGTGAAGGTGTGTACAAACCTAATTTCCTATTACTTGGTTTTCTAGTTGCACACATTAAACATCCTTTTATATACTTAGTGACAGTTTCTTGCATATGAGGCCAGTAACAATGTTTTTGGAATTGAGCCAATGTCTTACTTACCCCAAAATGTCCTACAATCAAAGAGGTATGTGCTTCCTAGATTACATGTGCCTATTTATCTTTAGGAATGCATAATTTTCCCAAGTGGTACAATAAATTATCCTGCACATTATTTATCTTTCTCTTCTGCATGTTTACCTTGGATTAAAGCTGCATAGATATCTTAAAAGTTCTCATCATTAGCATATTGTTCCTAAAAAATTTCATGATCCATAGAACTATTCTGAAGGATTATTAGAGCATTCTTAATAGGAGGCCTAAAGAGCATATTTGGTACTTTGTTATGGACACCCTTCTTATACTTAATTACCAAATGAAACTATTGTAGAAAACTCATCCACCTAAAGTGCCTACTTTGTTGCAACTTAGATTGTGAGTGCAAATATTGTAGTGGCTGGTGATTAGTGAGGATTACAGTTTCTTTTCCCATTAAGTAGTGCTTCCATTTTTCAACACTCTAAACCAAAGATGAAGTTCCTTATCATAAGTGGGATAGTTACTTAATGCTCCTAATTTTTTTTTCATAGTGGTAATAGACTGGTTTACCTCCTTGCATTAATACAGCTCCCATGGCAAACCCACTTGCATCTGTCTCGATTTTAAATGGTTAATGTAAATCACGTACAACTAGAACTAGTGCAGTGCTCAACTTTTCCTTCAAAGTATCGAAAGCCTTTTGTTGCATACCTCCCCACTAAAAAGTTGCCTTCGTATTGGTTAAAGCATGCAATGGTGATGCAATGTAAGAGAAGTTTGCTACGAACTTCCTCCAATATTGAACTACACCTAAAAATCTCCCAACTTCTATAACTGTACTTGGATTAGTCCATTTTACAATACATTTGACCTTTGTAGGGTCTACTTTTAATTGACTATCCCCTACAACATAGCCTAAGTACACTAATGATGTCTGAACAAATTCACATTTAGACATCTTTATATAAAGATTTTCTTTTGTCAATACATTTAAGACTCTTTTTACATGAATTACATGACCATCCCAAGACTTATTGAAAACAAGGATATCATCTAAATAGACCATGACAAAATCATCAATAAAGGGCCGGAAGATATCATTCATGACTCTCATAAATGTAGCTGGTGCATTACAAAGCCTAAAAGGCATGATCAACCACTCAAAGAGTCTCTGTTTTGTCTTGAAAGTAGTTCTCCAAATATCATTATCTGCAATGAGAATTTGATGATATCCACTATGCAAGTCTAACTTAGTGAAATAAATTGCATGTTTTAGTTGATCAAGTAAATCATCTATTCTAGGAAAATAATACATGTTCTTTGCTGTTATCTTGTTCAGAGCCCTATAGCCAATGCACATTCTCCAAGTCCCATATTTCTTTGGAACCAACACAATAGGAGAACCACAAGGAGAAGTACTTGGATGAATAATTCCTTTCTCAACTAGCTCCTAAACCTTCTTTTTAATTTTTTCATTTTGCAAAATTGATAAATGATACATGACAATATTAGGAAGTGAAATATCCTATTGTAACTGAATTTCATGTTGAATCTCTCTCTATTAGGAGGCAATCCTTTTGGTTCCTGAAACAAATCATCATAAGAAGAAACAATCTTGACCATTTCAAACTTATGTTTAGGATTACACCCCTTGAATGCCTCAGATGTTTCATCTTCTTTGGCTTTTACAAGCATTAATACAAAGTTCTTACTAAAATTGACTAACCTTTTCATCTGACCAACATTAACTAGTGCAAGATTACTCTTTATCTTATGTGCCTATACAATGTATTCAACCTTATCTTTAAAAAGATGATACTTGTTCTCCCCCTTATAAAAGATAGCTTGTTAATCATATAGGTGTGGAATCCTAAGCACAACACCACAAATATCTAAAGGGACTACATCAACTTCTACCTCATCTACAAAGTTTGTAGTGATAGAAAATCTCAATTTACATTGCTTAGTTACTTGTAGCTATGCATCATTGCAAACCCATCCAAGTGGATATGGCTTTGGATGAGGTATTGTAGTCAATTTTTTAAACAACTTCTTCAGATATCAAATTAACTTGAGAACCCGTATCAAAAAAAGTATCAACCTTAGTATGTTTGATAACAAGACAAATATGGATTAATTCATTCCTTTGCTTATCATTCTTATGAGAAGATTCTTTACTTGTACTTGCACTTATATTTGAAGAACCTATAGCTCGAGAAAGAGATATACCTTTTCCTTTACCTTGGATTCCAGTAGCAACAATATTTGTCTCATCTCTGAAGTTAGATCCAAGATCTCATTGAATTATAATAGCTATCTTTTTTTTCCCTTTATTTCCACCATATCTCTTTGGCCTCTTTTCTAGGAGTAGCTTCCAGCACTTAGAACAATCATGCCCTTCTTTCTTGCAGTGTGAGCATGTGGGTTTTTCACCCTCTTTCTTCACTGTAGCTATCTTTTTCCCATTCCCTTTTTCTTTGGATTTACCTTCAAAATTAGATGGCTTCTTATCAACTTTATCAATAAAAGTGCCCTTACCCCTTGACTCTAGGTGTGTAGCCTATACACTTACTTCATACAAGTTACATGGATTCAAAACCAAAATAGAATGTCTAAGGTAAGAATGAAGACCACCTATGTACTTGAGTAGAGTATCCTAGGTGTATAATGGAACATTTAAAGAAATAGCCATTTTTCAAAATTCATGGGTGTACTCCTAGATAGACTGATCTTTCCCTTGCCTAAAATGTTGCTAGTTCATCATTAACTATTGCATTTGGCCTAAGGGGGTAGAATTTATTCTTTAAAGCACTAACAAATTCTAACCAAGATAAATTAAACTTACCATGTTGTGAAGTTTCATCCCGAGTCCTACTCTCCCACTAGGTTAGAGCTATACCTCCTAACTGAAGAGTGGCTAACTGAATTCTATTAGCATCATCTACAAGGTTTTGAAATCTAAAGTAGACTTCTACTTGCTAAATCCAGTCATCTAGTTTCTCAGCATTTAACTCCCCACAATACTTTGGCAAGTCAAACTTTACATCCAACTTGATTCAAGGCTTATGTCCACCCTTAAAAATGCTAGAAGACTCAGAATGGGTAGAAGAAGGAGAAGAGGGAGAAGAAGGAGAAGAGGGAGGTGTTTTTGGAGGATCATGATCACTTCCTTTCTTTTTCCCTTTGCCCTTCCAAGTTGCATGTCTTCGCATCTTTTCGTCTCTTTCTTGTACCAAAACTTTTACCATTGTCTGCAAATCTTGAAGAGTCTTCTAAATACTCTTATCTTGAAAACCTTGTCCACCACCTTCATTTGCAATTTGTGATGATGGTTTAGTCCTTCATTTTTTGATCTCAAGATTTCCTTCACCTTTCTCAATCTTGGATCTTGTTAGCATTCAAATCTACAATACTAGTCACACAAGAGCTCTGATACCAAACTTGATCTAATTAGGATCTACAACTATTACAAAGGAATGCTTTACATAATTACATAAAGTTAATTCAAAGCATTATTTAGCAAATTAACATAAATTAAATGCTTAAATGAACAAAGCATAATAAGGTAATGATTGAAAGAAAGAGAGAAGAGGGACAAAAGATAAAAAATAATTGATAACGGAGTTCATCCACGAGTCGGACTACGTCTTTGGGTCCTATTCCAATATAGGGACCAATTTGATTAGCTCCAAAATCAATTAAAAGTGTTTTGAAATAATTCCCTTCAAGCACAATTGCAACATTAATCTCCAATGTGTAGGAATAATCACCAAGTCTCCAAAGTCATAATCTCCTTCTCATCACCTAGATGATTTTTGAAAGAGCTCCTACCACCATTTTATACATGAAATTAGCCAAAAATGGGCTAAAACAACCAAAACCATATGATCCCTTATTTTGATTATATAGTTTGAATTTCCCCTTTTTACCATTTCATGGTTGTGATTTTACTCCATTAATAAGGGTTTGTTTTTTACAAGTATCCTTATTTACATAAGGTTGGGCTGGGAGTTCAACTCTGATTATCTAATTCCTTTAATTCAAATTAAATAAACATTTTAATTTCAATTTCAAATTTTTCCCTTTCTTTAAGATTTTATGATGTCATGGTAACATCATCAAAATCCACACTTTTACTTGAACTTCAAACTGTCATAACTTTCACATCAGATCTCTATTTTTGATGAAATGAACGTTGGTGGAAAGCTTTCAATGAGTTCTTTCATTTGAAATCCATTGTTGATCACTTTTGCGATGATTATTTTTTCACCTTTTTATGGCCTCTATTCCTAGTTTGACCAAACTTTGACCAGCCATAACTTTTGCATCCAAACTCTGATTTCGCTTGTTCAACTAGTGTTGGAGTCAAAATTGTGAACACTTTGTAATGATGTTGATTCTTGGAGAATTGGGAACATTTTAATTTTCGCTAATTTTTATCCCTCGAATCAATTTTTGTACCAAAATATTCACACGCTAATACTAGATACAACCACTAGGATTATAGAAGACATAAGAGATGGTCAATCCATGTTGCAAACCTTATGAGGGACACTAACCCACTGCTAATAACCCCCCTCCTAGCATCACTCATCATGATATGCTTGGATTCAAACTTGTTACCAAGCTTTGATACAACTTGGTAACTTTTAGGGTTTTTGTTGCACCAAAAGATCAACCTATTAATGTTAGATACAACCACTAGACTTGTGTAAGGCACAAGAGGTAGTTAAGCCATGTCATCAACCTAACAAGGAACACTAGTTCACTTCCAATATTTCTCTCTATTTATTCATCACTACTTCTCTCAATATATCATTATTTGTGTGTGTAGAGCCTCCATCTATTTATTTATCAGCCCTTTTCTCTTTCTCTCCCTTTCCCACCATATTGCAACTTAGTTGTCTAGTTTAGGTTTTTTTAGGTACTTATAAGTGGATGTGTATTTAATATTAAGCTATCACTTCTTTATTAATTCTTTGACTATACAAACAACATTATCTTTAATTGGTCTACCAATTGACCTTATGTAAGACACAATGTATGCAAAAATATACCACAATTTTCCTTTAGTGACCATCCAAACCTCTTTGATGCACCCATTACACACCAAGATATAATTGCTAATCATTAATAGTGATCTTAAATTTATCTATTATATATGGTTGAATATTTTTAAAAATTCCTAGCATTTATTTAACATATTCATTTATCATTATTGATGATGTTAAATTTATGTAATAAAATGTAAGTAAATATCACTTTTTGAAGTTATCCCACATTCATTTAATAATTTTATCGATCCTCATTTCCAATGGTCTCAAATATATTTGTTTAAATTTAATTCTAACTATTATTTTAAAAAAATTAAGTAATTTATTTTTAATTGCTACTCATTTTTTGTTTCCAATTCAATTATGTGTAGTTGGTCAAGATTTACAAATAAAATAGAAGGGCACATATTTGATTATGCTAAGTGTATTTTAACCAGCAAGGGATATTAGTTGAAGAAAAATATATAAGATGGAAGTGTGTACATATGAATGATGGAAATAATATACAAATTTGCATTAAAATTGATTGTTATTTACAAATTCAAATGTATGGTATCCCACATAAGTTGTGGGATTTACCGGCTTAATGATATATGAAAAAATACAATTAAAAATGAAAAGCATATGAAAGCATTGGGGATTCTGTCATTTCCTAGAGGCTAGAATGATGGATCCCATGGTTGGATGCTTGTGTCTATGACTTATTTAACTTGGTTACACCACAAATTGCCTCACTATAAGAGATGTTGAAGTTATGTTATGATCCAATATGCCAATAAGCTTATATGTAATAATAATAACAAATATAAGTATCTTTCACATCAAAACAAACTAGTTAGGTAACCATCTTAGATATTAGAACACAAATATAAATTATTTTTCCTAACATGTGCAGGTATAGGTTAATTTTCAATTTTTATTAACTCATTCAATATTATGGCATGTGGGGTAAAATAGTCTGTCATAAGTGTTGATCACAACATGTTATTTTCTTTAAGAAAACTAAGAGTGGAATTACCTTGGATGTAATCCTATCAAGAATATACTCATCACTTATGACAATGAAGTGATAAGATCACAATCACAAAAAACCCATACATGCTCAACATGGTTACAAGAAAGGAACGAGCCAAAACTCAATGATGGTCAAGTACTGTTAAGTATAGTGACCTATTATGGATGTATAAAATTATTAATGTTGTTAACAAGAGAAGGTAGCATACTCACAATGAAAATCATGGGTGGGAAAAAAGAGAGTAGAAATATAATAGAGCTATTCATTCAACACAAACCAGTTGGAAAAGAGTTGATGAAAGAAGATGACCAATAATTCTTACAATCATCCCTACAAAAATGAAGGTTTCAAAAAAATCATGGAGATCAAATGCCTATTTTTATGTGGATCTTAAGCAAACTCAGAGGTTAATTTTTCCCCACTTCATTCGACATGGTTTCCCCCCAAATTTTTCTACTGAGGTTTGGGGGCAACAACCTCAAGATGGGGTTAAGGGAAAGTACACCTTGTAGGGTCCTTAGGTTGAGCCCTAGGCACACTCCCTATCACAATATAGGGTGGGGTTGAGGGGAAATGCCCCCACAAGGGTTTTTGGGGGAAACACCCCCAAAAGATCAAATGACTTTATTATATGTAAAAGGTGTTAGGAGCTATCTTTCTATTAGATGACTTATTCTAGCCCTAATTTTGTAAGTAGAGAAAATCTTATATAAAATAGCTTAGGGTTAATGTTTTCATTATATATGATGATTTAATACCTTCTTGAAACAATATTGAGTTGCAAGGGATTATAGATTGTAATAAGGTTGAAATCACTTAATAATAATATTGGACTTGTTGTTTGGTGGACACATGCCAGAGATTGGATGAGCCACATTAAATCTTTATGTCTTGTGTTCTCTTCTATGTGCATTATTTGTTTATGATATTGGTTATATTTGCATGTAATTTTTATTTATTTCTCTTTTAGTCCTAACGATACCAACATATAGATCAAGTGAGTAAAGACAATGAAGGTTTGGAGATATATCACTCAAATTTTTAAGAGAGATCATTGTGATGTGACTAAGGCATTGTATACAAGATTTAAATATGTCATGTTAAAAGAAAACATATCAAAGTAGAAAATGACTTTGAAGAAATATTGGTAACAAGTAAAATACAATGACGAATAAAATGGACTCATTGAGGATAGAGAAGGTGGTAGAATTCTATCATATGACTAGTTGATGAAATAAACAATGTGGATAAATAAAATAAAAACATCAAGGGTCTTGAACTGTAATTATGAGTCATACATGAAAGAAAAAGAGTCGTACACAAGAAGTCAAAGAAGACCATGTATATAATAGGAACAATGGTTCTCATGTCATCAATGGTAGTGATCTTACAAAAATAATAATTCCAATTGGATCTTGTAGTAGATGGTGGAATGAAATAACATAATATAATAATTAAAATAGTGCTAGAGGATTCTTCATGATGTCACCTTATAGAGAATTAGATCATTAAAAATAGTTGCATCTGAAGATAAGAATAATAAATGTTGTCAATAATCAAAACATTAACAAACAACATAAGGAATGAACTAATTCATTAGTGTAAGTTATGAAATGTAGTGCAAAGGAACACAAAGTAAACTAAGAATTCAACAAAACAATTCAAAACTATACTTAGATTTGGACTACACAGAGAAAGCTAAAATCTTGAAATGAACAAATTCAAACCTTGACCAAGTGGCCT
Organism: Cupressus sempervirens; assembly: GCA_028749045.1. NCBI lineage: Eukaryota > Viridiplantae > Streptophyta > Pinopsida > Cupressales > Cupressaceae > Cupressus > Cupressus sempervirens. The sequence continues at coordinate 870,427,784 of CM053792.1, read as the reverse complement.
CCTCATTTGGATAATAATTTTTTCTAAAGATGGAGAGATACCTGTTCAATTTGGTGCTCAAGATTCAAGTATGGATGAGGAGAACTCAATAATAGAGATGAGTGATGAAATTTTGGATATATTTTGGTATTACAAGGGTATGGGTGATGATTTTTCTCTTCAAAAGAGCATGATAACCTTTCACATGATTGTGAATGAATTATGAAGGAGAGAGGGTTCAATTTATAGGATAAGGAGAGGGTGGAATGAACAATCAAGATGCAAACTTGGAGGATTATTAAGAGTGGCCAAGATGCAAGGAAAAGGGAGCACATGGATTGTACTTTCTCAAATGCATATCCTTGTGAAAAGTGTCATAAAGAGAATACATGTGAGAGGATTAGGATTTGTGGGGTGGGGGGAATGTGATCATTTTGGGAGATGTGAAGTGGGAAAATGTGTAAGAGATGGATGAAGTGTGTAAAAGTTTTTAAGGTGGACATTAATGCATTTGGGTTGGGGAGTTGGAGAATGTTACAAGATTTGACTTGGGTTTTGGTAAAAATTTCTTAATCCTCATGTTTAATGTTGTGAAAATGATTATGGTTTGATTAGGTTTGGAATAGATGATGATTATCTTAGAAAGTAAACTCCACTAATATAACTAAGGGGGTTGGGGCGAGGGGGCGTGTTGGGGGGGGGGGGGGGGGGGGGGGGTAATTTGTTATGTATTTTAAACAACTTAAATTAACTTTATCAAATTTGAAACATATAACCAAAAGATATAACAACCACAAGATGATAACCATCACTAGTAGAATTCTTGCAAATAAATGACTACATGGCTTAATTTTTTAGTCATGTGACTAAAAGTGATTAAATTCTACTAATATTTTATAAAATTTATAAGTGACTAAATAAATGACCAATTTATGGTCAAAGGGTAAAATCCAATGTTAGATAAAGATAAGTGACTAATTAAATTATCTAATAAATGACTAAACAATTGGTTACCAATAATTAGTCACCTACACAAATGACTAAATGAATAATTGATTTTTATTTTATATTAAATTGTTTGTAGATTTATAAATTTGGGTTGTTTATTATGTTGCAAATCTAATTGAAATGATCATTGTTGAAGATCAAAGAGGGAGTTTGTTGCAAAGGAGGAATATTATTGTTTTCAATCATTGTTTTTCCATTGATGTCAAACCTGTTATTTTTAGGAATGACATTTTCTTATAAGATCCAAGTAATATCACCTAGTTGATTGATGAAGAGGATTTGATCAACAAGATGTAACAAGGGAACCTAAGGGAAAGGTTGAGTTATGATTTTGTAATGAAGTGCAAGGATCAGTTAAGACAATGGTCAAATGATGTATTGATAGCATACTCAAAGACACAAAGGTTGGTCACACTTAGAAACATTAGAGGAAGAAGTTGTAACAAGGTTGATTGCAAAGCTTAAACCAAGATATTTAGTGGGTGTCGAGCACATTAGTTGAAGCAGAGAAAATTCTCAGTTGGAGCCGAGTAATAGAAAATTCTAGTGTGTGCCGAGTGATCTTTAGGTGCCAAGTGAAGATTAGGTGCCGAGCATTAGAAAAATCTTAGTTGATGCCAAGTGATCTTTAGGTGCCAAGTGAAGATCAAGTGTCAAGCATAAGAAAATTCTTAGTTGGTGCCGAGTGATCTTTAGGTGCCGAGCATCAAGAAAAACATAATTGATGCCAAGTAACACAGTATGTGCCAAGCACCAGTATTTCAATAGTGCCGAGCTACAACATTATTCTAAATGACAAAGATTCATGAAATCTAAGTCGACAAAGTGGTTGCCTTGAATTTTGTGAATGAGTTGGAAGATAAGGATGATGAGCTAGTGGCACAAAATTCTATGTAAACCATTTTTGGGCAAATTCTAAAGGATTATTCAAGAAGTTTCTAGAGGAAATAGAATATGGGTTAGATGCAATGAATCCTACCTAATCCATATGAATTGGCAGGAAAAGGAACTCCAAGACTTCTATTCAAGGAGTCATAGACCAAGAAGCAAAGAGTTGCTGATGTTAGTGTAGTTTTTTATTTTTTTTTATTTTGGTAAGTTTTTCCTACACTTTTAATAATCTCGCTTAGGTTAATAAAGCATGTCTTATTAGGTGAATGGTTGTGAGGTGTCACCTTCCTACATGTGAGCATCCATTAGCTATCTTGGGAAGATACTTTGCTATCTTTAGTTCGATAGATGGTTGCTCCTCATTGGTTGGTGTTGCCACCTCCTCCCTCTTCCTAGCCTATATAAGCATGCTACCTAGCTTGTATTTGCATCTCTTATTTTTGCATCCTCTTAATGCTATTTTGCTTCCAGCATTTGCATTACTCTCTTGGAGACTAACTCTATGATGCTATTTTGATTTTGTATCATTTTCATTCATAGTTTAGATATTTATTCTTTGCACTAGTTTTTTGGGTTATTAATCTTATCAGATTCTAACATGGTATCAGAGATTTTCTATGTGCAAGAGTAGATTTTAGTTTCCTTATTTGAGAGATTCGGAGGGGGCTAATAAAATTTATTGTAGTTTTTTGAAAAATGAAGTATGCTTTTCTCTTGCATCTTTGGATGATCTTGAGAATCAAAAAAGTTTTGACAAAAATGATTTTTCTCTGGGGTTTCAATCTCAAATCTGACAACCAACTTGCATATTTGGAGTTTTCAATCAGTTTTGCAAGTTTCAGCATGCCATTGATGGAATTAGGAAGCTAATCTAGCATTTGCATGTCATATTCTAGTTGTTGGGGTCATTTTTTGATTTTTGAAGCCATTGTTTACTGTTAAAGGCGTTTGATTTACACTACAACAACATCTTCTGTACATCAGCAAGAAAAACACTTTCTAAGTTTTGTTTGCAGCCCCGAAAAACCATTTGGGTATCTTTTAGATTTTGCATGCAAGCTGTATATTTTGCAGAATTGAGCATGAAAAGTTACAGCCATACCCCTCTCCATTGGCAATCGCAGATTTGAATGCAGTTTTCAAATGTCTCGTTCTTGCTCATACGAACTCCGATTTTGACAATTCTTGTTATGAACTTGGCTTTTTTTTGTGCTCTATCCACTAGTGGAGTTGTTTTTTGATTTTCATGTATTAATTATTTAGAAATTATAGATTCTCGACTGTGACTATGCACAGTTCTCATTTTGGAAACTTCGGAGGATCACAACTTTCTCATACGACCTTGTATTGAGGCGATTCTTTTTTTGAAAGTACATGATTTTTTGAGTAGATCACAGTGGTGCTATTTGTTTCCTTGATTATTATGCCTAAATTTTACTTTCAACATATGCTCTTCATGAGGGTTTTTAATGCATTGAAATCAAGACACTAAGTATTTCTTTCTAGTGGTAGTTGTAAACGCACTAAAATAAAGTGCCAAATCATATTTCTTTGGGGGGTTCTTTGATTGAGTAAAATGGGGGGGCATTGTCGTGGCTGGGTTCTCTTCTTTTTCGCATTTCTTCATCATGGATCAAACAAACATGCCCATCCTAACTCCATACAATTACTTTGAGTGGAAATCACGCATGACAATTCACTTAAGGAAAGCTGGATTAAATAGGATAACTATGGGACTTGAAACTGAACCTGCTAAAGATGAAGATAAGCCTAAGTGGTTTAACAAATGTGATGAGGCATATGGAACATTGTGTTTGTCTGTTTCTCCTAACTTTCTATTTCACATTGAGTACACCAAATGAAGTATGGACAAAGCTAGAAACACTATTTGGCACACAAGATTCAATGAGGGGTCATATGTTAGAAAATGAATTAATTAGTTTGAGTTCAGGCAATTTCAACACAATCCAAGATTTCTTCACCAAATTGAAATCACTAAGGCTCCAGTTAAAATAATGTGGAATTGAAAAGAAAGATGAACAACTGATTCTTAGTATTCTCTCTAAGCTAAGTTCAGAATATTCTGTGTTTGTCTCTGCCTTCTATGCTACTAAGGGTGCACTTGGTACTTAATTCACCATGCCATCTTTAGATGATTTTGCTGTCAATCTCACTCGAGAACAAGACAAGCTAATCCAGATGGGCACTCTTAAGTCCTCTAAGTCACATGCCTTGGCTACCAACCAAGGCACAAAAGAACAACAAGGACAAAGTAGTAACACCAATAGTAAGGACAAGAAACAAAAGAATAGCGAGGAGAAGAAGGATCAGATATCGATTTCTTCAAAAGGAACTATTGATACACCATCTTCCAAGGGCGATAAGCCTAAGAAAGAAAAGGTCAAATGTACTTATTGTGAAAGCCCTGGTCATGATGAACATAAATGTTTGCAGAAACAACTTGATCACTTGACATACATTCTTGAGAAGAATAATATCAGTGTTCCTGAGTCTATCAAACAAAGTTCTAATGAAGGGTCTAACAAAGAAAAAGAAAATAGCAAGAGGAAAGGAAAGGGCAAGGCTCTTTTTGCAGTTGCTTCCTCACCATCCACTTGGGTTCTTGATTCGGGTACTTCATACCACATGGCTCCATCTAAGGAAGAAATTGCATCATTGGAGCCATGTACTATGCCTTCTATGTTGATGGGTGATAACACTCCTGTTGAGGTGTGTGGGAGAGGATCTGTTGATGTGGGGGATGGCACATTCCATGATGTTCCTTGTGTACCCTCATTGTCAACTAATCTCCTATCAGTATACCAGATCACTCACACAAGTTTAGGCAAGTAGGTTGAGTTCACTCCTATTTTAGTGGAGATATGTGAGTTGCACAATGATTCTATAGTTGTAGTTGGGAGAGCAGATCATCAGTCACGACTCTATATGTTTTCTCACTTTGTTCCTAATCCTCCTTTGACTATTTTTCTCACTCACTCTAATGATGTGAGCAGATTATGGCATGAGCGGTTTGGCCATATTAACTTCCACTACTTGCATCAGCTTAACCAACAAAGCATGGTCATAGGGTTGCCTTCTACTTTGACATTGGAGTCACTTGGAATACATGATAGATCTTCTAATGGGTCAGATTCACTTGAGCAGTCTTCTACCTCCACTTTTGATGCAGAGAGTGATTCAAAGGACTCACCTCTTTCCTCTCCTAGTCATCATTCACAGGTTGATGATTCTCCTCTAGATTCTCCATCTTCTGGTCCACTTTGGGCTAGAAAGACCTTTTAGTTTGCAGGTGATTGGGTTGGGGATCCATCAGACACCAAGCAGATTCGTTCACAATTCCAGGATGCTCTAAATATCTTCATTGCTACTGCCTCAAATCCACAGTCCTTTCATGAGGCTTCTAGTATTTTTGAGTGGGATACATCGATGCAGGAGGAGTATAGTTCCTTGATGAGGAACCACACTTGGAATCTTGTCCCTTTTCCTAAGGGAAGAAAACTTGTTCGATGTAAGTGGATCTACCAAACAAAATTTGCAAGCTTTGTTGGGGGTGTGGGATGCTTCATCTTTTGGGGGGGCCTCTTCCTCTCACTTGGAGTCCTAATTTTCTTTGGGGAGTCTCTTTTCTCTCCCTTTTGGGGGAATTTTATGTACATGGGTACCTCATTAGGCTTGACTTGCCAGGACCCATTTCTGCATCCACCTAAGCTTCGCTTATGGGGGGTGTTAGTGTAGTTTTTTATTTTTCCTATTTTGGTAGGTTTTTCCTACACTTTTAATAATATCACTTAGGTTAATAAAGCATGTATTATTAGGTGAATGGTTGTGAGGTGTCACCTTCCTACATGTGAGCATCCATTAGCTATCTTGGGAAGATACTTTGCTATCTTTAGTTTGATAGATAGTTCCTCCTCATTGGTTGGTGTTGCCACCTCCTCCCTCTTCCTAGCCTATATAAGCATGCTACCTAGCTTGTATTTGCATCTCTTATTTTTGCATCCTCTTAATGCTATTTTGCTTCTAGCATTTGAATTACTCTCTTGGAGACTAACTCTATGATGCTATTTTGATTTTGTATCATTTGCATTCATAGTTTAGATATTTATTCTTTGCACTAGTTTTTTGGGTTATTAATCTTATCAGATTTTAACAGCTGATACTGTTGCTATTGAAGAGCCAAATATACAAAGTGGTTGAAAGGGTGTTAAGGAGGAGACATCTAGGAGAAGAAAGAGCACATAGGCTCTACTTCTATGAGTGGTCATGAAGAGATGATTGCACTGGTACATTGAGCAAGGAGACTCAAGGTGACTAAGCTTGAAAGGAGGGCAAGCTGTCAGAGTTGCATAGATTGAAGGCCAAACAAGAGTATGAGCTGAGAAGTGATATGAGATCTACAAGATAAGTTGTATGTTGTAGTCAGGTCAAGGTATTCTAATACTCTCTAGAAATTGTATTAGATGTTGGAAATCTTATATTGATAGGTTAGCTTAATAGCTAGGTGGAAGAACCTTATGAGAAAGTGGTTGAAAAATTCTATTGTATTAGGTGGGTTCAACAACCTATTGTAAATCCTTTAATAGGGTGGAATTCCAAGTAAATGTTCAAATGTCCTCTAACCAAGCCCACTTCTAATAGGGTGGTTAAATCCTCTAACAAGGTAAATTTAACAGTGTGTTGTAAGCCTTTAACAGAGCAAGCCTTTCATAGGGGATCACTTTAGAAGAGTGAGAATTGAGTAGCATGTTACTGGTGGTTTTTCTCAAATGGGGTTTTTACGTAAATCATTGTGTTATGTGTTGATTTCTTGTGTGTTATGCTTGTATGTTGATTTACAGTAACTTGCTAGTTAGAAAAGTTAAAGCTTGGATGAATGATTGGTTGAATGGGCTCACTATACATAGTGAAAAGTTTGAATAGGACATTTGGACCTTGAATAACTAATTCACCCCCCCTCTCAATTATTCTAAAGCATTTCTAACAATTGGTATCAGAGCCATCTACTGATTTAGTTTCAAGGTAATAGAAGCAGGAAGATCAAGATGTCCAAGAGAGAAGTTCCCAAGCTCAACAAAGACAAATTTGGTGCATGAAAAAGTCTAATGAAATTACACCTTGGATCAATAGGTGACTATGCACAAACCTCAATTGGAATAGAACATGTAAATCTAGCAGGACCTCTTACTGCAGATGATTTGAATAAAAAGAAGGAGCACAATCAAGCAATGCTAGAGATTGCCTCTACACTTAATTATGTAGAATATGATGACATCAAATATTGTGACACTACATTCAAAATGTGGAAAGCCTTACCAAATATCTATGGAGGAGATCAGAATGTCTAGAGAGAAAAGAGAGAAAGTCTAAGAGGAAAGTTTGATGACATGAAAATGGAGGAAGGTCAAAATGCTGCTCAATATGCTGCAAGAATGAAAGAAGTGGTAAGTGAAATAAGAAGTCTAGGTGGATAGTTGGAAGAAGAAACAATCATCAACAAATAATTAAGAACTCTGCTCCCTATCTATGCTATTAGAGTTTCAGCCATCCAAGAGCTGAGGTGTGTACAAGGAAACACACTAACCTTTGAAGGAATAGTAGGAAGACTTATTGTATTTGAGCTATTCAATTTTGACAACTATAGACCTAAGAACCTTGAATCTACTTTCAAGGCCAAAATGACAATAAAAGACACCAAGGAGGAGAATTCAAGCAGGAAAAGAAGAAAGGGAAAACATGCATCTAGTGATAGTAGTGCAGATGAGGAAGATGTGGAACAGTTAGAAGCACTACTTGCTAGGAGATTCCATAGAGGCAAAGGAAAATTCAAAGGTAAGCTCCCTATTATATGTTTCAATTGCAATGAAGTAGGTCATATTTCTACAAGATGTACACAAAAGAAGAGCTACAAAGAAGGAAAAAAGTACATGAACAAGAGAGAAGATGATAGCAAAGACTACAAGGAGAAATCCAAAAAGATGCTACATTGTTGAAGAAGATTATGATGAAAATGGTGATGAAGTAGTCTATGTAGCCATGAAGGATGAATTAGATAAAGATGAAGATGAAGCGACAACATTGGTTACGTATGTAAAAAGGAATGACAAGTGGGTCAGAGATAGTGGATGCTCACATCACATGACAGGAGATAAAAGTAAGTTCATTACCTTTACTCAATATTATGGAAATAGTGTTAGATTTGGTAATGATGCTCCATGTCAAATCAAAGGAAAAGGCTTTATTAAACTCATAGAAAAATTTTCATGTGATAATGCATACTATGTCGAAGGATTGAACTACAACTTGTCGAGTGTATCATAGTTAGGAAATGTAGGTTGCAAAGTTGAATTTGGAAATAAATCTACCAAGATCTATGACACTGATGGAAAGCTGATAACAAAAGTTGAACAAACTAGGAGTAATCTATTTTACCTAGATATGGAAGATGCAACATGTCTTGTTGTCAAAATTGATGACGTGTGGCTATGGCATAAAAAAAAGTGTCATATTAACCTTGATAATCTGATCAACATTAGCAAAAAGAACAGAGTCAGAGGGTTGCCCAAATTAAAGAAACCTGAAAACACAATGTGCAGACAATGTCAATTAGGGAAAATGACTAACTCTAGTTTCAAAAGCAAAACATACACTTCCAAAGAAGTACTAGAGTTAGTCCATACAGACTTATGTGGTCCAATAGAAGTGCAAAGCTACCTAGGAGACAGATACATAATGCTATTTGTAGATGACTATTCCAGGATGATGACTGCTATGTTTTTGAAGCAAAAATCTGATGCATTTCAAATGTTTAAGTGGTGTTTGGCCAGAGTTGAGAAGGAAACAGGAAAGAATTTGAAGTGCCTAAGATTAGATAGAGGAGGTGAGTTCACATCAAAAGAATTTGAAATATTTTACAATAAAAAAGGTATCAAAGGCAAACATCAGCACCAAGAACTCCACCATAGAATGGTATTGCTAAAAGAAGGAATAGTTTAGTGATTGACTATGCTATAACCTTAATGATAGAGAAAAATGTTGCACTAAAGTACTGGAGAGAAGTTGTAAGCACTGCAGTCTACACATTGAATAGAGTTCAAGTCAAGAAAGATAAAATGCAACACCTTTTGAATAATGGTATGGTCACTCACCTAATGTTAAACATTTCAAAGTATTTGGTTGTAAATGTTATATTCTTAAAGATACTAGAAATGACAAGTTTAATGTAAAAAATGATGAAGGCATATTCCTTGGATACTCCACTAGAAGAAAAGCATATAAGTGTTTGAACACTAACACTAATAAGATTGTGGAGAATACAAATATAAATTTTGATGAGCATGCAGAAGTTGAAGTTGATGAGTCCAAGAAATCAAAGGATTATAGATCCTTTTTTTACTTCTATGAAGGAATGAATGATGAAGATAATGCTGCAAATCAAGTTGGGAATCAACAAATTTCAGTATTTGCTGAGTCTCAACCAGTGAATGCCGAGATACATTCAGAAGCAGAGCTACAGAATGTAGAAAATGTACTATCTAATTTTGAAAATAGTATACATGAAAGCAATGATGAAGTGCTAGATGAAGAAGAGCAAAGTGATTCTGAAGCTGAAGGATCCAGCATCAAAAGAAGGATAGAACCAAGGTTAGCCAAGTATGTGAGAAGACATCACCCTGAAGAACAAATCATTGGTGACAAGGATGCCAAACCAATGACAAGGAATAAACTAAAGAATGAATCATGTCTACTGAGTAAGGTTGAACCTAAAATAGTGAAAGATGCACTACAAGATGAAGACTGGTATAAAGCCATGGAAGAAGAGATAGATCAGATTGAGAAAAATAAAACATGGACCCTAGTTCCTAGACCACTTAATAAGAATGTGATTGGTACCAAATGGGTGTTTAGAAAAAAATTTGATGAAAATGGTGAGATAACAAGAAACAAAGCCAGATTAGTCTACAAAGGCTATCCACAAGAAGAATGACTAGATTATGGGGAAACATTTGCCCCTGTTGCAAGAATGAAAGGAGTAAGAACATTACTTGCATATGCTACAAACAAAGGTTTCAAATTCTACCAAATGGATGTGAAGTCTGCTTTTCTAAATGGTATACTAGAAGAGGAAGTTTACATAGAATAACCAGAGGGATTTTTTGATGAGAAGAACAAGGATAAGGTTTGAAAATTGCACAAAGCACTTTATGGATTGGAGCAAGTACCTAGAGCATGGTATGAGAGGTTACACAAATATCTTGTGAAGATTGGATTTGAGAGAACATATGACAACAAATTTTTTTACATCAAAGTAGAAAAAGGTAAAGACATCTTGATATTATAAATCTTTGTTGATGATATAATATTTGGTGGAAAAGATGTTTTATGCAAAGATTTTGCTGATCAAATGAAGCATAAATTTGAGATGTCAATGTTTGGAGAAATAAAATTCTTTGTTGGATTACAAGTACATCAATTGAAACATGACATATTTGTGACTCAATCCAAATACATCAAGGAGGTATTCAAAACATTTTGGTTAGAAGAGTCAAAACTAGTTAGTACACCAATGTCAACAGGCCATAAGCTATCCAAGAATGACGAGTCTGCTGAAGTGAATCAAACATTGTATAGATTAATGATTGGAAAGTTACAATATGTTGTACATAGTAGACTAGACATTGCATTAGTTGTTGGAATAGTGGCAAGATTTTTTGCAAATCCAAGAGAAAATCACTTAATGGCAGTCAAGAGAATATTGAGATACTTGAAAGGAACTGATGATTTTGGTTTGTACTACAAGACGAGTGAAAAGTTTGAACTGAGAGCCTACACTAATGCAGATTGGGGAGGTAACATTGATTATAGAGAAAGCACTAGTGGAGGAGCACTTTTCTTAGGAAAAAGGTTGATTACATGGATAGACAAAAAGAAAAGCTGCACCTCACAGTCCACTGCTGAAGTTGAATATGTGGCAGCTGCTATAAATTGCACCAATATTGTATGGATCAAAAATTTTCTCCATGGTATGAAGGAGGAGGTAACTGAGCCTGTGATACTTTATTGTGATAATACTAGTGCTATCAACATATCAAAGAATCCAGTAATGCATGCTAAAACCAAGCACATTGCAATCAATTATCACTATGTAAGAGAGTTGGTGGAAGACAAACAAGTGAAGATGGAATATGTTAGCTCAAAGGAACAAAATGCTAATATCTTCACAAAAGCACTACCTAAAGATGCTTTTGAGTATCTTAGAGGTAAGTTAGGGGTGATACCTTAGCTAAGGCTACTTGAAGAAAGAACAAGTATGCCCTGCATCAAATGAGCAAATTGTTGAAGATTTTACACATTGATGTAGAGGATGTTTACTTTAGGATTCATGCCTGAAGTAGTAGAAGTGTGGAAATTCCAAATTAGTCACAAGCAAGGTGATAGAGGGAGAAATTGAAAGATCTTGCAAAAGCCATACTTGTACATTAAGATACTAATATGCCTTTGGCATTGTTGTCAAAGAGGGAGAAGTAAAGTAGAAATTGATCAATAGTATGAGGGAGAAGATGTGAGATACTGATCAAATGAAGATAGAGGTATAAGTTAATAGAAATAATCATAAGTTGATCAAAACAATAGAAGATGAGCAATACAGAGGGAGAAAGACAAAGAACAAGGATACAATAGCCAAGAGGGAGAAACAAAAATCAAGCAATTAGAATAATAGAAGGCAATGTGAAGATACAATTTAATTTTTGGCATTTGACTTACTGTTCTAATCGAGTAAGCTTGCGGTTGAATAGTTTAGTCTAATGGTTGATTAGTTTGGTTTGCCATCAATACCAAAGAGGGAGATTGTTGGAAATTTGATTGAAATGATCATTGTTGAAGATCAAAGAGGGATATTGTTGCAAAGAAGGAGGATTATTTTTTTCAATCATTGTTTTGTCATTGATGTCAAACCTGCTATTTGTAGGATGAAATTTTCTTATAAGATCCAAGTAATATCACTTAGTTAATTGATGAAGAGGATTTGATCAATAAGATGTAACAAGAGAACCTAAGGGAAAGGTTGAGTTATGATGTTGTAATGAAGTGCAAGGATAAGTTAAGACAATGGTCAAATGATGTATTGATAGCATACTCAAAGACACAGAGGTTGGTCACACTTAGAAACATTCAAGGAAGAAGTTGTAACAAGGTTGATTGCAAAGCTTAAACCAAGATCTTTAGTGGGTACCGAGAAAGTTAGTTGAAGTGGAGAAAATTCTTAGTTGGAGCTGAGTAACAAAAAATTCTAGTGTGTACCGAGTGATCTTTAGGTGTCGAGTGAAGATCAGGTGCTGAGCATCAAAAAAACTTTAGTTGGTGCCAAGTGATTTTTAGGTGCCGAGTGAAGATCAGGTGCCGAGCATCAAAAAATTCTTAGTTGGTGTTGAGTGATCTTCAGGTGCTGAGCATCAAGAAAAACACAGTTGATGCTGAGTAACACAGTATGTGTCGAGCACCAGTATTTCAATAGTGCCAAACTGTTGCATTATTTTAAATGATGAAGATTTTCCAAATTTGAGCCAACAAAGTGGTTGCCTTGAATTTTGTGAACAAGTTGGAAGATAAGGATGATGAGCTGGTGGCACATAATTCTATGTAAACCATTTTTGGGCAAATTCTAAAGGATTATTCAAGAAGTTTCTAGAGGAAATAGGATATGGTTTAGATGCAATGAATCCTACCTAATTCATACAAATTAAAATTAAAGAATGGAAGGATCGAGTGGGAAAAGGAACTCTAGGACTTCTATTTAAGGAGTCATAGACCAAGAAGCAAAGAACTACTAATACTGTTGTTGTTGAAGAGCCAAATCTACGAAGTGGTTGAAAGGGTGTTAAGGAGGAGACATCTAGGAGAAGAAAGAGCACAGAGGCTCTACTTCTACAAGTGGTCATGAAGAGATGATTGTACTGGTAAATTGAGCAAGGAGACTCAAGGAGACTAATCTTGAAAGAAGGGAAAGGTATCAGAGTTGCAGAGATTGAAGGCCAGGTAAGAGTATGAACTAAGAAGTGATATGAGATTTGCAAGATAAGTTGTATGTTGTATTCAAGTCAAGATATTTTAATACTCTCTAGCGATTGTATTAGATGTTGGAAATCCTATATTGATAGGTTAGCTTAATAACTAGGTGGAAGAACCTTATGAGAAGGTGGTTGAAAAATCCTATTGTGTTAGGCGAGTTTAACAATCTATTGTAAATCCTTTAACAGGGTGGCATTCCAAGTGAATGTTCAAAAGTCCTCTAACCAAGCCCACTTTTAATAGAGTAGTTAAATCCTCTAACAAGGTCACATTTAATAGTGTGTTGTAAGCCTTTAATAGGGAAGACCTTTCACAGGGCATCACTTCAGAAGAGTGAGAATTGAGTAGCATGTTACTGGTGGTTTTTTCCAAATTGAATTTCCACATAAATCATTGTGTTATGTGTTGATCTCTTGTGTGTTATGCTTGCATGTTGATTTACAGTAACTTGCTAGTTAGAAAAGTTAAAGCTTGGATGAATGATTTGTTGAATTGGCTCATTATACATAGTGAAAAGTTTGAATAGGACATTTGGACCTTGAATAACTGATTCACCCCACCTTTCAGTTATTCTAAAACATTTCTAACAATTATGATTTATTTTAATGTTTAGCTTGTAGCATTTTCATATTTTGGTTACTAGAGGCTTTTGATATCATGTATAGTGAATCAATAACATCCATGATTCGATATCCTGATAGATGAAGAGGAAAACATTTGTGTTTTCACAGATTCAAAATCAAAATGTGAAACACAATCACAAATCTATGCTATGGAATATCAGATTTGCATGCAAATTTCATAAGGAAATTAACTAAATAAAGGTTTAGAACATAATATTTAATCAAATATCTCACAAAAAATTTCTAAACACATAAAAATAATAGAGAAGGAATCAACCTCTATAAATGAATAATAAATTTGTTTACTATACTCTATATGTCCAAATAATCAAGTATGATTTGCGGGTGCAAAATCATGACCAAAAGTCATAATGCTAAAAGATGAGGTGAAAATATAATAAATAAGCCTCAAAACTCTTGGTGTCAGATGTAGAATAAAATCAAGAGATAAGAGGGTCAAACTACCATTAACATGTAGCTGACTACTCTAAAACTCCCCTAGACCCAAGTGGAACTGATGTAGGACCTTGAATTGATGTGAAACTATTCAAAATAGCCCAAAAACATAAAAAATATGCAAACATATGATGAATTAGTCATAAATCATCTACAACCCTTAATATTGTACTATATTCTTTTAATGTTATAATATACTATATTCAAATTATTGTATTATTATATTTCTAATAAATTTTGGTAACATTATATGTTCCGTCATATCATTATTAATTTATTAAATATTTATAAATTTCCTTTATTTGTACACGCTTAGTTCATTGTGAAAATTCTATAATAAAATGGACTATTCAAATAAATACATTCATTAAATTTTATTTTCATAAATCTAACTCTTTCATATATGTTCAATAATATATTTATTTCAATCTACACAAAATCTCTTTAAAAAATATGTGTTATTTTTCTATAATTTAATCATTTCCTTGAAAATAACTTCAATATGCAATTGTATATAAATGTTAATTGATGGTTGTCTCATGCTAGTGCACAACTTTTGTACCAAAATAATTTTATAAACATTTATAATTTTATATGATTATTTCTATAATATTAATACATATTTAAATCTTACCTTTACTATCATATCGACCTACACCTTGAACGTTTGGAGGTGCAAAAGCTAGTTTATAAGATCATTGCCCAAGTAATATTAATTAGAAAATAAATGCAAAATAAGAAAACATCTTTTGAACTCTTCAACATATAATATCTTTATTATAATATTTAATATACATAATATTTAGATTATAGTGGATATCACTATAATTTGACGTATGATTTTTAATTTGTTTCAAACTATTTTAAAAACTTAAATAATAATAAAAATGAAATAAAAATTGAATTTTAAAACTCAAAAATCACATTAAATATAATAAAAAAATCATTTTGGCTCTCAAATTAGAACAAATATTATCGATAAAAATTAAATATAATCAATAACTTATTTCATAATTTTGTCAACAATAAATTTTAGAAGATATTATGGTAATGGAAACATTATTGTCAAATAAATGACATTAATTGAAGATTTTTTTATAGTGAAAATGACATGCTAATAAGAACAATATTCTTCTTCTATTCGTGGAAAGCTTTCTATTTGTGTTCTTCTTTCTTCCAAAAAAATTACAAAAAATTGCAAGTAAATAAATCTCGCGCTCCATATGAAAAAATAGATCATAAGTACCCAAATTCATTTTTATCAAATGAAAATAACAATGAATGTGATAAAATTTATTGTT
Organism: Cupressus sempervirens; assembly: GCA_028749045.1. NCBI lineage: Eukaryota > Viridiplantae > Streptophyta > Pinopsida > Cupressales > Cupressaceae > Cupressus > Cupressus sempervirens. The sequence goes on along the minus strand of CM053792.1, from coordinate 870,412,438 downwards.
ATTACCTCCTTTTTCAATGTTTCAATTTCTTACTTGTTGTATATCATATTTTTTCCTCCCTATTGTCAAGGCACAAATATTTATTGCAGCTTCATAATACTCCAAAATAGCCTCAAACAATTGTAAATCACTTCCATGGCATAACAAAAACTTAATCAATGAATAATGATAAATAAAAACTATAGATATGCATTCACTCTGAGATTTCACCACTTCATCAGTCATGAAACAAAATGATCTAAAATAACTTACCCAAAATAATGTCCATAATAGGTGTGAATGAATTTGATATCATTTTGGACGAACCTCAAATGCAAATTCAAATATAGTTGGAGAAGTCTAATAAAAGCCCACAACTTGCACTGTAAATAAATATGAATTACATGGGCAAATGAAAAACATTGCAACTTAAAAAGAGAAGAATAAATAAAATGTGATATAATGAAAGTAGTAAGGGAAAACAACTAATTTATTTCTATAATTTATATGCTAAATAAAAAAAAGAATTGAATTTATGGGAACAAATCAAATAGTTACAAAATAACTCAAAATAGCTGGAAATAAGTTTTTTTCGCTGAAAATTGTAAAATCCGAGAGCAAAGCTCCCACATATAAGCCTATCATCTTAATTAGCTTCCCTTCAATTCTAACATTCTATTGTTTGATTTTTTAAATATGTGATGGTGTGTGAGTAAATTATATTGAGAAAGATAGAGAATATATAGAATGTAAGATAGACCCCTTTTTTTATTGTTGCCATACATGTTTTTAGTTTTATTCAAATACTTTTTTTATTGGAAGAAAGTAATTAAATTACAAATACCATTAATTATAGAAGAGTTGTACAAAACAACATTCTATAAGTACAATAAAATTAGTTTCATTCAAATACTTGATGTGCTTTACTTGATTTGATTATAGCTACTTTGTTTAAATTTAATATATGTCTTTTTTTGTGTACTTTACTCTTATACATTTAAAAAAAAATTTATGATCAAACAATGAAATTTATTATTTTCAAGAAAAATCAAATTACCATATTATAATTAAGGCGATAGTTAAGTGATAGGCTTATATGTGGTTAAGAATGATAGGCTTATATGTGGGAACTTTGCTTTTTGCAAATTTGTACGAAAAATTGTTAGTGGTAAAATTTATTTCCAATTATTTACTATTTTTTAGCTATAAATCTTTTTTTCCCTCATTTGTTTCCTTTATCTATGTAATTCTAAAGCTTGCCAAAATAAATATCTATTTCTTCTATTAGTTATAATTTTTTTTTTCCTCATTTGTTTCCATTATCTATGTAATTCTAAAACTCTACCACAATAAATATCTTTTTCTTCTATCTATTTGAGAAAATAATTCTAAAACTTTTAGATTATATTAAATTTTCCATTATACTATATGTCCTCATTTTAGAAAGTTTCTCACAATTTGAATGATTCAAAAAGTGTTTTTTCATTGTTTACTATTGCAGATATTGTCAAACTCTCATGCTTTCCAAAACCTATGTCTGTGTTTCCATTTCCTCTTGTCAAATCTTCTTTCTTTTAATTTAGCATGATAAATTCATTGGATTAGATAGTGAATTGTGAAATGGATGGCTAGCTTAAAAGATTTGCAAAAATTGACAGAAGAATATGAATAGAATTCTTCATATTATCTATTGCTTCCTTGAAACATGTTAGGCCTGCCTCCAGTAAAAAAAATATATTTTCTTTTGCGACTTGACACCAGAAGGGTAAGCACGTTGTTTTTGTTGCACAACTTCAATCCACTATTAATTTGTGGTGGTGTTTTTGTTGGCAGCCAAAGCTTCTTGTGATTTTACTTGCCTTTATAATTCATTATTAATCTGGTGGTGACGTGTGCAAAATGGATTGCAATGACTGTTAGATGTACAGAAAATGGATTTGTTGAAGTAGTCTATTTGGTTCTTGGAAGATGACAGGAATTGGCTTTTTCAAAATCTAGATTTGAATTTTTTTGCGTTTGTTTCAAAATTGGCAAAATAGAATTAGCATACTAGACTTCCAATTTTACCTCAAAACCAGGTTTTCCAACTTCCTACTAGCAAGTAGGAATTGAAAATCAAAACAATAGATGGGACTATTTTTTGAAGGAGTGTAAAAACAATAGATGGGACTATTTTTTGAAATTTTCAGCTTACGCATAAAAATGTGTCTTCACACACATCTTCCAAGTGAAACAAACAATTTAAGTAAAATCTCAAAAATTGTAATGAAGATTTGAAAAACCTTGGTTTGGTTAAACCAAAGTTTGTATAAAGTTGGATTTTTAAGGAGTGTAAAAACAATAGATGGGACTATTTTTTGAAATTTGTAGCTTATGCATAAAAATGTGTCTTCACACACATCTTCCAAGTGAAACAAACAATTTAAGTAAAATCTCAAAAATTGTAATGAAGATTTGAAAAACCTTGGTTTGGCTAAACCAAAGTTTGTATAAATTTGGATTTTTCTAATTTTATGATTGATCTAGTAAAAAAAATATCTTCGAAAACTGGTTTTCTTATATTATTATTTACATTTGTATAGTAGCTCTAGTTCTACACTAATATTGGTGGAAGTCAATATTTTAATCTTTCTAATTTGATTCATGTGTCTAATGAATTTTATAGAAATTAAATATCGGTGAGATATATTGAGGCTATTCATGTGTGAAGAGCTCAAATATTCATTTTAGATGGCAGAGGCATCTTTAAATGTGTACTGTTTAATCAAAACATATATATTTTTATATTTATTAATTTAAAATAAAAATATAATTTAATAAATACAGTCATATGCATAGATTGGTCACTTTATCTTACCTACTACTATTATTCAATATTTTCCTAATTTTTTATAATGATATTTTACATTAAAAAATATTCTTATTTTCTTATTCTAATGATACAAATTTAAGAACATGTTGCAATAGAAACATGTTTCTCAATTATTAAAAACATTTCTACTTTCTTTTGGCTTTTTTATCTTCCATTATGATGTACTAAGTGTACAAATTGTTCTTCCTTTAAAATCTCTTCAACTTTAGCTTAAGCAAGTTACTTTTGTTCATGCTTCTTGCCATAATTGTTCTCATGGTTTCTATTAATACAAGATCATAAATGATATTCATCTATTGTTTTTAAATAGATTATTTAGGATTTTTATTTACGATCTTTCATTTTTTATTGGATTGTTTTAAGCTAGGACTTCTCATGTACTTTGATATTTCAAGCAATGGATGCACATAAAGTGTTGCAAATTGATTAGGAGATCAAACATAAATATTATATTGCTTTGTTCATAAAAATATTGGTTTTCAAGTTTTTTGTTTTCTTTCCTAGCAAACACCCATTTTCGTTAGTGACTTTACATTATATTTTTGCAAGCATGCAATCTTTCACACAACAACTCACAACCTTGTCTCTATGTTGAAGCCACAAATAATTTGAGAAGTATGATGATTCACCTAGGGTGACACATTTATTGGGTGTTGTTAATTGACATCAACTACTACATCTACTATATTAATGACTCATATATTTGTGTAACTATTTTGTTGAAATTAAATGAGTTAGTTCTTCATTATTGAATAGATTTTTAAATATTTGCATACCAAAGATCACCAAACAATGATCATTCCAAAATTGGTCTTATGTTACAAATCAACAATCTTATTGGATAATTGTTGCATGCAAAAAAACATGCAGCTAGTATAAATTTATGTTATAGAATATATAACAAATTGTTTGCTATTTTACTAACACTAATTCACAATGTATGATCATATTATTTGTATTGCTATTATAAATGTTGTTAGAATGATTTATTTTACCAATTTATCTTGATAATTTACTATGATCACTGAAACATATATAACTCCAAGGACTTGGTGATATTACACTGTAGTCCTTATTAGTGAAAAAAGTTTATCATCATCTAAATGCATTACTTTACCTTCCCTTGTGTTAATTCTTTATTTAATGATTTTCCTATACCAAATTATGTCTTGTAAAGAGTACCTAAGTTTTAAAAACTCATATATATTTAAATTAAGTAGATCACATTACATAAAGAATTATTTATGGAAGCAAACCTTATAAAAGGTTGCATACTTTTCTATCTTTTCTATCTTTAATCTAATTTTTATATTTTCTCAGTTAATTTCTATAATATATTTTTATTGAGTATAATCTAGATCATTTATTATTTTAAATTTTTATTGTACTCAATTATAACGATCTATTTTGGATGTTTTATGTGTAAGACATATGATGCTATGTATTATAATAATAATAATAATAATAAATATGCAAATTAAAGGGCGCATTATATGTTATTAAAATAAATGTAACTCATGAATAAAACTCACCCTAAAATGATTTGAAACCCTAAAAGTCATTTTCATCGCATCATTTTTTACAACTTAGTTTTCTGAAAATCTCTGAGAGGGCACCACTATTTCTAGGGTTGCAAGAGAATAGAGGAATCTCTATGTGAATGGGAGAGACTTTGGAGCTTTAATAGAGTTTTCCCTCTTTCCTCTAGCAGAATATGCCCATTTCACAGGTAATTGGTGCTCTTTAATTACTTTCATACTGTTTATGGAAATTCTTTGCGAAAATAAATTTGTATACTTCAAAGATCTCTGTCTCTCTATCATTTGAAGATGTTGTGTTCTCTGCATAATAGTGTTTGTATATGAGCAATGCTAGTATGCTAATAGAAACCAAATTTAAATAAAGCTTCTACAAACTAAACAAAATTCATAAACTTTAAGATAGACTAAGATGAGCTCTCAATTGAGAATATGAGCCATTAATGGGCTCTCTCAATGAGAATCTCTCTTGTTGAGTAGCTTTGTCTAAATAGATAGGATGTATGCTCAAGCTTATGCTTCAAAAAGGGCTTCAAATGGAGTTGGAATTTGGGTGTGAGTGTATGGTTTTGATGTAAAATGGCTTCTCAAAATGGCATTATGACTTTACTTCATGGATTGTGTTATTTTGCAAAGGGGAAGGATCCAATTTATAGGCAAGAGGCTTGAGGGATTGAGGGCTAAGATGCAAGGATGGGAAAAAGCTCATGGAGGGCTCAGATTGCATGAGAGGAGAGCACATGGATTGTGCTTCCTTACAGCCAATCAAGGAGTGACACATGTCACATGGTGAGAGGATGGAGGAAAGGGGAAGGATGAGTCAACAAAGGAGGCTCAAGGGATAAAATCTTCATAAAGACCCTCATAATGACTTGTAAGAGCAATAAAAGGGCTTGGAAGAGTCATTTATGGCCTAGTGGGCTTCATAAAGTTTTATGGTTGAGATATTTTGAGGATGATGAGAGCAATTTCGACTTGGACTTGATTAGGAAGGTTTTAAGCTTGCTTAGGCTTGTGCAAATCATTAGAGGATGGATTAGGATGGTTTAGGATTAGCTTAGGGATAGGCAAGTGGATGGCATTTAATGAGGGTGGGTGAAGGAGGAGATATTTTTTAACTTTGGCTTGGGTTAGTAAGTTTTAACCCATGTTTAGGGAATGTGACAAGGTTAGGAGGGGATTAGGATTAGGTTTAAAGACATCTTCTAGAAGAGTCTAGACTTTGGATGAGGATAAAGACTTTCTAGAATAGTCTAGAATTTCCTAGGATGAGGATGAAGACTTTTTAGAAGAGTCTAGAACTTCTTAGGATGAGGATAAATTAGATTTTTAGAAAATAAATAAAGTTTTATTTATTTCAAGGGTTTGGGTTGAGGAGATATTTATTAAAACTTTTTTTAATAAACATGAGGATTAATATTTAATCTTCATTAAATATTTTGAGTTGGGATTAGGGGTAGAAAATGATGGGATTAACCTTTAATCAAAATTATAGAAGGATTAGAAGATTTTGGAAGAGGTTAGTGGTCTTAAAAAAATTGGCCAAGTTTTGGGGAAAAAATAATTTTTTTATTTATTTTGGGTTTTTTGGTCAATTTATTAATTAAATAATTAATAAATAAGGAAATAATGTTTAAATAAGATTTAAACATTTTTGGGAGGGATTCCTTAATTAAATATTTTTAATTAAGATAAATGGATTTAATGGCATAAAAAATAATTAATTAATTAAATAAATAATTAATTAATAAATGATGATGTCATCAGGACTTTTTCAGAAAATAAAAATACTTTATTTTCTAAAGGTTTTTAGGTGTCTACAGTGTCAAGCTCCTCAAAAATCTCTTCTACTTGAGCCACATATTTTTTTTTTTTGATAAGAAAAATAGGTTTTACAGGGATCCTGAAACCCAAAAATTGTTACATATCATAGGGTTGTAAATAAAACAACAAAAGCCTAGAAATAGTACTACGGCCAACCAAATGGCTAGATCAAAAGACATACAAAAAGCCAAGCAATAAACCTATAGAAACCAAAAAATTGATAGACATATATTGATAGTCCTCAACTTACTCCTTCACTTTTCTTTCAAGGTCTTGCATTATTTCTACCGCTTCACAGGCTTTTTGACACTCAGGCATTTGCTCCTATTTCTTCAAGAAAGTCCTATCCAACTGGCTATGGGATATCTCCATGATGGTTTCATCATCCTTCCTGTCTTCATCTCTGTCCTTTTCCTCATTATTCTCCATAAGACCCTTGGCTTTCAACTTTCTAGCAAGGGTAACAATGTTTTCATTGAGAGAGTTCAAAATGGAGATGATCTAGTTAGCCATGTTATTTTTGTAAGTCTCCAAATTTTTCTTCCTTTTTTCAACCAACCTAATAACATCCCCCTAATTTGTGACATTCCCTCTCTCAAATTTCTTCCCCTGGCTTTCTAACTATCCCGTTCTTTCTTCAACCTCCTCTAGTTCATGAAACAACCATTTAATCAATTTGAAATTATGTATCATGCTATTTCTTGCATTATTAAGCAGGTTCATTCCCACTTCCCTCGAGTTATCAGTTATAGCTGCTAGTGTTGGATCAATAAGATCCTCCATCTAGACCTTTCCCTCTTTTTCTTCTAGGATTTGTGGATTCATGGCTTCTCTCACAATCCCCATCTTTGAAGTTCTAACATTAAAAATTTTCCATGTCAGACAACTATCTTTTATAACCACCTCACTACTTCCTTCCTCCATTTTTTTCTTTTCGTGCTCCTAAGGGAGACTTGGAGAGGGTGGAAGCACCAAAATTTCTAGACTAGAAATAGTTTGCCCCACTATAGGTATGTCTTCCTCTTTCATCTTCCTCTGTTTCTTCTTAGGGTTTTCAACTGACTCCTCCCTATTTCATGTTCCTCACACTTATTCTCCTCATCTGTATCCATGTCTTCACCTTCTTCATTATATTCCTCTTCCCCTTGATCAACAATTTTGGGCCCAAGGCCCTTGGGACTTTTCCTACATGACGTCTTTGATGGAATAGTTGTATCCTTATCTTTACTCCTTGCCTTCTTTTCGAATGAACGCACATGTGACTCTTTATTAAACATGGTTATTTCTTACAAATTTTAACCTTTCATAACAACCCAAATGTGGCTGTATATATTTGACATTGATGTTTGTGTGGCTTGTTAATATTTTCAGTTTGGAAAAAAATGATCTAAAGGTCATTATACCTTCATCTTATGCTAACTAATTTCTTCTTCCTATGCCACAACCTTTATATGTTTCCTTGTTGTAATTTGTTCCCCTTTTCTACATCGTTTAGTAGGTCTAGTGAACATGTTGTGGGCTATGAATCAAATGGGTTTTATGGCCTTTTTAAATAAAAATATTAGATGTATATTTTGTTGCTATGGGTCATTTTTGTAAGATTCTTATGCTTCTTCTTTTCATTCATGTAAATAGTGTGCTTACTCTATAATGAAAGCTTCCATTGGTGTCATTTGTTGTATATATTGGCTATTCATATTTATAATTATCATGCACACTTGGTATTTTCTCTTCTCAAAACCATCCTTTATTTTATATTGGCATGAATTTGAGGCTAAATTTAGGTTACTTTGTAGGTAAACAAAATAAAATTTCTTTGCATCTAAAAATATGTAAGTTCTCAACTATTTATTTTGGATTATAAACATGTCTCCTCTTTCATATTACAATGCCTTTTGCATATTTTGGGGTTATTTAAATCACACTATGATTTGAGATCAGAAGAGAGCTCTTAGAATAACACTATATTTAAAGCCTCTATAAAAATGTGTGAAATTTTGAAAGCATTGTGTAAGGACATTTGAAAATTATTTTCTTAATATAGAAAATATGCTTTTATTGTGCTATGCATTAAAGTCTATCAATTAATCATGCATTGTGAGGGTAATTTTGATGGTCCATTATATGGATAAGCAACTCTATTCGAATAATTTTGTTTCTCACAAAATTAAGTGACCTTATATTATTTGGCCCTTGATTCCTTTAAATGTTATATAAATGCCATTACTTCTATCCATTTAATGTTTAAATAAGTTAGCCAACTAGAACATTAAGAAACATAGTCTTCCCAGAACCTGAAGGTCCCACAATTACAAGTAGATGCCTTGGTTTTTCTTTGCCACTAACATTTATAAGTAGAAATCTCATTTGTAAAGTGTCACAAACATCATCATTATCATTTTAAATATTTGTAGGATAACAATGCAAGGAAATCCTAGATGAATAACAACATGCAAAACACACAATAGAAAAATAACAAAATCCTAGATGACTAACATGAAAAATACACAACAAAAAAATAACAAGAAATAATTGAGAATTTTTATCAGCTCAAGTCCATGTTTTAAAATTTTGTGAGGACTTCAAAAATCCTTAAAGAACTTCCCTTTCCTACCTACAAATATAAATAACCTAAAAGTATCTCCATTAAGGTATGTGTCTCCTCTCCACAAGAAATCATAGGGTTAATACAAAACTTATTGAGCATTCAATGTGACATTAAATTATAAATAAAACATTCCATTCTCAAATAATTTCTAAGATCCAGTCATTTTGCCTTCTACTTAATTTTCATAGAAGGAGAAATGGTGAGTGTATGAACCAAATGAAGTTCTTGTTAAAATTTTATCCTTCATCAACTATAAGGCAAACTATTTAATGCTTGATGTTGATCCAGTTAATCAAATTGTATTGATTCAATGAAGATTATGTGAATATTTTATGGTAATGCTTGAGATCAAATACTATGATACTTTCTTTAAAGTTAGCTTATGTATTGAACTTTGTTAACACCTATCTCTTTACTAGCTCAATAATTTGATAAACTAATAAATCATGTACACAATATGTATTGTAGATGAATCCTCAAAAACATTAGCCATAATTTTTGGAGTTAGAGAAGGTGCAAGTCTTACATTTCTTATTTTTCTAATTGCAATAAGAAAAATAATGAGTCCTAATATATTTAGGAGGCCCACTACTCAAGCTTTCCATAACAATTGTTGGTGTTTTAGTATAAAATGTATTATGTGTTGAAAATACAATAGGAAAAGTAAAATCTGAGGAGGGATGGGGGGGTGAATCAACACATAAAACTTAAACCTAAAAATCATTCACCACACATCCATCTCACAATTTATATATGTAAACTGAAATACAAAATTAACCATATACATCCATAGCATGAAAGTAAAAACATTCAACACACGTATGAAACAAGATATTTGGTTACCCAGAAACCCTCCAAGGAGAAAGTAAAATTGGGGTGGGGATGACACCTACATATCTCCACTATTGTAGTAGTAAAGTGTATCTAATGAAGGTTACAATGTTTTGATCATGAAACATGTTCTATCCTATGAAAGGTCTACCCTGTTAAAGGTTTACAAGATTGTTCAATCTCACCCTATTAAAGGATTTCAAAACCCTATTAGAGGTGTGCTTGGTAAAAGGAATTTGACTTACAATGAAGTAAGCACCTTGTTAAAGGATTTACAAAAACCTATTAAGACTACTCTGTTAAGAGATTTAACTGATTCACCTATTAGAATGTCTCAACAATGATCCTTTAGTTAGCACTTTGTTTATTGATGACACGTCACCTCTTTCCTAATGTGTACTTGATGCTTTCTGATCAGATGTATCTATGCTATCTTATAATTTCTTTCCTCTATTCTCCTCTAACTGATTCATCAATATATCACAACTCCTTAGTCACCATGAATGCTCTATTTGTGCATGCAAACTTATCTCTTTTTTTCTTTCACATTTATTAATTTTTTAGGGTTTACCCTCCTTAAGAAGACCTAGGTGACTTAGAGTTAGGCATGAATCAATGACTATGATTCACCCATATTGCCACTTAATCCTTCCCTTTTTCTAATTTACTACATGTAATGCATATGGAATCACAACAAAGTTTCATTCTTATCATCTAAGATTGCAAAACAATCCTTGAGTTGGCTCGAAGATGGTTTACATAGAAGTTTGTGCCATTAAAAAGAATTATGTCAAAACTATCTTACTCGACACTTCAAGTTCCTGATGCTCGACATCAACTTCAACTTCAATGCTATAACTCGACCTTTGAATGAATCAACATTCATTGATTAGTCGACATCTGAATAACTTGACACATACTATCTGCTCGACACTTGAGTGACTCGACACTTACTATTTACTCGACACATACTAAATATCTCTCGCTCAACATATACTATCTAGAAACTTATGCTCGACATGTATTAATTGTTTGACATGAACTAATTAAATGACTTAAGTATATTGCGACTCATATGTCAAAACCAATCTGACATTAACAATTTCCCCCTTTGACATGAGTGGAAAAATACTTGGTCATGCATGAATAACCTTAAGTCTTTCAAGAATAACTCAGATAATATCTGCTTACATACAAAATTTCAAACTTCAAAATTTTGCAAAAAAACTTATGACTCATTAGTCATACCTCAAAATTCAATAACTCCCCCTGAGTTAATTGTGTTGTTTTGTATCAGAACCAAAATCATTCCTCCTATTAAGTAGATTTTCTTAAGCGGATCTATGTACTCTATTTCTATCATTGACTCCACCTTTCTCAAAAATAGTAGCTCCCCACAAAATATTATCTCCCCCTTTTTGATACTTATGTCAAAGGGTTATACAGTTATAGTGTGTTTGTCCAAAAATGTTTTATAGACCTCAAGCATAATTTTTAAAGCAACATCCCAATTGCTACAAGCTACCTCCAATGATTTGATTTAGATGGCCAGCTTGGCAGTAAGGTGTTGTGTGCTAGAAAATGTGACCTACTGGGAGCACGAATCAACAAACAAACAATAGTTAAAAATATCAAATATGCATCAAAGACTCAACAAAATGAAAGAACATTAAATAACTAATGCTTGCTTGAGTTTTGCAACTTTAAGCATCCAAAAAAACAAATCCTCTAGCCACCTCTACAGCTCAACAAGGGCACCCATGAGAGGCCTTGTTGGTGTGTTAAGATGGGGAGTATGTTTGGTGTGCTCTTCCAAACACAACAAAGTATTGAATCTCTTGAGTGGATGTGCAAATGTGAGTAATGATGAAATATGAACCTAGGCTAAATGAGATGAAGAACATCTCAAAAAATGGCTATGGAGAAAGCCATACTTGAAGGCATTCAAGGATGAAAATGAAATGTAACCAAGAAAACCAACTAAGTATGCAAGCTATACTAACATGTAAATGCAATGGAAATGTGAATGCACAAGTAAACTAGATGAACAATGCAAATGCAAAGCTAAACCAACTACCAAATGGTTAGTATGCTTCTAGAAATCACCATGAAAACTACCATGAAAGCTACTATGAAAACTCAAACTAGCATGCAAGCTCAACTATAACAAAAAATCAAATCTCAAACCAACATGATAACAATGCAATAATGAGAGATGCAAATGCTTGAGACAAGGCCTCTATTTATAGGCTTGGGGGAGGGCTTGGTGAGGTGGCATCCATGTAGGTGCCATATAAGGTGACATGCAAGCCATGCAAGTGGTCAAAAATTTAAAGTTTTCTCACACATGTGTGAACAAACTTGAGAAGAAGAGTGGAAGATAAGAGTGAAAAGGAGAGTGTCTAGGCATGCCTTCTCACACATGTGTGAGCACACACTTAGGCTAATGAGGGGGATTAGGAAGGAGATTAAGATGATTAAGTGAGAAGAGAAGAAGTAGGCTTAAGAGGATGAAAATGATGGGTGTAGGCTAGGTTTAAGGCTAGGCTTAAGATTAAATTAAATAGGAATTAATTTAATCATAGGTTTAGAAGAATTAATGGGATATGGGGATTTAAATAAATAAAATTTATTTAAAAAGGAGAAACATGGAGGATCACGTGTTAAATTAATTTAACACATTAGGGCTAGGAGTATTTAAATTAAATTTAAATACTTAGAATGAACTTATTTAATTAATTAATTTAATTGAATAAGTAGAAGAATGTGACCAATATAATTAATTAATTAAGAATTAATTACAATGTCATTGGCAATATTAATAAATTAATATAGTCTTTAGGGATGATTTTAAGCCTCTATATTTTGCCTCTCTTTGATGTGATGTTAGAAAGACATCATATCAAAAAAAAGAAAATATAGGTTGCCTTAGAGAAGGTAGGAGTCCTATAGGCGACGACAGAGGAGGAGGGTGCCCTCTTGCGAAAATTGCGCAAAAAATAAATTTTGGGAAATTTTCGTGAAAAGGTCTTAGGAAAAGAAGGAAAAGAAGAAAATAGGGAATAAATGACTACATTTGCATGACTTGCAGGTAAATAGAGGATGGACACGACTCAGGGAAGACATGGGCTCAAATGGGGTCCGCAAGGGGCCTATATAAGCCTTTGAGGGGCCCAAAGAGGGTCATTATCACACCTCGAGAGTAGAGCATCTAGAGCAAACATGGACCCCATTGATTGATTGTAGCTTGGTGAGCACGTTTGGGAGTACCAATGAGCAGCCAAGATGGGCCCACCGATAACTCATCTAATCCTATTTGTGGTTTTGGTAGACTAGGCTAGGTTAGGTGCATTTATTGCATAATAAATGAGATAAAGACAGTGTTGGGGCAGAGATGATAGTCTACACCCTATCATCTATGCAGATGACAAAGTGACATTTGCAACATTCACAAAGATGATAGGATTGATCCTGTCATCTAATCAAATGCCAAAAAAGGGAATCGACTTCGTAGAGACAATAGGTTTCATCCTATCATCTTCGCAGATGAAAAGTGGCTAGGGAAAATGGAGATGATAGAACATAGGTTATCATCTTCAAAGATGAAAAAAGATTTGTTTTCTATGCTGATCAGCGTTTGCGTCAATCATCATCTATGTAGATCATGGTTTCTGTTGACTAGCATCTACACTAATCAGTATCTGCACCAATTAGTAGCTTTGTTGATTGGGACAAATTGGTAGGAGGCAAGAGAAGATGACCCATTCTAGGGATGAAATAGGCTAGAAAGACTGACTCTCTTTATGTTTATGTTGTAGAAGGACACGGTGGTGTTTAGGTCAAGGGAGCACTACCCTCCTACCATGGTGATCCAGGAGTGATTGACGGACATAGATTGGGGACATGTGCGATTATGAAGGTTGGAGCATGTGTACGATTGGCCAGATCTGAGGGCCCACTTAGCGCAACTATCAGCATTGGTAGAGCAATGGCACACGCCTATGAGGAGCTTCCATCTACTAATAGGGGAGTCTATAGTCACACTTCTAGATGTGTGGCAGATCTTACGAGTGCCCATTTGGGGGGCATACCCAGAGTATGTACTGGAGGGATCAGACCCATTCTTGAGAGAGTGCTTCGATAGACAATGAAAAAGGCTGCCAATCTAGAAATCGTGGCTATCCTAGAGGGGAGTGATAGAGCAGAGATTACCGAGGCTGGTAGTATATCTAGCCTCCATCATATGGCAAATGCTACCTGATCATGCAAGACATGGGTGGCCTATTGGCTAGTATCAAGTGCTGAGAACCCTTCTGTAGGAGGATGGAGAGGTTTACTGCTGGGGATAGATGATCCTAACAGAGTTATACCATGATTTGCACATGTGTGCCTATCATATATAGTGGACTTTGGGACCAAGATTGACACTACTGATGATCTAGTCATGGGAGCATATCAGAGTCACATGACCCATCACTCGGTGGGAGACCAGACAGCCTGGTGAGCCATTCACTTGTAGATACCAGCCTCTAATCTAATATATAGCTATGAAGTCAATGGAATTTTGGCACTGCTATATTGATGAGATTATTATGTTCGAGTGGACTCCATATGATGGGTTAGAGCAGTGCAAGCGGACACTGGAAGTAGGTGGTGAGGATGACACAGAGGATCAGATGCACTTCCCATACACATAGACTAACTACTGGATCATTGGGCAGTCCATGCATGTGATCATGCGGTACATGCCTTCTCGGGTGTGACGGTAGTTTGGGAGGACACAAGATGTGGTACTAGATAGATTCCTATACCTTGTTGTCTCTCAGGAGTACAATCAGCTATTAGGGCATTGGACCAACCTTCAATTGGCTTGCATATCATGGGTATCCATGCCAACAGTGCTATGGGCACATGGATAGGATAGGGGGGATGCAGGTGTGACATTGACATATGCACAATGGTGAGAAGCACACCAGTGAGTTAGACTCATAGTGCCTGGGGTGCCTCCACCAATAGACCAACCACAAGGGGAGGCGGATGGAGAAAGGGATGGTGGGCAGGCAACTATGATGCCACCATCAACACAGGGGGCACAAGAGGGACCACAAGGGCATAGAGCCTATGTGAGGAGAGGGCCAGGGCTAGCACTAGTATAGGCACCAACATAGGAACTGACACAGGCACCAGGAAAGGGGCCACATGTATAGGTGCCAGTAGGGGGACAGAGATAGGGGCTAGTAGAGGACTTGAGTATGGTGAGGGCTGAGTGGGATAGTCTCCATGCAAAGGTAGCCTAGCTATAGGGGGTAGCATAGGTGTAGCAAGCACAAGTAGACAACATAGAGTAGGCCATGGGAGCCATATAGGTAGAGCTTTAGATGTAGAGGGCCAAGGAAGACAATGCATAGGAAGCCTTAGCAACCCTACATGCATAGGTGGATGCTAGGGAGTTTGCAGGGATGGGTATCCATACAGGGGTAGAGGAGCAGGGAGAGATCGAGAGACTCTAAGGGGAGGTAGCCACATTATAGGCCGAGCAGGCCACCCATTAGGTACAGCTGGATGGATATCACAGGCAAAGGGACATAGCTAGATAGATGCTACAGCTTGGGGCAGCTGTCACAGTTATGCAAGAGACCATCACAGATAGCTGATCAGAGGCATGAGCCATATGAGAGGTAGCCTATTATAGGTCACTTTATATTAAGGCCATGCCTGTTGATTGACGATAGTTGGATTTTGAGAGGGGGGCTAGCTCATGGATTTTGGGGGGGTAGAGCCAAATCAGAGTAGTCCATAGGATAGCAGAGACCTTCTCGAGGGGAGGATACAGGGGGAGCTAGGTCCTCACAGCCAGCAGCTTGATTTTGTATAGTGATCAATTTTTTGACATATATGTGCAAATGCAACGAGTTTTGATGATGCATTTGTATTATATGATTCTACATGATTTGTATATGGACTATACAGACACTATTTTTTTGAGATATATACATGACATGATTTGATGGCTCTATATGTGTATGGACTTATGTGATGCATATGATATTTATGATGTGGATACTAACATTTGTGATGCAAAATGTGATGCTATGTGATGTTTCTATATGATATGTGCATGTATATGATGCCTAACATGTGGATGATGTAGGTTTGCTGGTGATTATGAAATGTATGCATTGCTTTATTTTACATCTATGGATGCACTATATATATGTGAAATGTGATTATTATGTATATGCCCCTAGATGTGTTGATGAAAGTGGATGCTAATAAAAGGAATACTAATAAACATAAACTAAAATGAATACAACTTAATGAAAATGAACTAATGAATGCAACCTAATGAAAGTGCAACCTAAAATGAATATTTTTCCAAACTATCACTCATAGAAACCTAGTAGCATAGCATAGGAGGGGGGAAATAAATAGGACCTTTTCTCAAGCATGACTTGAATGAAAACCCTAGCTACATGAAACCTGACTACATGATATCAAGAGATTTTGTTGTGTTCATATGGAGAGCACACCTTAAGTTGATTTTGCAAATGAGTTTATGCATTATATGCTATAGAAGCATAAATGACATGACTCTTTTGCATGGACTAGACATACAAACCATAGAGACTTTAGGATGATAGGTGTAGTTTGCATAGTCATGAGGGATCAAATGTCATATACAGCATGGAGAGGTCTGGGCACACCCAAAGTCTTTTTAGGGATCTTTGGTGGAAAGTGTGCTAACCTGTTGCCCCCATTGTGCAATGCATTATCATAACCTAAAACTAACACATATGAAATAAAACCTCCAAAAAATAGATCATACCATAAGAAACATGTGTAATCAAAGAGAGTCCTTCAAGTATGACCAAAATATAGAAGACCAAGATGCACCATAAAAGGCTTTCACTAACATAAAAAAAAAAAAAAAAAATCAACCAAAAAGAGACCTCATGACCAAGTAGTCATTCAGTCCATAGTTCCTACCAAGAACCTTAGGTCTAGAAGTTAATGTCACAATGTTTCCTATAGGAAGGATTCATCCTCTAAAAATGTGTCAAGTCAGATGTCAATGATCATAAAATCATGTGTTTTCGGTAAGGGCTATGAAGCGATAAAGTTTCTCGAATTATTAAGTCCTGAATGGTGATTTTGTGTAAGTCCAAGTGTGGTCACTATTGTGAAAAAGCTCAGTGTGATGGGATTGGATAACCACTCGATGAAAAATGCCTCACAGACTAGAGGTCTTTCAAAAGATGGAGGTGAAGCGAAGCTTCGTAGACAAGAAGTCTTTTATTGGATGCATGAAACGCAAAAAGCTAGATAAGACTTTGCACAAGGAAAATGGAATGGTGGAATGAAGTGAAGTGAAACAAGCTTTATAGACAATGGATCAACCATACTTTTTTTAGGAACATTTTCTACTTTTTAAGTTTTTTAAAGGAACATTTTATGATTTTTTTTGGATTTTCCTAATTTTCTATTTTTTTTGGGATTTTTGTGGGACTATAAATGCTGTACAAGAACTACAAAAGCTCAAGCATAGAACCGCTTGAGATGCTAGATATTTATAGGCTCAGGGAGCAGATCTCCCTTTGGAGTAGCCATCTAATATGCCCCGAAACCATATTTGGTTGTAATGATAAATGGACCTAGCCAATTTGCCTCAAACTTTCCTTTCTTTTGATGGTTTTGGAGGTTCTTCATATTAAGCTGCAACACTAAGTCACCCACTTCAAACTCTTGTGGCTTGAATTTCTTATGATACTGAAGTTGAAGGTGATTTTGATACATGTAGAGGTGGTTTAGAGAATTAAGGCATGTCTCATCAAGGAGTTATAGCTCTTGCAAGTGAGCAACTCTATGTTGTTCTTTAGACATTAGATTCTTGAGAGAGATTCTAAGGGAAGGGAGGTCAATTTTGATGGGTAAGACAGCCTCAGAAACATAAAAAAGGGAAAATGGAGTGGCTCCTATGGGTGTATGGATGGAGGTACGGTAGGCCCAAAGGGCGGGCACAAGATGGAGGTGCCAATCACGGCCAGCTGCATCAAAATTTTTCTTTAGGATTTTCAAAATGGTTTTATTAGTAGCTTCAGCTTGGCCATTGCCTTGGGGGTAGTATCTAGTGGAAAAATGCTGGGTGATTCTAAATTTCCTACATAATGTGGCAACTTCTTGATTTTTGAAAGGGGTTCCATTATCAGTCATGATATCTTGAGGTATGCCAAAATGACATATAATGTAGTTCAAGATGAACTTCAAAATCTATTTTCCAATGATGTAGGTTAATGGAATAGCCTCGACCCATTTTGTGAAGTACTCCGTGGTGGCAATAATATACTTGTGGCCATTTGAGGAATTTGGGTACACTTGACCAACAAGATCAAATCCCCAGCAGGAAAAGGGCCATGGAGTGATGGTGGGTTGGAGTTCTTGGGTGGGAGCGTGTATCAAATTGCCATGCTGTTGACAAGGAACACATCTCTTCACAAAATGATATGCATCTATTTCCATAGTTGGCCAATAGTAACCTGTCCTAAGAATCTTTTTTGCTAACATAAGGCCACTAGAGTGGGCACCACAAATCCCTTGGTGAACCTCTTCTAATATCATTCTAGCTTCATCTGAACTGAGATATCGAAGGAGGGTTCCATCAAAATGTTTTTGAAAAAGTGTGTCACCTAGGATGGTATATTAGGTTGTGCGACAGATGAAGGTTTTTCTCTAATTTGGGGTGAGGGTTATAGGAATGGTTTTGTGAGGTAAATAAGCAAAGATGTCAGTGTACCATGGAGACTCAAGATCGACAATCTCACAGACCAACTCTAAATTAGTTTGCTCATAGGCAGGAGTAATAATATTCTCAACAAGAAACTCACATTTAGGACTATATTTTGGCATGGCAATCATGGAGGCAATAGTTTCCATGGCATCTACTACTTTATTATTAGCCCTTGGTATCTACTAAAGAATAATCTCTATAAAGTGTTGCTTAAGATCCTCCACTATCCTATGATAGGGCAACAATTTCTCATCCTTGGTGTGGTATTCATCTGTGACTTGTTTAATGACCAATTTTCAGTCTCCAAAAACAAGAAGGTTTTTGATATTCCATCTGATGGCTTGATGTAGTCCTGTGACTAAACCTTCATACTTAGCTATATTGTTTGTGCAAGGGAGTGGGATTTTATAAGACTTAGGAATGAGATCCCCTTGTGGTGTCACAAAAAAAATTCCTATCTCTGATCCCTTTTGTGTAAAAGATCCATCAAAAAATAGTTTCCATGGTGTATTAGGGGCTATAGTCATATGGAAAATCTGCTACAATGGGATGATCACCTTGAAGAGGAGCTTTGGGAAGCTGATCTAAAATTACTTGTTCTTTAATGGCCTTACAGTCCTTATAAATAATGTTGAATTCTCTTAAAATCAAGACCCATTTTGCTGCTCGACCAGTGAGGGTGGCTTTTGGTAGCAAATATTTGAGTGTATCTATCTTGGCAATGAGGTATGTAGTATGATTAAGCATATAATGGCATAACTTCTGCATGCAAAAGATTATAGCCAAACATGATCGCTCAATAGCAATGTAGTTCAACTCATAGCCAACTAGTGTTTGAGTGAGGTAATATATAGCTTGCTCATTGCCATTGTCATCTAATTGTGCCAAAAGTGCTCCTAGGGCAACTAAAGTAGTTGAATTGTATAGAATCAATGGTCATCCTACAACTGGAGGGACTAGAACTAGAGGATTAGCCAAATATGTCTTAATTTGTTCAAATGCTTTTTAGCATAGACAATCCCATTGAAACTTGTTTCCCTTGCAAAGAAAATGCTGAAGTGGATGGACCTTATCTCCTAATTATGACAAAAATCTCCTAATGGATTGTAACTTTCCTTGAAAACTACAGAGTTGTTTCAATGTTGTGGGTGAAGGCATATCAATGATGGCTTTGAATTTTATAGGATCTACCTCAATACCTCTTCTTGACACAATGTAGCCTAATAATTGGCCTGATTTGACCCCAAATACACATTTCTTTGGATTAAGGCACACTTTATATTTCTCCAACCTTTCAAAAATGGTGGTGAGAACATCAATGTGGGACTTGCATGTCTTTTATTTTCCTAGGATGTCACCAACATAGTCTTTTATTATGACATGTAGAAGATCGTGAAATATGGTGGTCATTACGCATTGATAAGTGGTGCCAACATTTTTCAAGCCAAAAGATATGACTTGATAACAAAAGGTTCCCCATGGGGTAGTAAATGCCATTTTATGTTGATCCTCTTTTACAATTTTGATTTTATTGTGACCAAAAAAACCATCCATCAAAGACAACATCTCATGTCTAGTAGTCAAATCCACTATGATATCTATGTTAGGAAGTGGAAAATAATCCTTAGGACATGCAAGATTTAAATCTTGAAAATCTAAACAAACACAAATGCCCCCAGATGCTTTTCCTATAGGAACAATGTTAGAGATCCACTTAGGATAATCAATAGGGTGGATGAACTTTGCTTCTAACATTTTCTATAATTCTGCTTTGACTAATAATACTACCTTAGGATGCATCTTACACAACTTTTTCTTCACTAGTTTAATCTTGGGGTCTACTGTCAAATGATGCACAACCAAATCTATATCTAAATCTGACATATCTCTATAGGTCCATGCAAAATTAATTTTACCCTTTTTTAGGAATTCAGTCATGGCTTTTTGTTCTTCAAGACTTAAGGTAGAAGCAATGTAGGTGATTTGCAGATTATCCTCTATTCCCAAATTGACTAGGATTGTGTCTTCATTCAAAATAGATGAGTTTTCTGGTGGTAAAGATCTGAATGGCAAGTCAATCTCTCCCTCTTCTAGTGCCTCTAGGAGGTTTTCACCAGAAGATGCATCCTTTATTTTATCTTTTTCTTCATCCAAAAGTGCCCTAGAGGAGTTTTCACTAGAGGACGTTTCTTTTATTTTTCTATTTTTATTTTCTTTTTCACTTTTGCGACTAAGAGAGTTGACTTGGCTACCAAAGTAGGCTTCCTTATTCTATTGGATCTCATGTTCATAATCTCAAAGATTCTTAAGGCCAAGGAGTGCCATCACTGCTTCATCAGACTTACAGATATCGAGAGCTGGTGGTGTATCTTGAAGGTCCCAGTCTATCATGTCAGGGTTGGTGAGAGGTAAGTTGGTGGATGAAAGGTCATCTATGGTAATGGCATGGACATAGTTATCTAGGTCATCCTCAATGTATTAGAAAGGCACTTCAAAGAATTCCTCCTCTTCAGTCTCAGAATCATGTTCAACTGTACAATAGTTGTCAGCAAAGGATACCTTAGGTTTAATAGAGCCCAAACCAAATCCTTTAGGATAGCTATTAGCTTCTAAGGGTTGTCTAATTCCAACTTCTTTAGGTCCAAGGCCAGTACCATGATATCCCATGTTTTTGATAATGGGTGGGGCCTTAACAAACTTATCTTTGGGGAACTCAATAGGTTCATCTTTTCCATCATAGTATAGCTAATCTAGAATATTAGATTCCATATGCTCATCACTAAGTGAACCCTAATGTTCAAATTTTGTCTTGTTAATATGCAAGAGGCGGCAGTTGTGAAGGTTTTCCAAAGGAATGAGGGGAGAGTGGTAGTTGTCCAACACACAAGGCATTTTCAAACTTATACTCTCCCATTCCTAAATCAGTAAAAGTAACCTTCTTCCCTGTAGTATTGACCTCAAAATCTCTGACCTTCTCTTTTCTTTTGTGGGAATTAGAATCATCATTAGATAATTTTGGCACTGTTGTGGAAGGTGATTATGTTATGGTGAGAGGCTTAGGTATAACTTTGGAAAACTCATGATTGGACAAAAATTTGTTGGTGCACCTTCCAATCTTTTACAAAATGCAAAAGGAGTAGGATCCCCTGAGATTGAGACCTCTCTTCCTTGGTGAGGTAATTTCAAGCATTGATGATAGGTAGATGGAACAACCTTTAGTGTATGTATCTAGGGTTGACCAAGCAAAATGTTATATGGAAAATCCAAGTCTAGGACATGACATTCAATATTTATGATGGCTGGTCCAACCTTTAGAGGTAACATGATAAATCCTTTTGATTCTCTTTCCTTTTCATCATAGACTTTGATTGTTATCCTTTTACTGGTATCTAGGAGGTCTTCTAGAAGTCCCAAGAAATGAATCATCTTCAATGTACATAGATTCAAATTGGATCCATTATCTATAAGGACTCTTTTAATCTTATGTCATTGTATAAGGACTTCAATGTGGAGCGACAAATTATGTTGGGGATCAGGACCTTGGAAATCTTTATCTATTAAGACAAGGTGTTGTTGGGCAGCAAGGTTTCCAATCATGGTGGTGAATTGGGAGGCATTAATGTTTTTAGGAACATGAGACTCTAAAAGAGCCTTCTCCAAGATCTCTTTATGGATGGGTGATGTGGTTAGGAGCTCAAGAATGGATATTTGTGCAGGAGTCTTACCTAATTGGGATAACACATCATATTTAGAAGCGAGGCTTTTTGAAGTGGATGGAATAGTAGGCACATGTGGCACTAATAGATTAGTGTGATTAGGAGTGGAAACTTGCAAAGTAAGTCTTCCTCGTCAAGTGGTGGCATCACAATCAGCTGCTTGTAGAACAAGGGTATTAACATGAGTGTCTGCCTCTTCAATGCAACCACACATGGAGGTAAATCCACATATATTGTTGATTTCAATTTTACCACACAAGGAGTCAATTCATAATATTTGGTTAGTGGAATAATCATAAGGTAATGCATTTGATGTGGAAGCTTGATTTGCATTGTTCACATTGTTTCTTCCATTATTGTTATTGTC
Source organism: Cupressus sempervirens (assembly GCA_028749045.1). Classification (NCBI taxonomy): domain Eukaryota; kingdom Viridiplantae; phylum Streptophyta; class Pinopsida; order Cupressales; family Cupressaceae; genus Cupressus; species Cupressus sempervirens. Next base: position 870,389,918 of record CM053792.1, on the reverse strand, counting down.
ATTGTTGTGATCAGGAAATGATTTTTGAAATATCTTCAGCTGAGCATTTTTAGAGGATGGTCCTCCCTCTACCTCAATTTCTCCATCATCGACAAGATTTTGGATGAAGACTTTGAGTTTTATACACTTGTTTGTGTCATGTCCTTTAATGTGATGGTATTTGCAATATTCATTTTCCCTATACCATTTTGATTTGGGTTGGTTCTCATCAAAGGGTCGTGTGTTAGGAAATACCATCAAATTGTGATCCACTAATTTTTGAAATATGGCTTCCAAAGGTTCACAAAAGTTAGTGAACTTTCTATTGTGATCATAGTCATGGTTGTAGTTGTTGTTGTTGCGGGGGAAAAATTGTGTTTGATTGCAAGATTGCTGATTGTCATTGTTTGAATTATTGTTGTTTCAGTTACGATAGTTGTTGTTGTTTCCTCCTTGAAAGTTTTTGACATCAGTGATACCATTGTGTGTGACACCTTTGTTCTTGGACCAGAATTTGGGTTTGCTATTTTTATTTGCCTCATTGTGTGAGGATGATGAATTATAATATTTAATGGTACCTTTTTCCAAAAGTCCATTTTAAATATTCTTTCCCTTCTTGAATAAAGTGGCAAAGTATTTGGGGCTAGCCATCTTCATGTGGAAAGAAATTTTGGGTATCAAGTTCTTGATGAATATATCCATAAGGTGGGAATCCTTAATTTTGTAGGGCATGTGGTTAGCAAGATGCCTCCACCATTGTAGAAAGTTGGCAAATGTTTCATCATTTCATTACTTTGTGTTGCACAAATCACTCAATGAGGCATGATGTTGAATGTTGTAAGAATATTGTGCTATAAACTTTCTTATCAAATCATTGAAGGAAGTAAAGGAGCCCTTAGGTAAATTCATTAACCATTCTAGTGCGGGGCCTCCAAGACTTCGTGCAAAGAGTCTCTTAAGATAATCATCACTGTATGCTACTTCTTAACACAAAATGGAAAATTCCTTGAGATGTGTGATGGGGCATGTCTCTCCTGTATACTTGTCAAATTAAGGAATTTCAAAATTGGGTGGAAATGGTACCATATTGATGGATTTATCAAACAAAAAAGGACAAATTTCATCAAAAGAGAAATCCTTTACCCCTTTGTTGTTCATGTTAAGGACCAAATTTCACAATTCTTGGAATTGTTGAGCCAAATCTTGATTGGGTTGTACTTGTGATTGTTGGGAGTTCAAAAATCCATCTCCTAAATTGTAGGGAGTCCCAAATGTAGTGTGAGAGGGTGGAAGTACTCCACTTTGGCCAATGTATTGATATGCAGTTGTTGGAATTGGCACAAATGTCTTTACCATACTTGTTCGTATTTGAAAATAGGATGAGTGCATTGGTTGTGTCAGAATTTCCATTGGTTGAGTAGGCACTTGCCCAACATTTAAGCATCCCATAGTGGTACTTGTCAAGGTGGATTGTGGAATACTAGCATGTGTGGTGGCATTGGGCATAACACTAATGATTTTTTGAATATGTTCTACACTCAATTGAAATGTTGATTGTGTGGAAGTGATAGATGTGGGCATTGCACTAGTTTCCACCATGGTTTCTTTCCCTTTGCTAGAGGTTGGGTCTGCATTTGAAGTGGGCAATATGGGAGCACCACCTTTTGTAATTTGTCTAAACAAGGTGTTCTCATCAAAGCTTGGGGGAACATTGACACCATCTTTGACCAAATTTAGGAATATCTTAGTTTTGTTTTCCCTAATGGATTTCTCCATCATTTCCAAATTATAGGGATCCACAAGGAATGTCCTAACATTACTAGGTACATCGTTGGGGTCAATAGGCTCTTCATCTTGGTATACTTCTTCATTATTACCCCCCAAAGTTGTGTTACAAAAGGGATCTTCTAGTTCCTATGTGGATGTTGAGTTAGACATACCAAGGTTTGTACTAGAAGGAATTGTGATCCCTAATGAAGTTGTGTGTGAAGGTTTACAAGATTGTTTGATCTCACCCTATTAAATGATTTCAACACCTTGTTAGAGGTGTGCTTGGTAAAAGGAGTTTGACTTACAATGAATTAAGCACCCTATTAAAGGATTTACAATAGCCTATTAAGACTACTCTGTTAAGAGATTTAACTGATTCACCTATTAGAATGTCTCAACAATGATCCTTCAATTAGCACTTTGTTTGTTGATGACAGGTCACCTCTTTCCTAATATGTACTTGATGCTTTATGATCAGATGTATCTCTGCTATCTTATAATTTCTTTCCTCTATTCTCCTCTAACTAATTCATCAAAATATCACAACTCCTTAGTCACCATGAATGCTCTATTTTTGCATGCAAAATTATCTCTTTTTTCCTTTCACATTTATTAAATTTTTAGGGTTTTTCCTCCTTAAGAAGAGCTAGGTGACTTATGGTTAGGCATGAATCAATGACTATGATTCAACCATTTGGCTACTTAATCCTTCCCTTTTTCTAATTTATTGCATGTAATACATATGGACTCACAATAAAGTTTCATTCTTATCATCTAAGATTGCAAAAAAATCCTTGAGTTGGCTCGAAGATGGTTTACATAAAAGTTTATGCCATTAAAAAGAATCATGTCAAAACTATCTTACTCAGCACTTGAAGTCCCTGATGCTCGACATCAACTTCAACTTCAATGTTGTAACTCGACCTCTGAATGACTCAACATTCATCGATCAGTCGAAATCTGAATAACTTGACACATACTATCTGCTCAACACTTGAGTGACTCGACACTTACTATTTACTCAACACATACTAAATATCTTTCACTCGACATATACTATCTAGCAACTTATGCTCAACATGTATTAATTGTTTGACATGAACTAAGTAAATGACTTAAGTATATTGCCACTCATATGTCAAAACCAATCCGAGATTAACAATTTCCCCCTTTGACATGAGTGGAAAAATACTTGGTCATGCATGAATAACCTTAAACCTTTCAAACATAACTCAGATAATATCCACTTACATACAAAATTTCAAAACTTCAAAAGTTTGCAAAAAAAACTTATGACCCATTAGTCATACCTCAAAATTCAATAACTCCCCCTGAGTTAATTGTGTTGTTCTGTAGTTGAACCAAAATCATTCCTCCTATTGATTAGATTTTCTTAAGTGGATCTATGTACTCGATTTATATCATTGAATCCCCCTTTCTCAAAAATAGTAGCTCCTCCAAAAATATTATCTCCCCCTTTTTGATACTTATGTCAAAGGGTTATACAGTTATAGTGTGTTTGTCCAAAAATGTTTTATAGACCTCAAGCATAATTTTTAAAGCAATATCCCAATTGCCACAAGCTACCTCTAATGATTTGATTTAGATGGCCAGCTTGGCAGTAAGGTGTTGTGTGCTAGAAAATGTGACCTATTGGGAGCATGAATCAACAAACAAACATTAGTTAAAAACCTCAAATATGCATCAAAGACTCATTAAAATGAAAGAATATTAACTAACTAATGCTTGCTAGAGTTTTGCAACTCCAAGTAGCCAACAAACCAGATCCTCTAGCCACCTCTATAGCTAAACAAGGGCACCCATGCGAGGCCTTGTTGGTGTGTTAAGATGGGGGGTATGTTTGGTGTGCTCTTCCAAACACAACAAAGTATTGAATCTCTTTAGTGGATATGAAAATGTGAGTAATGATGAAATATGAACCTAGGCTACATTAGATGAAGAACACCTCAAGAAATGGCTATGGAGAAACCCATACTTGAAGGCATTCAAGGATGAAAATTAAATGTAACCAAGAAAGCTAACTAAGTATGCAAGCTATACTAACATGTAAATGCAATGGAAATGTGAATGCACAAGTAAACTAGATGAACAATGGAAATGCAAAGCTAAACCAACTACGAAATGGTTAGTATAATTGTAGAAATCACCATGAAAACTACCATGAAAGCTACTATGAAAACTCAAACTAGCATGCAAGCTCAACTATAATGAAAACTCAAATCTCAAACCAACATGATAATAATGCAATAATGAGAGATGAAAATGCTTGAGACAAGGCCTCTATTTATAGGCTTGAGGGAGGGCTTGGTGAGGTGGCATCCATGTAGGTGCCACATAAGGTGACATGCAAGCCATGCAAGTGGTCAAAAATTCAAAGTTTTCTCACACATGTGTGAGCAAACTTGAGAAGAAGAGTGGGAGACAAGAGTGCAAAGGGGAGTGTGTAGGCATGGCTTCTCACACATGTGTGAGCACACACTTAGGCTAATGAGGGGGATTAGGAAGGAGATTAGGATGATTAAGTGAGATTAGAGAAGAAGTAGGCTTAAGAGGATGAAAATGATGGGTGTAGGCTAGGTTTACGGCTAGGCTTAAGATTAAATTAAATAGGATTTAATTTAATCATGGGTTTAGAAGAATTAATTGGATATGGGGATTTAAATAAATAAAATTTATTTAAAAAAGGGAAACATGGAGGATCATGTGTTAAATTAATTTAACGCATTAGGGCTAGGAGTATTTAAATTAAATTTAAATACTTAGAATGAACTTGTTTAATTAATTAATTAATTAAATTAAATAAGTAGAGGAATGTGACCAATATAATTAATTAATTAATAATTAATTACAATGTCATGAGCAATATTAATAAATTAATATAGTCTTTTAAGGATGATTTTAAGTGTCTACAGGTGTACTAAGCCTTCATGAAGAAATATGCAGATCTTTCTTCATGAGTGTTTCACCAAAGGCTAGTTCCTTGTGTAATATCTCTATATGTGGAGTCAATATAGATTGGATGCTGATCAGTTTAGCCTTTATGTTTGCTTCATCTACATGTAGCACTACTAACTAACTTTTAGAGTTTAGGAGATTCTTGAAATGTTTCTCAGTTTGGGCTAGAAACCTTGGTAGAGTTATTCCAATTGATTGCATATGACTCCAAATTTATTATGTGGCTCTTGAATTCCTGTGTGAAAAGTGTTGGATTGTGTAATTTTGTGTATAAAGAGAAAATATTCTCTAGTACCTTCTTCACATTGCTAACTTTGGTTGCTAACTCATCCTGTAATAGTGCAATAGCACTTGATATATTTTCATTAACCTTGTTTTGAAACTTTATTTTAGACCATTCAAGTAATTTCACATTTGAATCTAGGTTTGTATCAATAACCTTCTCAACTAAGCTAGTTAACTACTCTATGATAGGCTTTGTTTCTTCTGGTGCTGTTAGGATAAATGCATCAAGAAAGATATCCTTGATGTCTTGCACTGCTTGCTTCCACCTAAGCTCCCTTCTGAGCAATTCTTATTCCTTTTTCCTTGCAAGTGTATCCTATAGTATGCCCATTTTTTTAGTAGTAATATTTGCAAGATCAAAATTTGGCAACTCAATCACTTTATCCAAGTTCACATCACCAAATTATGTAATTTCATCTACCTTGGATATTCTTGGACTCAAACTTGATAATTGTAAAGATATAGCTTCTATATTTGGCCTATGAAGAGCTTGACTTGGAGGAGTAGCAATTTCTTGCAAAGTCACTAGTATTTTTATTGCTAGTTGCTCCTCAAGTTTCGTAGTCAAACCTAGCTCTTTATTCCTATCTTTTACTTGCTCTAGATTTTGACTTGCACTTTTATCTTGTGTTGTAGGCATAGGAGTAACATCCTGTCCCATTTGATCTTGTGTTCCTTCATTCTCTTCTTTTACATCTTGTTGCTCTCCATTTGTCTCATCCTCGTCATTTTCTTTTTCCTTTTCATTGCTTGAGACTTGAGTACTTTGTACCAATGTAGTGATAGTAGAAGTTGTTGTCTCCTTCCTTTGATATACTACAATAATTAATGTAGCTTGTGCCATGGTGAATTGAGGAGGGGTTGCAGATGTCTCTTGTGTCTAAATTTCCTCCCCTACAAATGCCTTGTCTACCATCTTAATCTCATCAACACTTACCAATATAAGATTTTCACAAAGTTTTGCCTAGGTATTGGATTCTATTAGTATTTTCTTCAAGTCTTCCTTTGTAAGGGAGTTGATCTTTTGAGTGATAGTATCAAAAACATCCTTAATATTTATAGTATTAGTGTTTGTATTCAACTCATGTTGAGGACTGACACTTGGCATTAATGTATCCAATACACTATATTCTTTCTACTACTCAACCTCAGTTAGTGCCTATGTTTCTATGTTCATTTCAGTGCCTTCCACAACTATATATTTTTCAATGTCTTTTTTGGTAACCTCAATTACTTGTTATTTTTCATCTTTGTTGTCACCTACCTCAATAGGTGTCTGCCCTATTGCCCTAGGTGCTATCAAACTATATAATGACTTCCACAACTGGGTGGTCTTTTATACACATCCTTAATATGATTTTGCAATATGCTCAATGCTCTGTATTTAGGTCTAAATTTCACTATGTGCTTCTTTATTGCCTTTGTCATTGTTCCCCTATCTAATTTTGACATCACTTGTGCAAGTGTAGTCTCTCTAATTTGTCTTTTTGTATTGAGACTATACTGCCACTTTTGCTCAATTTTGTCATTTATATCTTTTGGTAATGAGTTGGCAATCTCAATTAGAGTCTATTTGAATATTGCTATCATGACATATATTGAATCCTCTACTTGGTTCATCTCATTTTTTCCAAGTTTATCAAACTTAATATGTGTGAAACTAGATAAGTTGGCATGCTTCTTTATGTTTTCACACATGTTTTCTAAATCTGAAGAAGGACTATGACTTACCACTTTGAATTGGCTATTTTCATCAAATTTTTTCCTCTCTTTATCAAATTCAACCAGAGCTACATACTTTCTCCTTGGTCTCTTATCATGCTAATCTTCTTTACTAGCTGATCTAGTCCTCTTCTCTTTTGGCTTTTCTACTTCTTGAGCCTTTTTAGTAGTAGCCCTTGTGCTTGCCCTAGTAGTAGGAATTGCGGGCTTAGGTTGTGTGAGTTTTACAACCTTCTTTTTCTTGCTTACTGCTAGAGTCTTAACTTTTCTCTTCTTTTTCTTAGTGGCTATAGGTGCTTCATTGGCTTCTTCTCCCTTGACACCTTCTTCAATTTCTACCTTTTCTCCTTGATCTTCCCCTTGACCTTGAGTAATGGAGAATGGTGTTTGAGTAGGAATATCTTCTTCATCATCTTAATTGTGTTCCTCTTCTTCATCTTCTTCTACTCCTTCACAAATTTTTTCTGTAAGTTTCTTGACCATTTTATTCTTCTTTCTCATAATTGAGGCAATCTTTAAATCCATTGTAATTTTAGATTTAGCTACATCATAATTTCCAAAGGCAGTAGCCTTAGTATCTACATCTTCTGCAAGCAAGGCTGTAATTGCTATAGATGCCTCATCTACATTGATCTCATATCCTAAAGTCTTAACCATATTACTCTTGGGACTGTTGCCTATACATATGTGAAATTAGTGTCAACTAGAAAGAAAACATCATTGAAATGTTTCTCAACTAGTGAAATTGGTATCCTCTGTCTTTTCTTCATTGTCTGCTTAAGCTCTTCATAGTAGTTAGTCATTATAGACTCAAAATTTTCTCCAAGTTGCTCAATAAATTCACCTATTTGCACTACAATAGATTTGTTTGTCTTCCATGCAACTTTACCAAAAGTAGGGAATGTATTCTATACTTAGGAGAATATACATACAAGAATTGAACCAAACTATGTGCATTGTTGGTCTTCCTTATTGCTCCCAAATTTTCTATCAATTGTTGAAATTGCAACTCAGCAAGGTCATAATTATGATCCTTCTTCACTATCTTGTAGCCTATGTCAAAAAAAATACAAGGTACATTGTTGAGTCTTCTAGATTGATAGAATTTGTGTACTATAATCCTTAGTGCAAAACCAATTAGGGGATCTAAGATAGTGCCAATTTTTATTCCTCTTTTGTTCCACATTGCCCCTATATTCTTCTCAATAACTTCTTTTGCTTCACTCCTCATGGTTTTAGGTTGGCCTAGGGTTGGATACCTTGTTACTCTGTGTACAATATTCTTTGTGATCTTCACCAATCCATTTTCCAACCATATAGAATTATCATGAATTCTCCTCAGAACTATCATTATCCACTCTATTTTGAAGATGTTGGAGAAATCTAGGACACGGGTTAACCCTTTTCTCTCTAAAATTTTGAATTCATCTTTGAATACTTCATTTTCACATAGTTTCCCATATGTTTCTCTAATCTCCATGTCATCTATACTACCCACCTTGCATTTGTACTATACTATTCATTTCTTGTATCTTTTTCTTTCAACATCATGAATAAGATGCAGAGTAAAAAACTACATCAAGAGTACAATCAAATTATACTAGAATGGCATGGAATCCTATAATAAGATCTAGTGAAAATAATCTTGGTAATATTAATTTAATCATTCCATATTTTCCTATTTTTTTTAGCATTGACTATCTCAATAAGATAAGATTTTCCTTCAATGAAACTAGACTTGTATAAAATAGAATAATCTCTATTTGACATTTTCAGTGCATGCCTAGATATTAATTTCACCAAATTTGAAAAGGAAATTACATCATTTTTGGGCTTCGTTATTTATTCATATTTTTTTTCTTCTAATTTTTAGGAGGGAATTAGTTATGATTGATCAGGGAACATAATGTTGAAAATTGTTGGCAGTAAAAATCATGTTTCTAGGTTTATAGAGGAAAAATATTGTTGAGCTAGCCTAATTGAACATTAATCACGATTATTTGGATATTTTTCCTAGATTTTTTCTTCTTTGAGTCTAGCATTCTCAAAAGAAATTTTTATTTGTTATCTATGGTATTCACAAGAATTGATATCTTGATTGTAATCTTCTACTACTCAAAAAATGGAATGCCCATAAATATAACCAATGAATATAGTGTAATAAAGCTACTTGTTTATACCTTAATTTGATTATAAATATTCCATTTATCCTTCTTTTTTTGTGGTCAAATTAATTTTTAGAACTCATGGTTATTCTAGAGCAGTATAGAGTACTTAGAATATGTAGAAAATATCTTTATTGGGGAAGGTAGATGCTTGCAATCTTCAAGAGAGTTGAAATTAATCTCTCACATTTTGATGATGGGTCATGGAGTATGATCCAACATGTCGATGCTAAAAAATTGCATACAATTTTTCCTAGATTCATAATAGAAATAAAGTTGACACTAATATTTCCTAGAAGCATAATAATGATAGTGAACACTAATTAAAGCTACTTGGAATATGATATTTATGGAATGTTGCGTAAAAAAGTGAGAAACTCCTAGCTCTAACAATTGTTTATGTCACACCTTAGTCCACAATAATTTTTATATAAACCATTCCTCTTCATTTCCACTAATATTGGATCATCTAGAAATAATATTTTGAAGCATTGGGAGTAGGACTCCATAGAAAAGATTTTGATTCAATGCTTGTCAGTATACAACTACGAAACTCATTGAATCGACATATTCAAATAAAATTACATCTAGTCCAACCAAATTAAATTTGTATTACATAATAAATTCAAATATTCTCTCTAGCTTAAGAGCATGATGTTGTAAGATTATTTTTATGACACTTTTATAAATAGTAAAACAATTATAGGGAGATTATGTTTGGATTGTCTCATTTTACAAAGTTTCAGTATGGTTTTCTAGTTTTTTGCATGAACTCTACCCTTTTGGCTTAATCAAGTTTTATTATTGAAGCTTAATCAACATTAGCAGATGTTAGGCTCTCATAATGGTTTTTTGTTATAATAAATGAATTTCTTCTTCACTTTAATGATGGGCTATGATTAAAGATTACATTTTTTTGCTTACCATCTTCATCTATTTTTTTAAACCTTTGGTTGCAATCCTTCAAGTCTAGAAACTGTGACTTTATTTGTCTACATGTCATATACATATGTGATCCCTTGCAAGCTATTATCTTTCATCGCTAAGTTACTCCTAATCACATAGAAGATAGAACTAAGCTTGTCATGGTATTTGTCTAACTATGAAATTAATGTTTGGAAATTTCTAAGTCGAGAGGGGACCTACAAATAAATTAATAATAATAAGTACTATATTAATATTTCATTTTATATGTTTGGCCTTTCATTACCTTTGAAGTCTAATATATTATTAATTTTTTTTTTTTTGCAAAAATATTTTGATAAACTCAAAGAAGGGGATAAAGTTAAAGTTTTGGATCCATATGATGGTCGTGTTGCTAATATTGGGAGGATTCACTTCTTGTCTATTTTAGATGGAGCAACCTTGAATGGAACTATAGATTCCAATGTAAATATTATAATAGTCACAAGTAATGTAATCCTTGCTTATGAAGACAAAATAGACATAGTTGTTTATCTCAAAGAGAAAGAGGGAACCTTGACATGATGGCCACTAAAGTTTTTGGAGAAAATGACATAGTTGATCAATGTGTTATTTGTTAGATAATTTGTCTTATTAAATTTATATTGTAGTATTTTGAATATGTTATTTAAATATTTTAATAATCAAGGTGTATTTGAAAGAGTTGGAAACTCTTAGACAAATTTGACATTTTAAAATCATATTTACACATACACTCTTTACATAATTTTGACATATTATTACTTATGTATATATTTGTATTAAATTTTTTTATTATTGTTGGTAAAAAGATTTGTTATTTCCAATTATTACTCACAAGTGCCCTAATTTGTGAACAAACATTGATTACAATAGTTTGGAAAGTTGTTTCTAGGAAGGCTAACTTCCCTTTGAATTGTTAGGTACAGCTCCCTATTGCAGATTTGTAATGAATTTTGTTTATCCTAAGTTTAACGAGGTATGTTCTTAACCTAAGAATAGAAGAGGTTAACCGAGTTAAAACTATACAAGATTTAACCCAAGAGAGAAATGATTTAGAGAGGATTCACTAAGTTTATGAGTTTCACATATCCTATGAACTCACAAGACTGAATGGTTCCAACATGCATGCTAGCTGCTACCAAACTAAATTTATTAGAAATTTAATGCAAAGAAAGGAAAACTAAATCACAGGAAAATGCCTAAGAGATCCCTTTTAAACTCATAATGACAATATGTATCATGATTAGTTTGCTTCCTGAAAACAAGGGAATGAAGCTCTGTTCTTTCCTTCTTAATTTAGACAAAGAGAAGATAAAACTATTAACATCTAACAAATTGGAACATAAAATAATTGATACAGAAATACCATTCAATTGACTCTGCAACATTAAGTACTTCACACCAAAAATTTACCAACCCTTTATTAATCTTTCATTATCATACATATAGGATTCCAAGGTGACCATTACAATGGAAGTTCAATCGGTTCATCTCCTCAAAAATGACAAATGGCAAGGAGCTAGTTCATCTATTACAATAATTACATAAAAAAAATGGAAAGGGTAGACTATGAATCACTTCACCTTCTTTCCCTTTTTTGCGTTTGTCCTATAGGCCTTGGCAATGACAATGATTGGAATTAACTCCTCATGCCTATGAATGTGTACAGTGGTGTATCTCATGAGCCATTTAGAGTGCTCTTAGGCCAGGTCTTTGACAACACCCAAATGGTCTTGTAGTTCTTCCATGTCCATGTGCACACCTCCACCAAACTTCTACAAGTTAGATATCCTGTTCTGAGGATTAGAAGCTATTTTTGTTAGACCATCTATAAAATTAGAGAAGTTTATCTCCATAATAGGTATTCTAATGATTGCCTTTCCTTACCCACTAGAATGTGAATCTATGTGCAAGGCTCTTAGTAATTCATAATCTCTGTCCTACTCCTTCTTTACTTTAGCTTCAGTTTCCTTCAATCCTTCCTTTGCGGCTATGATCATTTTAGATTTGAACTGCATACTCTAAAACCATTCAACTAAGGGATCATCCCCTTTAGGCAAGAGCTTTGCTTCTACAACCTCCTTTTTCCTCATGTGAATGATCATTTTCAATAAGGAAATGTAATCATCACTCATGATTTTATCCCTAGCCAAGGTGGCTCTGTTTGATGATATGTTGTCCTTCTCTATTTCTAGCTTTAGTATAGCATTGCCAATCTACTTTATGATAGGGAGTCCTTAAATTTTAAATTTTCTACTACATTCTCTACTTATTTTGTCCAAAATTATTATCTTCCTAGAGTTGGGAGATGAGGGTTTGAACATTTACAGTAGTGGGATCACTAGTCATAGGCATCCCATAAATGCTCACTAATGGGGTGACCAATTGCTTGATGAAACTATTCAATTCTTGTATTTCTACCTTCATTCTAACCTTTGGCAAATTGAGGCTTCCTAATTGCCCTTCAATTACTTAATTTTTTGACTTCCATAAGCCAACCTTGGTGTCATGTTTGGCCTCTCCAAGATCCACAGAGGGTAAGGAAAAATTTTCAGGAGACATGTCCTCCAATCTTCCTTCCTTGATGGGCTTGGCAACTTCCATGGTTACATGCCCTATTTTAGGATCTTGTCCAAGGATGGGCAAGGTCTTTTACTTCTTGACTTTGCTCAATGCTGATCCAGAGTAGATGGCAAGGGACAAAGTATCCTTGTTGGGGGCACCTTCATCCTTCCTCTTTCTTTTTCTCCCTAAAGTATCCTCCAACCATGAATATGTACAAGAGAATCTATGCTAAACATCTTCCTTTTGGCTAGAGTGGTGGCTTTATTAGTCAAAGAAAAAAAATCCTTCAGAGTTTGTGAAACTGACTAGGACAAGCCTTAAGATTTCTCTGTTTCTTTGGATTTGTTTGCCACCTCATCAAATTTGGTGGATTCACCATCACTGCTTCCACCATCTCCAAAATCTACCACTTGTACATGAGGGCTACTTGGTAAAAGGAGTGCATGTCTTATTTATAGAATTGGACTGCTATGAGGGGAAGGTGTAGGAGTGACCAAATGTCTTTGGCTTCTTCTACCTTCTTCTTCTAAGAATTCAATAGGGATCCAATCATTGGGAGGGAGCCATCATGGCAAGTTTGTGCAATGGGAATATTCTTATTAGCAGGTTGACTACCCCTACCAGATGGTTGGGCTGGTCCTTAGGTGATAGCCAATGCCACACCTAATGTGCCACCTTAAGAGGAAGGAGCCACTATAGCTATTGGAGAGGCTTGAGCTGTCACACTTTTTCTTCGGCTCTTCCTTACTGTGTTCCATTGGATCCACTTCCTAGTTATCTTGATAATTTGGACCATCATCACCTCTAGATCCTCACATGCATCTTCATAAGGTTCAGAGCTAACATGAGTGCCCCTCAACTTTGTTAGATAGGTATTACTATACATGTTTTTCCCATCATCCTCAACTCCTTCAACATCAAGGTTGATTCCATACATTTTTACTTGATCTATTGTGAGCTTGGTGAAAGCATGGTCACAACTCTCAAACTCATCTTTGCAATTGGTCTTGTAGTCTTCTATGGTGGTGATATGTTTAATCACACTCTGAATCTAAAGAATATATTTTGCACATCCATTTGGGTCAAACATAGGTCTCAAGACCTCATACATTTTTAACATGTACTTCATCTCAAACACCTTAAGCATGTTCTTTGCATCAGAATGGGATTCACAACTGAAAGCTCCCACCTTCATAGGGAACTTGTAGCCCTTCTTCTTTAAACTCTCACTCAACATGTTCATCTAAATCACTTACCCCATGATCTTGATCAACATGATCATGTCACTCAGGTACCTTGGTAGCTTCAAAGGGAACCCATCAACAGTTGCAAGGTGCAAATACAAAAAGGATGAGAACTAAATGAAAAAGCTCCCAAATTGACTAATAGCCACCATAGCTTTTGAGCTAAATCTCTTTTCTGGACACCCTTGAAGTTCCCTATAAATTTTCATAGTAAATGCATCATTAACTCTTATATACTCCATGCAACTATTCTCCAATTGTAAACAAGGGAAAAACTCATAAGACTTCACATCATTAGGAAAATTCTCCACCCTTGGGAGGCCTGGCCATAATTGCAAAGAAGCTAACATATAAATGAGGAAAGAAGACATATAGAATGGGTTGTAGAACTTTTCAGCACTAAGAGCATTGGATAGATTCTTGCTCACCTCATAGGCCCAATAAATGTATTGGCTATTTGAACAAATTAATTGCACCAAGAAGAAGTATTGTTTAACAAAATTCAAAGCTTCTACCTCACCTTTCAATCTGTGCAAGAGGACCATTATGTCGACAATCTTAGGTTTGAGATTAGTACCAAACAGAGTCTTAGGGACCTTACTCTTGGTGCCTCATGGCTTTTCGAACCATGATTGCATAATCTCCTTTCTCCAAACCATTTTCTTTGTGGAAAACTTAGAGACTGCTCCACCAATTGTCAAATCTGAAAACTCTTCCCACTTTGGGACTCTAAGACAATTTACCACAATTTTCCTACCAATAGAGATCAATAATATGTTATCTGGCAATATAATCTACCTTGTGCCAGGATTATAATGATTTATGCATTTGTAAATCAATTTAGGATCTTGGGCTGCATATGGAGAATCAGCTACCTCAACTAGCCCACATCCTCAGAGCATCTTAGTGATGGGATGGATTGGCTCCGATTTCACTCTCTTCTGAAAATCTTGCATTTCAAAGAAATGAAGAGAGGTATCTATGAAATTTTTCTAAGAAGACTTTATTCCATTTAATCCATTGAAACCCACAAATCTAGTTACCATTCTATTTGTGGTTGAATTTCAAAATCTAGAAAAGTAGAGAATAGTAAATGCATAGATGATAGCTTCTCAAATAGAGGTTGTGCAAATTATTAGAATAAAAATTTGAGAAAGAGCAGTAATTTTGCAATTGCTCATGTATCTCTCTAATAGGAGTTTCAATCCATCTGTTAATCTTTAGGATTCCCACCGCACGAATGAATTGAAGGAGAGGTCCATTGAAATAGTAAATGCATAGTTTTAATAGATATTAAGGTGACCTTTCACTATTTCATTGGTCCAACAGTAATTTTCTATCTCTAATATTTACTTTCCCATTTTCCACTAAGTTTCAAAAAGTTATAAATAGAGTACTCTGTAGCAAAATATCTACTGAAGCCAATTTTTCTTAGTAAATGCTTCCCACAATGGTTATATTATTTCCATTATCATCCTTAGATGTTTAGCACATGAAATATGGGTTTAATCTACTCACCAACTTGATTTTCTTTAAAATCCAAAAAATTGTCCTCATGGGTTGAAAACCCACCGAAGAGAAGACAATTTTCATTTCTCCACCTACACTTGCCTTTTAACTTTATCTTTTGATCATGGTTTCCTTTAGGTTTAGAGATGTCCAAAAGTAGTATGAAAATTAATTAGGGATCTACCTTTTCTTCTTTTCCTTTAGAATTAGTTTTTTTGAGAAACTGACTTCATGGGTTGAAAACTCGTCGAGGAGAAGTTAGTTTTTATTTTTCCACCTGGAGTGATTCTAAGAATTGTGATGAATCCTGAATGTTTCCTGATATAGATAATTGTAAGAGGAACATTAATTTGTCATAGGGTACCTTTTTATCTTCTTATTTTGGCCAGTATGCATCATTTGTTGCTTTCCATGGAAAACCACCTTCATGGGTTGAAAACCCACCGAGGAGAAGATGAAGTCCATAGTTTTTCAAACTATTGTTCTCATGGAGAAAATGATGAATCCCAAGTAGACATAACTCTTGTAAATGATCTTTGCATATTACATGAATCTCCATCGGATTAGGTACTAAACTACCTGCAAAAACTCACAACACAAACAGAAAACCACCCGATTATGAAATGTGGGGAAGGGGAAGATGAAAAATCTGATGAAGACTCTTTCCACCTAAGGGGACTTGTACTTAGACTTGAACACACCTAGGATCTTACTAGAACACAAAGTTTTGACTTTGAAAATTGGTTAGAGAATGAAAATTGGGGCAACAACTAGCTCTAACTGGGGACTTGGGTATGCTATACCCAAGCAAGGAATCCAAAATCTTTGGTTTCACAAAAATAAAAGGTGGCACACTACAAAATTGAAGAAAGGAAAAATAAAAAGAAGAAAGTAAGGGAAACCTAACTAGGAAAACATAAACATGAACTAAATGTAACTATAGTACAACACAGGGGTTACCTATTTTCAATTTCAAATTTGATAAAGCTTTAAATCATGACCATTGTAGGTTAGAGGTAGCACCTCACCATCTGGATATGCCAATTTAAATGAGTTGTTTTCAAACAACTGCTGAATAGTGAATGGGCTTTTCCACAAGGTATCAAATTTCTTATGCATAGCTTTTGGAGCTCTTCACTTATCCCACAGTAACACACTATCTCCTATCATGAATTTTTGCTACCTCACCCTTTTATCAAATAGGTTGTTCACATGCATCTAATGTTGTGTGATATGATCTATGATTGCTTTCCTTTCCTCTTCAATTTTTCTTAAGTACATAATCCTCTTCTCTAAACCATCCCTATAGATATCATCTTCAATCACTATTCTCAGTTTATTTGTAGCTAATTCCAAGGGTAATGGGAGATTAGCTTTTTTCCCATAGACCAATTCGAAAGGAGAAATGCCAATTGCCCTTTTAGGTGTCACCCTATTTTCCCATAGTGCCTCATGAATTTTCTTGTGCCAAGTATTTTGATTATCCAACACCACTTTCTTGAAAATATTCATCAAATCCTTATTGCTAGATTTTTCCTAACCATTTCCTTGTGGAAAATAGTCAGATGAGTGACTAACTGTAATTCCATGTTCAAAATAGAATTTGGTGATCTCAGCTGAAGAGAAATATGCCACATTATCCATTACCAACTTGATAGGAACACCAAATCTGTAATACCCCATGAAGGGATCCAAAAGAATTAACCTAAAGTTTCACTAAGTTTGGTAGCATTTTTTTTTTTGAAACATGAAAGTTAAACCATTCACAACATACACATAGTAGTGGAAGCTATAACAACATTCAACAGAGAGTATACATGAACACACATAACAGGTTACATTCCTTAAGGATCCCTTAACGTTGAATCACATTTAAATTAACTAATATTGATTCCATCTAATACCACATCTACATGAAATAAAAATGAAAAGTCCAACATCCTTAAACAATATACTTTGGTTCCAAATGTCCCTTAGTAATTTAGTTTCTAGAATACTCAATTATCCATTGTACATGTCACAGGGTATGAAAGACATAAAAGAATATACATATGTGAAAATAAAGTACATCATTCTATTCTAATCCATGATGCAAGTGCAATAAAGTAAATGAAACCATATTCCATACATGATACATCATCATAGAAGATATAACATCCATCATAAAAGATAACCATACGTCATAAACACAACTAAGTGCACGGTTCCTCCCAACTGTAAATAGCATCATTAGACCATCATGGGCCCTAGCCATCCCTCTGTGCATAACATCCCAAATCACCGAAGAGATCATCAGTATTAACATAGTATGAATGTCACTCCTAAAACATACTACATCATATATAGAAAGAAATCTAACATGCTACAACATATGCATAAGAAATCTAATCATGCAAAATAAAGCATAAGATAAGTAAATAACATCATCTATCATATGCTAATCATCAATATAAGGATATGTGTCCATCATCATAATCTAAAAAAAGAATGAAGATAAGTAACAAAAAAGAATACTTTAGCCATGATGTCTCAAATGGATCTTCAATGGTAAGAGTGAAAAAGCACTACCACCTGATCGTGTGGGACCTAAATGGCCCACGCCCACCGCATTGAGAAGATAATCTCAAGTCCCAAACAAGATATCAAATCACATAGCACAAATACTTTCTAAGTCCAAGAATCCTAAAAGTATACTAATTCAAAGGTTCCAACACAAACCAACATCTAATCCCAGAGGCACACAAGACACATAGGAACCTACTATGTAAGCGAGAAAGTGTCATCGCACTAATCATGCTAGAGTTACCCTGATAGTCTCTCAGTAGACCCCAGCCCCCTAGTGATTCCTATGTGGCCACTAGTATCCTCTCATACTAACAAGGCATACTATGGAATACAAGGTCACAAACAAGCATTCTCTCTACTCCCATCCTAGTATGTACTAGCACTCAAGGCATGGGCGAGAAAAAACAATTATCTTATTAGGTTCATTTAATTCAGTATTTAATGTAATGTTTTCACTTATTAAAAAAATTCCAATGAGTTACCCTAGCAGCCACTTAGGGCCCCCGCCCCCATTGCAAGCCACTTCTCGACACTACAAGTATATAACCTACCCTAGGCTCATGGAATAATAAATCACAAAATCACCACAATCCTATACAAGCGATTGGAAAAATACCAAAAGATAATCCACAATAAGAGCATCAAATCTCCATGAGCAACTGAAAAACATCCATTGATAATCATGACCACAACAATTCTCTATTGGAAACTAAAGGTATCAATGATAACCACAATATCCATTGGTCCTCATCAAGCAACTGTATAGTATTTCAAAATAAATCACAATATCCATTGGTTCTCAACAAGCAACCAAAAAGGCATCTCAAAGCAAATAATACTGATCGAAGACTCCAAAATGGTCAAGTCAAAACATGTCACAACATGACATCATCAAGATCAAAACAAACAGTTTAGTCCTATCAAGGTGACTGAAAAGTAATCCAAATACAACTGATCAATAACTCATAAATGGTTACACAAATCATAGCTTACACAAGAAGACTAGAAAAAATTTCAATTAGTAAACCACACACACCATAGAGCATGCCATCTCATAACCATGGTTGGGTTTAAAAGATCAAGATCAAAAAACATCATCATGACATCACAAATCATAACCCTCGAGCCTCTGGTAGATGTCTTATAACTAGTCAACAATCTAGTCAACCCAAACTCAAAATAGGAAGTATAGAGAAAACAAAAGATGAGAGCACATGTTTGGGTTTGCTAAAATAATTTAGTTGAGTTAAAAATGGGATTCCAGTTTTCATTTCGGATTTAGATATCAATTGAGGGAACGTTTATACATTTTTCTCTAACTCATATATTTGTTTTGATAAACGTTTCTCCCCATAACTCTTAGAATTCAATTTTCTAAAGTGCCCAAGAATAGATTATATACACGTCACTTAGACAATAGCCCTTATCATGTATTAATAGGACACATAAGAAAATTCAATATGAACGAATACAATTCTTCCTCATTTATCTATCCTTTATCTTAGATATGATTAAATTAAATTTATATTATTAGACTAAAATATTATAAAATGATTAATTATTAAAAGAAGTAATCTATTAATAAAATTTTATTTATAATAAATATAATAATTAATATTTAAAATTAATTAATATTTAATAATGTTAAAACTTAATAATAACAAATTCAAAATATTACCAAACACATATAACATTAATATAAGATTTTAAAAAAATGTAACATATATTGTCGTGCAGTACCCTGCTGCCGTAGGGCTTGTGACGACAACAAGTACATAGTACCCCTGTCATTGTAGTACCTGCAATGGCAGGTACCTATGACTTGCAGTTACATGGGGCATATGTTCGTCCCTCCCACTTTGCTTTTAAATTATTTTAAAAAAAAATACATTTTTTTTTAAATAAAAATTTTCCCCAGCACCGCATCAAATCTTTTTTTAAAATAATTTCATTACACAAAAAATGTTTGCAGTAGTCTTTTTAAAAAAATTGCAGCATTCTTCTAAATATAAATTTTTAATAAACATTTATAATAAACATTTTTAGACTTGTAAAATATACATTTTTTTTTAATATATACATAATTTTTTTAAAACAAAAAGACTTTAAGAATTCCTCTATAATGATCGTTCCCAATTAATCCTTCTAATAGGTTTATCCATAAGCAACTAAACCCTAGTTCCATAAATTCCTTAGATCTACACATGTGGGGGTTTCTCATATAGAAAATTAAATATCCATGACAAGATTAAATACAACTCGAACATTCACACATGGACTCCTTAGAAATCATTCAGAAACACGAAGAAGACAAGAAGTGGAAGAAGTGAAATAACATATGCAAACATCACGAGTGTCTACCTGGACATTGATGCTAATTCACTTCTTCTTAGAATTTGTAGAGCAAGCTCCTTCCTTCTCCAACGCTAGCGGATCCACCCAAAAATGCTCCTCGAGCTACTAGGAGTGCCTAAATATAAGGACCTCTCAAGAAGCACCTAAAATATCTCTAGAAACAACCAAAAGGTAAGATAAGTGTTGACAACTAAGCATGAGCCTATTCCAACCTTCTAGATGAGTCACAAGGTTGTAGACACCATGTGCTTAATTTGTGTGCTAACTCCTGCATTGTAGACATACGTGCAATCAAGGGGTGCACTTACTCCTAGGTAGACTTATAACTTTTATTTTTAATTCTTTTATTATTATTATTATTAATTTATTATTTTATTTTTATTATTATTAATTTTAATTTCTTTTATTTAATTCTTTTACTCAATTAATTTCCCATTTAATTAATTAAAAATAAGATATCAAAATATCATGATATTATATCAATTTTCCCCAAAATAATTAAATTATTAATTAAATCTTTTAATTTTAAACTTAGTTAATAAAAAATTCACCAAAGACCTCCAAAATAAAATATGAAAACTCATCATAGAACAATCCATACAAAAATAGTCTAAGGGGCTAAAATCACGAATTACGTCATCTGACGCATTCGGTAGGTAAAAAATCTCAGATACTTTTCCTACCTTTCTAGGAAAAATGGTTTAAGGGTTTAGGATTTGGACTTGGGAATTTATCTCCCCTCTCTTACCATTAAGATAGTGCGATAGGGTATGCTCATCCTGGCAATTTAGGGAAGTCGATACCTGGTACTTGCAACTTGCATAAAATCCATGCATGTACATACAATATATATATATATATATATATATATATATATATATATATATATATATATATATATATATATATATATATATATATATATATATATATATATATATATATATATATATATATATATGCTAAGCTAAAAAGTCAATGGCAGGAAGTGGTGCATCGTGTAGATCTCAACTAGTAGGTGACTATGACTCCCTTCCTTAACCACATCAGAAATACCATACATAAAGAGAACAAACACACACACCACACACATGCAGTATGGGATAAGTATCCATAAGACAACACATATAATAATCCATTTAGCTAAACATCATCAATAACTAAGAATAATGTAATAATCATCATGCATACATGAAATGTAGAGTCTAAGTAATCTCATCATATATCAACTGAATCCATAGCACAATATTTGATAGTCTCAAAACAATGCTACTAACCATCAACATAAAACTAGCCTAACAGAGTTCGACAATTATAGCAACAATTTATCTAGAAAAATGTAAAGAAGGGTAGGCACTACAAAATCTAACTAGTATATTTTCTTTAAGGAATTTGTATACCACTTTGGAATTAGTTTTCTTAGTTGCTTTGGCCTCCACCCACTTAGTGAAATAATCAATTGTAGTTATAACATATTGGTGACCAACACAAGATCTCGGGTTGATAGGCCCAATGAAATCAAGACCCCATTTTTGGAAAGGACCTTCAATGATGATAGGTCTGAGAGGCAAAGTGGCTAACTAAGGTTGCCTGACGAACATCTTACATTTCTCACATTTTTGCACCCAAGAGTAGGCATCCTTAAACATTCCCGGCTAGTAGTAACACTGTCCCAATATTTTGAAAGCTATGACTAAGGATGAGAAATGTCCACCACGTGCTTCATCATGGAAGGTTCTAAAAAACTTTTCTTGCCATTATTTATCTATGCATCAGAGAAAAGTACCATCTATAGACATTTTAAACAATTTTTCATCCCAAATTATGTATTTAGCTACTTTCAACTTGAGATCTCTTCTTTGTCTTGCTATTATGCCTTCTGGACATTCTTCGTATGTCAGTAAATAGGCAATATTCTCAAATGAATAATCTTGCATGCCTACTGCTAATACTTACAAATTTTCTCTTGATTCCTCTATTTCTTCAATAATTCTATTTTCTACAATTGCTTTGCACAAGGAATTGCCTCTCACTAGCTTAGTAGGCTTGATTTCAATATCATACTCTTGCATTTTCACTATTCACATCCTTCTGACATTACACCCTACATCCTGTTGTGTCAACACACTTTTTACTACTACATCTGGAATGTAGACCACATAATGTGAGTACAAGATGTGGAATCTAAAATTCTTCAGCACTTTAACTACTGCAAAGGCATGTTTTTCAATTTGTGAGTATTTCAACTCATGATTTTTCAGAGGTATGCTCATAAAAACTATAGGGACTTTTATTGCTTCTTTATTGTCTTGTATCGAGATTACTGATAAAGTGTGTTTAGAGGCATAATAATAAATGATGAAATCCTATTTATAATCTGGATGACATAATACTGAAACATTAGCAATGGCCATCTTTATGTTTTGGAAAGTTTGTTTCCTAGTTTCATTCCATTTAAAATTGGAATTCCATTTCATCATATCTACAATACATTTAGTAGTTTCTACAAAATTTGGGATGAATCTTCTAAGGAAATTTACTTGTTTGAATAATGACTTAACTCTTGTTTTATTTTTTGGTAGGCTTAACCTTTGAATGGCCTCCACCCACTCTAGGTCAATTTTGATACCTTCCTAGGAAACTATATGACCCATAAGCTTTCCTTCTGTAACATAGAAAAAAGATTTTTTTTGGATTTAGGGAGATTCTATGTTACTGATACCTTTGTAATACCTTCTTCAAATCTTACATATGATTCTTTCTTTTCTTTGAAAACATAGTGAGATCATCCAATTATATAACAATAATCCGATCTTTTAAGTCAGCAAATTTTTTGCTCATACATCTTTGAAATGTGGCACCAACATTAATGAGTATGAAAGGAATTCTATGGTATGCAAATGTACCCCATGGAGTAGTGAAAGCCATTTTGTGTTGATCTTTCTCCTCTACTTCTATTTTGTTGTACCCTCATAAATCATCTAGCATTGACATCATTTTAGCCCCAGCTACTATTTGTAATAGGTAATCCATGTTGGACAGAAAAAAATTGTCCTTCAAAGATGCTTGGTTCAAATTCTAGAAGTCAACATAGATCCTTATTTCTCCATTCTTCTTCTTAATTGACACTATATTGGCTACCCAAGTGGAATGATGAATGGGATAGGTAATCCTTTCTTTTAACATCTTGTATACCTCCCTAAATATAGTGTTAGCTACTTTAGGATTATAATTCCTCTATTGGAGAATTTGATGTTTTACCTTCCCACCCCTATAACTTTTCAAATCCTTGTAGCTCTAGGCGAATACATCTTGTTATTCTATGAAAAGATGTCTAGCAACTTCTTTCTCTTTAGGCAAACAACACTTTCCAATGTTAATCATTTTGGGACTATGACTGTCTCCTATATTAACTCCTTCATACTCACCTATAGTAGGACCTTTTCCCATTCTCTTTCACTTGATGTAAGAAACATGCCTATTTAATAGTCTTTCCAAAGATACAAACTATGGGGGAATAATATTAACTCACAACTCGACCTCATTAGTTTGATCTTCTCTTTGCTCTAGTTTGAGGTCTCCATAATTATCTTCCTTTGATGAGTGTTTACAAGTGGCTTTGTTATTTTCCAAGAAAAATTGCAAACTCTTGTCATCTTCAAAGACTTGCTAGGATTCTATATTGTCTAGAATAGAGGCTCAACCCTAAAGCAACTAGACTTCATCAGTTTGATCTTCTCTTTGCTCTAGTTTGAGATCTACATGATTGTCTTTCTTTGATGAGTGTTTACAAGTGGCTTTGTTATTTTCTAAGAAAAATTGCAAACTCTTTTCATCTTCAAAGACTTTCCAAGATTCTATATTGTCTAGAATAGAGGCTCGATACACAATCTCAACCTAGTATTTCTTATCTTTGAACTCAGGATGAGGTACTAGCAAGGAAGCAAAAATAGCTAAGGAGTCAGCTTTGGTGTTCATCTCCCTTGGTATTGCTTCAATAGAAAAAGCATCTAGGCCTTCTATTTCATCCCAAACTCTATTTCTATAATTTTTCAACTTGTGGTTCTTAATGGAGTATTGCCCTTTAATTTTTCTCACAATAAGTTCTGCACCACCTCGGGCTTTCAAGATCTTCACTCTTTTTTCCTTTGTGACTGTTATTCCAAGGAGTATGGTCTCATATTCTGTAGTGTTATTAGTGTTTAGAAATTCCATTTTGAAAGCCATGGGTTTAGGTTCTCCTTCAGGAGGAATTAACACTACACTTGCACCAGATCCTGAAGAGGAACAACTTCCATCAAATTCTAATGTCAATATAGATGAAGATTCCTTTTCTTCACTGGGGATTTTTGGTTCCAGATCTTTTATTCCTTGTTCATTCAGGGTGTCTTTAGTGAACAACATGTAATTGCCAAACTCTAATTCTTCATAGAGGACCTATGCTTTAGGGTCGTATGATTTAAGACAATAAATTTTGCCTTTTCCTTAGGTTCCAATTTAACTTTCTTGCTTCCTATGGGTATGACTACTTGGGACTAGTCTAACTTTATTTCTCCTCCTAAATCTCAGCAAAAACTCCTGCTTAAGAGAAGCCCATAGCTTTCTAAAATATTTGCAACTAGGATAGTCAATAACAATTTCTTTTCTGGATGAGAAGCTAAGGCTACTTGAGCATCTTTGATTTTTCCAAGCAAGGGGACTTACTTGGTGTCCATAGAGTAACACCTTCCATGAACTTTAGTAAGAGTAAGAACCAAGGCTTTAGCTACAGAATAAAGCATCAAATTGTTTGATGCACCTAAATCTATTATGAAATTGCTCAATTTACATCCGTTAATATACAATTAAATATAGAATGGGTTAGTTTTTTACCTAGGAGAGGTTTATAGGATAGTGGAATCCTCTTGGTTAAATAGGTTAGATGTCAAAATTTCATCCCCTTCTTCAATGGTCACATTATGATTCAAATCTGAAGCATTCCCTTTACAATGATCTACCAATCTTTTCAACTCAAAGGGATGAGATTTCAAATAATCTATAGGGGATATTTGAATTTTTGACTCTTCATAGAATTGGATGAATTTAAAAAGGGTCTTGTCCTTACCTATTTGAGATGTTGATGCTCCTTGATGAATGTGAATATTATTTAATGAAGAGTTGGGGTCATTTCCTAGAAAATGACTAGAGTATGACTTCTTGAGTTTTTGACCTTAGGTTAGTACTATATATGAAGTTCCATTGATAGTCACATAGCATTCACCCTTTGGATCATAATTAGGTTCATATTCCAAGAATAAGTTTCCAGAGTTACCATTTGAGTATGAATCTGACTCAAGGTAGGGGTTGTGGTGTTTAACTCATTAGTGGATAACAACTGTATCATACGAGCAATTTCCATACAACTTTCACTATCATGATCTATTGTTAAATGAAAGATGCACATCTTTCCTTTCTTCAGTGCCACTTCAATTGCCAATCTTGGTTGTGATCTTGTAAGTTGTGGGAACTTTCCATCATTATTTCTTCCTAGAAAGTTTTGATAATTTTGTTGATAAGAATTATTTAACCTAGGTAATGTTATTTTCACCGCCACTAGTTCATTTGATAAATTTTGAAACAATTCATCAAATGAGGTGGTATGGCTAGAACTTCCCTTGGTTTGGAGTTTCTTTTTCCATTTCCTAGTAGAGATCAGGTCATCTTCAAATTTGACCTCTTTCTTTTGTGCATCTACTAAATTTTTAGGATGAGACCTTGTTAAATCATAATTGATATCTAGTAGCATTGTACTTATAAAGAATGTTTTCAAATTGCTAGTAGTAGGCCTATCATTTGTCAGGATCTTGTTAGTGATCTTATTAAAAGTTACAACAAAGTCCCTCATACTCATGATGGGTTGTTTTGTAATGAATGCTAACTATGTTAACAAGAAATGTTCATCATTAGGAGTTTTGAACCTAGTTTCAAATGTTGTTCCCATTGTATCCCAACTAGTGATCGAGCTATCATCCAAATAATAATACTAGTCTATTGCACTTTTTGGCAATTTCTCTACAAATAATCTCATAGGAACATCTTCATGAGCAAACCCTAACATGTGAGTAGCCATGAAGAATGCCTTAATATGTTCATCTGTGGTAACCTTCAGACATCACCTAAAAATTTAGGGAAATTTTTCCTTGAAATAGCTAGGAGTGGGTGATAGGCTGTTAGTGCTATGGACCTATTGTTGCAGCTCAAGGAACAACCATAATTGTTCTAGCAAGGTATTGTGAAAAATTGACAACTGGGGGAGCAATAATTCTATGCAAGGCTAATACCTGGTAGGTAGTATGTGAAGAGCTTTGATTTCTAATAGGTGAAGATGGCCTTCTCCTACTTTTCATTTCACCTTTTTGTTTAGGAATACCTAGGATGGGAAAACCAAGTTCTATGAGTTTATCAAATATAGGGTTTTGCCCACCTTGTTCTTTAGTACATTTAAGGAACCTTTTTTGTTCCAGGGTGCTAGATTAATTTTATCCTTCAACTTCATGTCTTAACTACCTTTCCACCCTTCAAATTTCTCTCCTCTAAACAACCATTTCTAATGCTTCAACTCTAGTTTCTTCTTCTTCCAATATTTGGCTCGTGTTACTGTAGTGTTCAACATTCCTCCTATTTCTCCAAAAAAATGCATTAAGAGATGAGATTATGTCTTCTTGGTCATCTTGGAAACCAAGGTTAGGTTGGAGCACTGGGACTATATTCTCATGAGGTAGTACCATTTTCCCTCTTGTTATAGGGTGAATTAGTCAAGCAACTATTTATCTTCTCCCCAGTAGAGTCACCAAAAATATGTTGGTAAAAAGATTTTTTCTTTCTAGTTCTAACTCAGAAGTGCCTTAATTTGTGAACAAACTCTAATTACAATAGTTTAAAAGGTTGCTTCTAGGAAGGCTAACTTCCCTCTAAATTGTATGGTACAACTCCCTATTGCATATTTGCAATGAATTTTGTTTATCCTAAGTTTAATGAAGTATGTTCTTAACCTAAGAACATAAGAGGTTAACTGAGTTAAAACTATACAAGATTTAACCTAGGTGAGAAATGATTTAGAGAGGATTAACTAAGTTTATGAGTTTCACACATCCTATGAACTCATAAGAATGAATGGTTCCAACATGCATGCTAGCTGCTACTAACCTAAATTTATTAGAAAATGAATGCAAAGAAAGGAAAACCAAATCACAAAAAAATGCCTAAGAGATCTCTTTTAAACTCATAATGACACTACTTATTGTGATCAGTTTAGCGTCATAAAATAAGGGAACAAAGCTCTTTTCTTTCCTTGTTAATTCAAATAAAGAGAAGATAAACTATTAACATCTAACAAATTGAAACATAAAATAATTGATATAGAAATACCATTCAATTGACTCTACAACATTAAGTACTTCACACCAAAAATTTATCGACCCTTTATTAATCTTTCATTATCATACATATAGGATTTTGAGATGATCATTACAATGGAAGCTCAATCAGTTCATCTCCTCAAAAATGAAAAATGGCAAGGAGCTAGTTCATCTATTACAATAATTACATAATAAAAGTGGAAAGGGCAGAATATGAATACTTCACCTTCTTTCCCTTTTTTGTGTTTTTCCTAGAGGCCTTGGTAGCGACAATTATTGGAATTAACTCCTCATGCCTATGAATGTGTACATTGGTGTATCTCACAAGCCATTTAGAGTGCTCTTAGGCTAGGTCTTTGACAACACCCAAATGATCTTGTAGTTCTTCCATGGCCACGTGCACATGTCCACCAAGCTTCTGCAATTCAGATATCATATTTTATGGATTAGAAGCTATTTCAATTAGAACATCTATAAAATTAGAGAAGTTTGTCTGCATAACAGGTATTCCAATGATTGCGTTTCCTTGTCCACTAGACTATGAATCTATGTGCAAGGCTCTTAGTAGTTAATAATATTTTTCCTACTCCTTTACTTTAGCTTTAGTTTACTTCAGTCCTTCCTTTGTGGCTATGATGATTTTAGATTTGAACCACATACTCTAAAACTATTCAACTAAGGGCTCATCCCATTTAGGAAAGATCTTTGCTTCTATAGCCTCCTTTGTCCTCATGTGAATGATCATTTTCAATAAGGAAATGTAATCATCATTCTTGATTTTCTCTACAGCCAAGGTCACTCTATTTGATGATATGTTGTCCTTCATTTCCAGCCTTAGTATAGCATTGCTGATTTGCTTAATGATGGAGAGTCCTTCAATTTTGATGTTTCTACTCCATTCTCTACCAATTTGTTTGAAATGCTTATCTTCCTGGAACTGGGAGATAAGGGCTTGAATATCTACATCAGTGGGATCACTAGTCATAGGCATCCCAAAAATGCTTGCCAATGGGGTGACCAATTGCTTGATGAAACTATTCAATTCTTGTATGTCTTCCTTCATTCTGACCTTTGACAACTTGAGGCTTTCTAATTGCCCTTTAGTTACTTCATTTTTTGACTTCCATAAGCCAACCTTGGTGTCATGTTTGGCCTCTCCAAGATCCATAGGGTGTAAGGAAAAATCATCAGGAGACATGTCCTCTAATCTTCCTTCCTTGATGGGATTGGAAACTTCCATGGTCAGATTCCCTATTTTAGGATGTTGTCCAAGGATGGACAAGGTATTTTGCTTCTTGAATTTGCTCAATGCTGATCCAATGTGGATGCCAAGGGACAGAGTATCCTTGTTGGGGTTGCCTTCATCCTTCCTCTATCTTTTTCTCCCTAAGGTATCCTCCAACCATGAATCTATACTTATTAATTTGGAGGCCATTCCCAGAGAATCTATGCTAAACATCTTCTATTTGGCTAGAGTGGTGGCTTTGGCAGTCAAAGACAAAGGATTCTTTGGAGTTTGTGAAACCAATTGTGATGAGCCTTGAGCTTTCTTTATTTCTTTGGATTTTTTTCTACCTCATTAGATTCGATGGATGCACTATCACTACTTCCACCATCTCCCAAATCTAACACTTGTACATGAGGGCTACTTGGGCAAAGGAGTGTAGAGATTATTGATGGAGCTAGACTGCTATGAGGCAAAGGGGTAGGGGTGACCGCAGTGCCATTGGCTTCTTTTGTCTTCTTCTTCTTAGCATTTGATAAAGATTTGATCACTGGGAGGGAGCCATCATGGTAAGTTTGTGCAATGGGGATATTATTATCAAGAGGTTGATCACCTCCATAGGATGGTTGGGTTGGTCCTTGGGTAATAGCCAACGTCACACCCGATGTGCCACCTTGAGAGGAAGGACTTACTACAACTGCTAGAGAGGCTTGAGCTATCACACTTTTTCTTTAGCTCTTCCTTGATGTGGTCCACTGGACCCACTTCTTAGTTCTCTTGATAATTTGGCCATCATCACATCTAGATCCTCACATGCATCTTCATAAGGCTTACAACAAACATAAGTGCCCCTCAACTTTGTTAGATAGGTATTACTGTACATGTTTTTTCCATCACTCAACTCCTTCAACATCAAGGTTAATTCCATAAATTTTTACTTGATCTACTGTGAGCCTAGTGAAAGCACGGTCATAGCTCTTGAACTCATCTTTACAATCAACCTAGTAGTCTTCTATGGTTGTGATATGTTTAATCACACTCCCAATCTAAAGAACATATTTTTCATATCCATTTGGGTCAAACATAGGTCTCAAGACCTCATACATTTCTAGCTTGTACTTCATCTCAAACACGTTAAGCATGTTCTTTGCATTAGAATGAGATTTGCAATTGAAAGCTCCCACCTTCATAGGGAACTCATAGCCCTTTTTCTTTAAGCTCCCACTCAGCATGTTCACCTAAATTGCCTACCTCACGATCTTGATCAACATGATCATGTCACTCGGGTACCTTGGTAGCTTCAAAGTGAACCTGTCAAAAGCTACAAGACACAGATATGAGATAGATGAGAACTAGATGAAAAAGCTCCCAAATTGATGGATAGTTTCCATAGCTTCTGGGCTAAATTTCTTTTTTGGACACCCTTGAAGTTCCCTACAAATTCTCATAGTAAATGCATCATTAAATCTTATATACTCCACATAACTATTCTCCAATTGTAAACAAGGGAAAAACTCATAAGACTTCACATCATCAAGAAAATTCTCCACACTTGGGAGGCCTAGCCATAACTGCAGAGAAGCTAACATATAAATGAGGAAAGAAGACATATAGAATGTGTTGTAGAACTTTGCAAGACTAAGAGCATTGGACAGATTCTCGCTTACCTCATAGGCCCAATCAATATATTGGGTATCAGAACAAATAAATTGTACCAAGAAGAAGTATTATTCAACAAAATTCAAAGCTTCTACCTTACCTTTCAATCTATGCAAGAGGACCATGATGTTGACAATCTTAGGTTTGAGATTAGTACTAAATAGAGTTTTAGGGACCTTACTCTTGGTGCCTCATGTCTTTTGGAACCATAATTGCATAATCTCCTTTCTCCAGACCATTTTCTCTATGAAAAACTCAGAGATAGCTCCACCAATTGTCAAATCTGAAAATTCTTCCCACTTTGGGACTTGAAGACAATTTACCATAGTTTTCCTATCAATAGAGATCAATACTGTGTTATCTAGAAATACAATCAGCTTGGTGTCGAGATTATAATGATTTATGCATTCGTAAATCAATTTAGGAGCCTGGACTACAACTAGAAAATTGGCTACCTCATATAACATGAATCATCAAAGCTTCTTAGTAATGGGATCGATTGGCTCCAATTTCACTCTCTTCTAAAAATCTTGCATGTCAAAGAAACAAAGAGAGGTATCTGTGAAATTTTGCAGAGAAGACTAGATTCCATTTAATCCATCGAAACCCATGAATCTAGTTGCCATTCTATTCATGGGTGAATTTCAAAATCTAGAAAAGTAGAGAATAGTAAATGCATAGATTCTAGCTTCTCAAATAGAAATTGTGCAAATTAACAGAATAACAATTTGAGTAAGAGCGGTAATTTTGCAACTACTAATGTATCTCTTTATATAAGAGTTCCAATCCATTTGTTAATCTTTAGGATTCATGTTGCATGAATGAATTGAAGGAGAGGTCCATTGAAATAGTAAATGCATAGTTTTAATGGATATTAAGGTTTCCTTTCACTATTCTATTGGCCCAATGGTAATTTTCTATCTCTCATATTTACTTTCCCATTTTCCACTAAGTTTTGGAAAGATATAAATAGAGTACTCCATAACAAAATATTCACTAAAGAAAATTTTGCTTAGTAGATCTTTCCCACAATGGTTAGATTATTTACATTATCATCTTGAGATGTTTAGAACACAAAATATGGGTTTAATCCACTCACCAACTTGATTTTCTTAAAAATCTAGAAAATTGTCCTCATGGGTTGAAAACCTGCTAAGGAGAAGACAATTTTCATTTCTCTACCCAGGCTTGCCTTTTTACTTTACCTTTTGATCATGATTTCCTTTGGGTTTTAAGAAGTCCAAAAGTAGTGAAAAAATTCATTAGGGATCCAGCTTTTCTTCTTTTCCTTTAGAATTATCTTTTTAGGAAAACTGACTTCATGGGTTGAAAGCCTGCCGAAGAGAAGTTAGTTTTCAGTTTTCTGCCCAGAGTAATTATAAGAATTGTAATGAATCCTGAATGTTTCTTGATGTAGATAATTGTGAGAGGAACATTAATTTGTCATAGGGTACATTTTTTATCTTCTTTTTTTGGCCCGTATGTATCATTTATTGCTTTTCATAGAAAATTGCCTTCATGGGTTGAAAATCCACCAAGGAGAAGATGAAGTCTGGATTTCTGCAAACTATTGTTCTCATGGAGAAAATGATGAATCCAAAGAAAATATAACTCTTGTAAATGATCTTTTCATGTTACATGAATCTCCATTGGATTAGGTACTAAAATACCCACAAAAACTCACAACACAAAAGGAAAACCACTTGGCTATGAAATGTGGGGAAGGGGAAGATGAAAAATCCGATGAAGACTCTTTCCACCTAAGGGAATTTGGACTTAGACTTGAATACACGTAGGATCTTACTAGAACACGAAGTTTCCACTTTGCAAATTGGTTAGAGAATGAAAAGTGGGGCAACAATTATCACAGGTTACCTTTTTTTTTTTTTTTAAATCATGGTATTGAATCAATCTTTTAATTTTGGTATTATTCATGTGTAATATTTTCATTTGTTTTAATATTTTAGTTCAACTCTAATATCATTTTTTTTAATATTTTAAAATTTTATGGTATTGAATAAATTATTCATTTCATAATTGTATTTAGTACTAATTAATGTAAATGAACAAATAAACAACAAAATTAATTATCAAATAAATGACTAGTCAACTACCAAATCAACTACTCAATATGCTACTAAATTAACTACCAATTTGATTACTAAATCAACTATCAAATCAACCACCAATTTGACTACCAAATCTACTATCAAATCTCCTACCAAATATACTACCACATCAATTATCAAATATACTACCAAATCAAATACCAAATATAATATTAGATATACTACCAAATCAACTACCAAATTGTTGGAAACTTACAACTAGAATAATTGTTGTTTTATCATTGATGTCAAATCTATAAATAAGACATATTTTTACTTAATCTAAATGTCACATCTATTTGATTGATTAAGAGGATTTGAGAAATTGCTCATAATAATAGCACCTAGGAAAGGTTGAGTTATGAAAAGGAAGCTACAATGGATATTTGATTAGATAGATTTTGATAAAGCAAAGTGCTTGCTTATGTCAAGAAAGTTAAGCCAATTCAAGTTATAAAGTAGAAGATGTCGAGTGATGCTAGTGTCAACCAAGCCATAGTAAGTGTTGAGAAAATATAGTGTTGACTAAGCAAGCAAGGTGATGTCAAGCCAGAAAGATTTATAGTGACCGAATGTTAAGTGATTACTAAGTGTCATAGCTTAGTGATTTCCAAGTAATATTGTTGAAGATGAATTTGAGGAAATCATGATTCCAAACTAACTTACTTGATTTCTTGGGAAATCTAAACCATTTTGAAGATACGATTGATTAATTGGATCATTAAATTCAAGGTGAGGATTAGGTAAAGAACTAATAAATGATTCCATAGAAGTTTCTAGAGAAAGATCAAGAAGATTGATAGATACAATGAATCATGTTGAACCTGATCATAAACCCTAAGATCTACAGTGATCATAGAAAATAATAAAGTAAGAATTTCCTATTTAAAAGAGGTCCAAATCCAAGTGCAAGTGTGAGTGATAATATAGAGTGTGGATGCAAATGTATGTAAGAGAGGAATATAGAGAAAGGTGGATCAAAGATGCACAAGTGTGAAAGTGAATGTGAACCTAAAAGAGATTGCTTATGTAGATGTTGATGTAGGAGTATAGATTTTGGATTTTGGTGGAGTTATTATTTTCATGATTAGGGATGTGTTGGAGACACATTGGAGAACCTTTCCTCATGATTTCATAGAGATTGTATGGATTGAGTTGAAGTTTGAGTTGTTTGTACCTTGCTGCTAGAACTGTATTTTCTGGTTTTTGGGTGCATGTTGTTGGATGTGTAACTAATTTTATACAATGAATGAGAGGATAATATATTAAAATATTAAATATGGTCTAGATAAATTTATTTTATCAAAGGCACAAGTTCTAATTCCTTATTATTTGGGAGATATGACAATTCTCCCTAAGTATCACTTTCTAGCAATTTTGCATGGTAATTTTCTATGCTTGACTTTTGGGATGGATGTGTAGTAATCCTTGGTGAATAAAACTTTGTTTCCTTAAGGAGTTTTAGAGGACCTAAATTTATAACTTTATTTTGAATCATGAGTTCTAATTTTAATGGGAGCTAGGAGATATCATGATTTTTCTTGGGTATTGATTTCTAGATAGTTAATTTCTGTTGGAGGTTGACTTGTGGCTCTTCAAGTATTTAATGTTAGTTTTTGGCATTCTAGGACAACTTGTGGCTTAGATTGGTATAATTATGGGTTGTGGTGAATTATTTTAGTCATTTTTCATTCATGGGATGATTCATTCATTTGGAAGAGGAGTGAGTGTGGGAGCAACTAAAGGATGAGTTTTCTCGAGTCTATGGACATAGCAACGAATGTGAGGTAGTTTACAGTAGGGTTGTGATGGAGTTGTGAATTTGTGGATAGAGTACCAAATGTGAGGTATTTTAGACTTGGGTCTTAGATGAAGTTGGAGTAGAGCTAGGGCTATGGCTCAAAAATAAGGAGATTTATTGGTGGGCTTGTGAGCACAAGTTTATATTTCCTTGGTGGTTTCTTCCAAATTGTTGTTATGTTATAGATCTAGGCTAGCTAGGATTGGTTTTGTAGGTTGGATCTTGAGGGATCTTGTAGAAATAATTTTTTAATTTCTATTTGTATTTGGCCCTATGACCAAGCATATTGCATTTAATCAGTTATATTCTATGAATAAATTATTGTAATTGATATTAGATCTTGCATCATTACTTCTTGTTATTGTGTTTTTTCTCTGTGTTTATATTGCTAGGGGCTTAAAAAATCTCCTTTGGGGATTCCCCTACCTTGCACTATGTGAGATGGTATCAAAGTAAAGGTTATTCTTGAGTGTGTAGACAGATCACCAAAGTTGTGGCAGTTTGCACCAGGACTTGGGTTGGAGAAGTAGATATGATTTGATCCTAATCTAGTGGTAGATTTTCTTTCTGGAGTCCTAGATCTCTTGGTTGCAAGGTGGTAGATTGTAGTTTTGACTTGCAATTATAGATGGCTTATAGATGGATTGATGGATGAAAAGATGGAAGTTTGATCTTATTGAGACATGATCGTAGAGAGTTTGTAGATTACAGATCTGTGGTCCTAGACTTGTGATTTGGTTCCTGATTGTTCATGTGAGGTGGCTGGTTGTGACCTAACTTGAAAATAATTCAAGGTTGTCACAAGGAGTGTGGCAAGAATTTGTTGTAGAGGGTTTATGAAGATCTTGGGAGATGGTTCTAAGAGGATTGGACCCTGAGATGATTACAAATATCTGTGATGTGCTAGAAAGGAAGTTTCTTGAGATGTATACTCAAGTTGAAGCTAGTTTGGTTGATCAAGCTAAGAAGGTGGTTGCTCAGTTTGAAACTAGTTTGGCTAATCAAGATAAGGATAGGATGAGGAAGGAATTTTGTAGATGTTTGTGGAGCTAGAGTTTACTAATCCAAAAGAGAGTTTTTTGGCCAGTTAAGAGACTTGTTCATGAGAGAAGATGGCATGACAAGATCAAGGTGAAAGAGGTTGGTTTTGTTGATCAATTTGTGAAGTCTAATACAGAACTTACAAAGTAGTTGGAGGTTGTTACTGAAGATATTCCCAACCTTCTTGATGCTGGGATAGACATTCATTTTCATGATCTGACATGGAAATTATAGACCACTTGGTCATTGATGATTTGGTTGTTGTTGGTGATGAGTTGTATGTTGTAGGGCATCTTGTTGTGAGCAATGAGATTGATGGTGTTGTGAGTTTGGAATATGTTGATGGAGATTTACATATTGCTTCTGATATGGAGTTTGTTACCATTGATGTGGATTCACTAGTTGCTGATGTGGATGAGGATTTACTAATGAAGCATTATGTTCAGTTTGTTTTTGGGTGTGAGCATGCATATTGGGTTGCTAATATGTATTTGATTCTAATGTTTCAGTAGATGGAGCATAGATGTTGGATTTTTAGATTTTTTCTATTGACTTTGATGAAGTGGAAGCCTTTGGTAAAGATGAAGTTGGTTACTAATCTTTCTTTGGGCATCAAAGTATGGTACATACATTTATATTTACCTAGGGAGTCTGATGTAGGAGCATTGAGCTTGGATTTTTGTGGAGTTATTATTTTCATGGTTAGGGATGTGTTAGAGACACATTTGGGAACCTTTCCTCATGATTGCATAGAGATTGGATGGATTGAGTTGAAGTTTGAGTTGTTTGTACCTTGTTGCGAGAACTGTATTTTTTGGTTTTTGGGTGCCTATTGTAGGATGCATAACTAATTTTCAAAAATTAATGAGAGGATTTTATCTTTAGTTATTGAAGAGGGCCTAGACTACTTCCTTGTCAAAGGAACAAGTCTGAATTCCTTATAAGTTGGGAGATATGGAAATTCTCCTAGAGTATCAATTTCTGGTAGTTTTGTGAGACAATTTTTTGTGCTTGACTTTCGAGATGGATGCACACTTATCCTTGGTGAATCAGCCTTTTCAACCTTAAGAGGTTGTAGAGGACCTAAATTTATATCCTTAATTTGAAGTGAGAGTTCTAATTAAATCAAAGCGAGGAGATATCACGATTTTTCTTGAGTATCGATTTCGAGACAATTAATTTTTGTTGGAGGCTGACTTGTGGTTCTTCAAGTATTTAATGTTTGTTTTTGGCATTTTGAGCCAACTTGTGGCTTAGATTGGTATAAGTAGGGGTTGTAGTGAAGTATTTTAGTCATTTTTTATTCATGGAATGATTCATTCATTCATTCAGAAGAGGAGTGAGTGTTGGAG
Organism: Cupressus sempervirens; assembly: GCA_028749045.1. Lineage (NCBI taxonomy): Eukaryota > Viridiplantae > Streptophyta > Pinopsida > Cupressales > Cupressaceae > Cupressus > Cupressus sempervirens. The sequence continues at coordinate 870,353,255 of CM053792.1, read as the reverse complement.
CAATTGATGCGCGAGTTTTTCCGAGTCTATGGACAAAGCATTGAATGTGAGGTAGTTTATAGTAGGATTGTAATGGAGTTTTGAATGTGTGGATAGAGTACCAAATGTGAGGTAGTTTACACTTGGGTCTCAAATGAAGTTGGAGTAGAGTTAGGGTTGTGGCTAGAAAATAAGGAGATTGATTGGTGGGCTTGCAAACACAAGTTTAGATTTCCTTGGTGGTTTCTTCTAGATTGCTATTATGTTACAGATCTAGGCTACCTAGGATTGGTTTTGTAATTTGGATCTTATGGGATCTTGTAGAACTAATTTTGTAATTACTATTTATATTTGGCCCTAACTTAGAAGGCCTAACAGTCGGGAATATTGCATGTAATCAATTATATTCTATGAATAAATTATTGTAATTAGTATCAGATCTTGCATTGCTACTTCTTGTTATTATGTTTTCACTGTGTGGTTATATTGCTGGGGGCTAGGACATCTCCTTTGGGTATTCTCTTGCCTTGCACTGTGTCAGATGTTGTTGATATTGATAAGAGAAATTTGAGCAAGAAGGCTTAAGTATTACTGAAGGGGGAAGATCGCTTGCTCAAAGGGTTGTCGAGAGAATAAAAACATAGATGACACTGGAGAGCTTACCAGTGAATCAACACCTTAACTAAATAGTGATATAAACTTGCGAAGTGAGTTGTAATCATACAGACCAAAACCCTAATTTTTTATTTCTAATCATTATAAATATTTTTTATTAAAATTCTTGTAACATAGGCTAATCTAAACATCATTTTAAGGACTTAACAGTCTCTATAAATCCTTTTACAAAGTGACATTCTAAGTGGAATGATCAAAGTCCTCTAACAAGGCCACTCCTAATAGGGTGATTAAATCCTCTAACTAGGTCACACTTAACAATGTGTGTTGTTACCTTTAATAGGATTGGCTCCTAACAAAGCTCACTTTAAAAGAGTGAAAAAGTGGTGACATGTTGCTAGTGGTTTTTCCCAAATTGGGTTTTTACGTAAAATCCTAGTGTCAAATCTGTGTTGAATGATTTATATGTTTTACATTTTATATTCAACAAAGCATGTTATAGTTGGAATAGTAATTTTGATTTATAGTAGAGACTGAGTAATAGTAGAGACCAAGCAACAACATGATAAGAAAAACAATAAGAGTTTTATGTTTAATTGTTCAAATGTACTTAAGGACCTTGAGTAAATGATTCACCCCCAATCATCCCCCCCCAATGATTCTAAATATTTCTAAAAATTGGTATTAAAGCTTAATGTTTACAGAGAAAATTTTGAAGGTACTTAAAGCCAAAGATCACGAATCACAAGAGAGATGCACCTAAGATGAACAAGAACTTTGCTGCATGGAAAACCTTGATGAGGTTGCATATATCTAGTATGAGTAATGCTACTATCAACTTTGTGGATAACTACCCCTCTAATAGTTGATCAACTATAAAAAAAGAAAGAACACAACCAAAAAATGTCGTAGATTTCCTCAACTCTAAGTTATGTTGAGTTTGATGACTTCAAAGATTGTGATAGTGCAAAGAGAATGTGGGACAAGCTCAAGACAATGTATGGAGGTGATGACAATGTCTTGAGAGCCAAATTAGAGAGCCTAAGAGGTAAATTTTATGACATGAGAATGATGGAAGGTGAGAATATAGTACAATACTACACAAGAGTTAAAGAGGGTCTTAAATCTATTCATGTTACAAATGGAGAAATCAAAGATGAAACTATCATAAGAAAGGTACTGTGAACTTTTCTCCCTATTTATGCCATTAGAGTGTCTAAAATTTAAGAATTGAGATGCACACCAGGTAACACTTTAAACTTGGAAGGTATAATTGGTAGACTTAGTGCATCTAAAATGTCTAACTGTGATAACTACACACCTACTAGTATTCAATCTATCTTTAATCACAATTGGTTCTTAGCAAAAGAAAAGAAAAACATGTGAAGAGTGATAGTGATAGTGATAGTGCTAATGATGAGATTGATGAACTTGAAGTGCTTATTGCAAAATGATTTGGAAGAGGAAAAGTTAAACTACCTATTATGTATTTTTCATGCAACAAAGTAGGTCATATTGTTGCTGGTGTCCTGATAGAGAGGATAAGGATGAAAAGAAGGAAAGAAAGTATAAAGGAAGAAGAGATGATTGAGATTTCAAGAGAAACAAGAATGACAAAGGTAAGAAATCCTATTATATTGCTAAAGAATAAAATGATAATGAATCTGAAAGTAATGATGATGAAGTTGTCTATGTTTCTATGATAGAAGATTTTAACGAAGATGATAAAACTACATTGATTTCATATGTAAACAAAAGTGATAGATGGATAATTAATAGTGGATGTTCAAATCATATGACTAGTGATAAAGATAAATTTGAGGACATTGGTCCATACAAAGGTGGATGTGTTAAATTTGGTAATGATATTCCATGTGTTGTAAAAGGTAAAGAAACTATTTAACTAACTAACAAGATAAAATGTGAAAATGTTTACTAGGTTGAAGGACTTAACTATAATTTTTTGAGTGTTTCACAGCTAAAAAAATAAGGTTATAGAGTTGAATTTCAAAATAGGAAGACAAAGATACATGATGCTAATAGCAAGCTAGTTGGAAGTGGTGATAAGATAAGTGATAACTTTTTCTATCTAGATTTATTTAATGAGACATGTTTGTTTGCACAACAAGAAGATGTTTGGTTATGACACAAGAGGTTATATCATGTAAATTTTAACAATTTGGTGGATATAAGTAAAATAAAGAAAGCAAGAGGATTGCCTAAACTAAAGAAGCTATCAATACTATGTGTAAACAATGTCAATTGGAAAAAATGATCAAGTCTAGTTTTAAGAGCAAGACATACACTTTTAATGATATTTTGGAACTGGTTCATACTAACCTATGTGGACCCATTGATGTTTAAAGTTACTATGGAGATAAGTATTTCATTCTATTTGTTGATGACTACTCTAAGATGATGACTGTGATGTTTCTTAAAGCTAAATCTAATATGTTTAAGTTATTCAAGTGGTATTAGCTAGAGTTGAAAATAAAATAGAGAATAGTTTGAATTGCTAGAGATCTAATAGAAGTGCAGGTGAATTCATTTCAAATGAGTTCAATACATTTTGTAATGACAGAGGAATTAAAAGATAGATTTCAACACCAAGGACCCCTCCTCAGAATGGGATAACTATGCATTGTGCAAGAACATTAATAATGGAGAAGAGTGTATCAAATAAATATTGGAGAGAAGTTGTTAGTACTATTGTCTATACCCTAAATAGAGTACAAGTCAAGAAATGTATAAATGCTACACCTTTTGAACTATGGTATGGATATGCTCGCAATGTGAAATATTTTAAAATATTTGGAAGTAGATGCTATATATTGAAAGATAATATGAATGGAAAACTTGATGAAAAGAGTGAAGAAGGTATATTCCTAGGATATTCCACTAAGAGAAAAGCTTACAAGTGTTTGATCTCTAACACTAACAAAGTTGTGGAAAGTGCAAGTGTGAAAATTGATGAGTTTGTAGAAAGAAGTGACACTGCATGCAAAGAAGAACATGAAGACTATAGTAAATTCATCTATGTGCATGATTGTAGGACTGGAAAATGGGTTAAATGCATAACATACTATGAGAAAATCACAAACTCAATCAACATATATTAGCACCCACTAGTTCTACCATGAAAGCCAAACTAATCAAAAGAAAGAAAACATAATTAAAAACTCCCTTTTCTGTTTGTAGCTCCCATGTCCTTCTTTCTTCTCCAAATGATTGTAGCTCCAATTTGCCTATAGTGCACACAAGATTGAAGCAAAGAGCCTATGATAGGCATAAAGCCATGAGAATACTTGAAGTGTGATTTAATGTGAGAGCAAGAATGCAAAATGCAAAGAAGTAGAGACTCAAAGACTCAAAGATTTGGATTTTTAAAACTTAAGCATTAAGATCTGAAATGAGAGGAAGGGTGTCCATTTTATAATTTTCATGGAGAGTGAGAGCATTGGATTTGTCACCCCTAGATATGCGATGTGGAAGAGATTCCTATGATGCATATGATAGAATATGCCAATTGTGAGATTCTATGACACATGAGAGTCAAACCTGGCTAAATGTGGAAGAGAATCTATGATGCGTCATAAGACACCTCAACCCACTTAAAGCCAAGAATCTATGATGAATAAGCCAAATAGGGATGTGCGTAAGAGGTAATAATATTTGATTATGACAAATCTCAGCCAAGTGTCAAAGGAGAATCCACGAGGTATCACATCCAAGTGTCACTATGATGCAATATTTTATGGAATATTTGAATTAAAAATCCTCTTATTCCACAAAATAAGAATTAGTAAAAAATGGAATTAATGATGGAAAATGGAACTTAGGAAATTAAAAATTTCCATGGTTTGCAGATAATGAATCAATTAATTAATAAAATTAATTAATTGAGGATTATAATTAGGAAGAATAATTAGTGAGAATAATAGAATTAAATTACGGGTTATTTAATCCTATAGAGAAAATTAGTAGATAATTGGCCAAATTGATTAAATGAATGCGACCGTATCCTTTGATAAAAATGTGACGATGATGGATATCAAATAAGATGATGAAAAGGTAGACCAAAGCCATGGTCAAATTGATTGATTGAAGTTGATAACATGCCAAGGACACATGACATGAATTGGTTGATATGTAACATTTAACCGACATTGTAAATGCTACAGGATTGAAATTGATTGATAAGGCTTGATCATAATAACATCAACGGACACTGTCAATGTTATTAAAATGGTTGATGATGCCATGATCTGACATTGAAAGCCTCAACAATGTCAAAGATTGAATGACATGAATGATAGTTTGACCTAGCACTAAGAGCCACGATAGTACTAAGGTTAGATTGATAAGATTGATAGGTTTCCAAGACACTAAAAGCCACAACAATGCCTACGAGCGAATAAATGATGATTTATTTGGGATGTTTGATATGTTTTGGGTTGATTAGGACTGATTTCAAGGGATTCTGAGTTGATTTGGGGTGATTTTGAGTTGATTTGAAATGGTTCTGAGTTGATATGAAATTGATGTGAAAGGGGATACAAATGACAAAATATGGTCAATCTGGCCAAAAGATCAGAGTTAGTAGAATGAGAAAATGAGACAAATTAGTATGAAGAAGTCATGAAACCATAGATGTGAACCATTTTTGAGTGTCTACAATGATGATTCTCCAAGAACTCCTAATGAACAGGAAAATCAAGTTGCAATCTTTTAGCATATAGGAAATGTTGCAGAGCAACAAATTGCCTAGCAACAAAGAGTGGGTGCTAAGCAACAGACTAAAGTTTTTGATTTGTAGACATGTAATGTCAACCACTAAATTGTAAATGTTGAGCATAAAGAAGCTAAACCAAAACCTAAACAAGGAAGAGATAATGAGCTTGAGATTAATTTCCAAGATGAACCTATAGAAGAACAAAGAAAGAAACTGCTTGTACTAGAAAAATATGTTAGAATACATCACAAGCCTAAAAAAATCATTGGTGATGTTGAATAAGTGTTATTGACAAGAAAGATAGTTAGAGATGACACATGCTTACTTTGTGAATTTGAGCCCAAAATAGTGAATCATGTTCTAGATAATGAAGATTGGATTCAGAAAATGAATGAGGAAATTGAACATATTAAGAAAAACAATACTTGAACTTTAGTGCCAAGAGCTAAAGATAACAATTTAATTGGGACAAAGTGGGTTTTCAGAAACAAACTCAATGAGAATGGTGAAGTAACAAGAAATAAAGAAAGACTGGTATGCAAGGGATATGCTCAAGAAGAAGGAGTTGATTATGGAGAAAAAATTTCTCCTGTGGCAAGACTTGAAGGAGTTAGAACTCTACTTGCATATAAAGCCTACAAGAATTTCAAAGTATATCAAATGAATGTCATATCTACATTTTTGAATGGTATACTTGAGGATGAAGTGTACATTGATCAACCTAAAGGATTTGTGGATCGAAACAAGAAGAACATGATATGTAAACTAAACAAAGCTCTTTATGGATTGAAACAAGCCCCAAGAACATGGTATGAAAGATTGCATAATTATTTGAAGAATGGTAAGAAAAATGAAGTACTATTATCTACAATATTTGTTGATGACATTATATTTGGAACAAGAGAAGCATTATGCAAATCATTTTGCTGATGAAATAAAGAAGGAATTTGAAATGTTTATGTTTGGTGAAATTAAATTATTTGTTGGATTACAAGTATGTCAAATGAAGTTTGGTATTTTCATCACACAATTCGAATACATCAAGGAGATACTATTTTTTTTTTGGTATTAGAATATTCAAAACCAATGAGCACACCTATGTCAACAGGACGTAAGATATCTAAGAATTATGAATCTACTAATGTGAACTAGACCTTATATAGATCCATGATTGGAAAATTGCAATATGTTGTTCATAATACACCAAATATTGCATTAGTAGTTGGGATAGTTGCTAGATTTTTAGAAAATCTTAAGGAGATTCACATGATGGTAGTGAAAAGGATAATGATATATCTAAAAGCTATAGAAGACTATGCATTATATCACAAGAGAAGTGATATGTTTGAGCTAAAGGTATTCACTGACCTAGATTGGGTAGGAAATATTGATGATAGAAAAAGAACTAGTGTGGGTGTATTCTTTCTAGGAAAGATGTTGGTGTCATGGACAAGTAAGAAAAAATTGTATTTCCCAATCAATAGCTAAAGTCGAGTATGTGGTAGCTGTAGTGAACTATTTAAACATTGTGTGGATCAAGAAATTACTAAATGGTATGAAAGAAGAAATTATATATCTAGTAGTTATCTATTGTAATAACAAAAGTTATATTAAAATTTCAAAGAATCCATTGAGGCATACTAAGTCAAAGCACAATGCTATCAAGTATCACTATTTGAGGGAACTAGTAAAAGATAAAGAAGTGAAGCTAGAATATGTGCACACCAAAGAACATATTGTTGAAATATTCATAAAATGGTTACCTAAATATGCTCATGAATATCTTAGAGGTAAATTAAGGGTGATTCCCCTAAACAAAGCTACTTAAGAAGGAAAGGTGTATTTCATCAATTGTGCTAATCATAATATCTTACACATTGATGCAATATTGATCTACTTTGGGAAATTCCTAAGTTAGATAGTCAAGTACAACATTATAGATCAATCATAGGCAAATGACAGAAATCAATCAGACATGTAAAATCTACATAATTTGGATGTATGAAGAGATTGAAGCTATGAAATCTTAGTGTCTTTAGAATTGTTGTCAAAGAGAAAGAGAGATAGAAAAAGAGGGAGACATAATTAAAATAAGGAGAGAAAGCCATAACAAAGTAGAGAATATATAGTTAAAGCAATATACCATAGAGGGAGACTTAACCAAATGAAGGATAGATAGACAAAGGAGATACTATTATATCAGAGGGAGAAAATCATAATTGATTGTATGGTAACAAACTGAGATATATTTGATACATTGAGATATTGCTAATATTGAGATCTAAATATTGTTGGAATGTAGAGATGTTGCCATCAATGGAAAAGAGGAAGATTGATGGAAACTTACAATTGGAACAATTGTTTTTTTGCCATTGATGCCAAATCTATTGATAAGATATATTTATACCTAATATAAATGTCATTTCTATTTGATTGATCAGAGGATTTGAGAAATTTCTCATAACAATAGCACATAAAGGTAAGGTTGAGTTATGAAAAAGAAGATACAATGGACATTTGATTAGATATACTTCAATAAAATAAAGTGCTAGTTTATATCAAGAAAGTTAAGCCAAGTTGAGAAATAGAGTAAAAGGCTAAGGAATGTTGAGTGATGCTAGTGTCAACTGAGCCATAGTAAGTGTTGAGTAAGTCTAGTTTGATCAAGCATTAGTGTCAACCAGGAAAGCTAGTCAATGTCGAGTCAAAAAGATTTACAATGAATGAATGTTAAGTGATGACCAAGTGTTAGAACTTAGTGATTGTCAAGTAATATTATTGAAGATGAATTTGAGAAAATTGTGATTCCTAGCTAACTCAATTGATTTATTATTAGATGCAAATTATCTTGAAGATAAGATTGATGAGTTAGATCATTAAATTCAAGGCAAGGATTAGGTAAAAACCTAACAAATATAAGAGAATTTTCTAGAGAAATATTAAGAAGATGGACAGATATAATGAATCATGTTGAACCTAATCGTAAGCCCTAAGATCTATGGTGATTGTAGAAAATAGTAAAGCAAGAATTACTTATTTAAAAGAGGTACAAAATCAAGTGTAAGTGCAAGTGCAGAGTGTGGATTTGAATGTATGTAAGAGAGGCATATACAGAAAGGCAGATTAGAGATACACAAGTGTGAAAGTTAATGCAAAGCTAAAAGAGATTTCTTACAAAGATGTTATTGATATTGATAAGTGAAATATGAGCAATAAGGCTTAAGTGTTGTCAAAGGGGGTAGACTAATTTCTTGAAGGGTTACTAAGAGAATCAAAACAAAGATGATAGTGGAGATCTTATTAGTGAATCAACACTTGAACTGAATAGGGATCTAAACTTGCAAAGTGAGTTGTAATCATATAAATTAAAACCCTAATATTTTCTTTCTAATTATTCTAAATAACTTGTATTGAAATCCTTTTAACAAAGGTTGACCTAACAGTCATTTTAAGGACTTAACAATTTGTGTAAATCCTTTCACAAGGTGACATTCTAAGTGGAATGATCAAATTTCTCTTAAAAGGCCACTCCTAAGAGGGTGATTAATCCTCTAACTAGGTCAAACTTAATAGTGTGTATTGTAACCTTTAACAGGGTCAACTCCTAATAAAGCTCACTTCAAAATAGTGAAAAAGTGGTGACACGTTGCTGGTGACTTTTCCCAAATTGGGTTTCCACATAAAATCCTAGTGTCAAATCTATGTTGAATGTTTTATATGTTTTAAATTTTATATTCAGTAAAGCATGTTATATTTGAAATAGTAATTTTGGTTTATAGTAGAGATCGAGTAACAGTAGAGACCAAGTAACAACAAGATAAGTAGAACTGTAAGAGTTTTATGTTTAATTGTTCAAATGGTACTTAAGGATCTTGAGTAACTAATTCACCTCCCCTCTCAGTTATTATAAACATTTCTAATACCAAATATATTACCAAATATACTATCAAATCAATTACTAAATATACTATCAAATATATTACCAAATAAACTACTATTTAATAACAATCAACTACCAAATAAATTACTAAATAAACCACCAAATAAACCACTATTTAATAACAACCAACAAACAAATCAATGATTAAAATAGTTTAGTCATAACTTTGGTTGCAATATTAATGACCCACAATAAACTATCAATGGTCATGTGACCAAAATTGGTCATATATCTAAAATTTTTTAGTAGTTTTTTTACTCATATATTATTGTTTTTGTACTAGGGAATGAAAAGTGACATAAGATATATTAGTGAGGTAAACCCTTGATTAGAAAGGAAAATCCTAGCTAGAATTATGCCCACAAGATGATGTACTAATATAAAAATTCCCTATGAAATGATGTGACCTTGTTAGGAGTCAATTCAATACAATCACTACATATGAGCCCATGTTAGGAGAATTTAAACATTTTTCATAAATTCGAACCTTATTAGGAGCTATTTCAACCCTACTAGGAGTTGATAAGAAATTAACTAAACCCATTGTCCAAATTGGTTCACAACTATTCTCACTAAATAATTTAGGAGAACATATCCAAGACAATGAACCAACTAAAAAAATAACTTCTCTTGCCAATAAAATTCATTTAAAGTCCTTAATACATCTTAACATCATCCCCCACTTAGATCTCATCAAATTCACATCCAAGTTCACATACAATAACAATTTCACAATGAAACTCCTAATGAAAGACTTACAACCAAAGAAAAAATATTTCCTTTATACCAAGCCCTAAAAACTAATTGAGTTATCCTTGAAGCTTCCCCTATGTATAATGAATAATATAGAACCATCATAAGATATTACAATTAAGTTCAACATGCTATAATACAAATTACATCAATTGCATAATGTAATCAACCTTTAAAAAATAACTCGTATATTATCCTTCAGATGTCTTCACAAAATGAAAAATAGATTCTTCCATCTCAAACATATCATCATGAAAATGTTTGTAAGAAAAATTCAACCCCTTTGATCAACCTTTAACCTCACTAAAAAAATACAACACAATCTTCAATATACTATCCTTTGCACACTATCGTATAACCAATCCTCTGCAAAAATTTTGTAACTCATGAAAAACTTTAGAACTCTTTTTGTGAACATAACCATAACATAAATATATATCTATAAATACACTACTAACCCCACTAAATGTAATTCTGCATCCATGAACTATGCTAAAAAAAACTATCTCTACTACTCTACATGAACTGTCCAAAAAGATGATATGTTGACATCAATGACAAGCCAAGTCATGAATATAACACATAAGCATTCAAACATCTTCCAAAGTATACAACAAATATCTATAAGGAATTCATGCCAACTATCTCCCCCTTTGTCTTTGATGGTAACATATTATAGAAAACATCAAAGTTCCAAAGTTACCAAATATATGTCTTCCTCGTCTACTTATTCAACTAACTAATCTAGAATAAATATACTATCCTCATTCATTCTATGCACCCATAAATGTATATCTCTTCCCCATTGACATCAATGAAAAATATGCCTTATGCCAATTCTTTAAGTTCAATCACTTCCGATACAATCTAAAAAATCTCACCATGTGTTAAAAGACACTATTAAATAGTTCTCAAGAGTTATCAATAACTCTCCCCAAAATTTACTACTCCCAAAAAAGCATCACCAACATAAAATCCAAATTTAGGAAAATGCCCTAAATATACTAGACTAATGCAATCCTACATCAACTACTCTGAAGAAGGTTGGGGCATAACCCAAGCATGCCTCTCAAGTACTCAAAGGTTTCCTTAACCAAATTTTTAGTAAATATGTCTTCTATATATTCCTTTGTGCTAGCATACAACAATCTGATTTCTTTTTCTGCTAACTTCTCTCTTAAGAAATGATACTTTATTGCAATGTACTTAGTCTTTGAATGTAACAATAATTTTTTTGACATATTAACCATGCTTTTGTTATCACAATGTATGATAATAGGTTCTAAAAATTCAACACCAATGTCTTCTAACATCTTGTTCATCCAAATAATCTAATTATAATTATTTGTTGCTACAATCTACTATGCTTCTATTGTAAATTGTATATGTAACTTTTGTTTCTTACTTAGCCATGAAACCAATATTCCTCCCAAAAAGAATATTCCACCACTTGTACTTTTCCTATCATCAACATTTCTTGCCAAATCTACATCAATGCATGTACATAAGGTGAAGTCACATGATCTATCATACCATAAACCATAATATGATGTACCCTTGAAATATCTAAATATCCTCTTTAGTACTACCAAATGTGTTTCTTTAAGATCTTCTTGGAATCTTATAACAATTCCAAATTAATTAGCTATGTATATTCTTCTATGATTAGAAATTTCAATCCTCCTATTATAGATCTTGCCTTGTCTATATTGTATTAAGAGATTCATCCGTGATAATTTTCATCATGTAATCATAGGTCTCCCAACTAGTTTATAATTCTTCAAACCAAAATTTGTCAACAAATCCTTAAGATGTTTAGTCTATGATACAAAAATGTCATCCTCATTTTGAGTTACTTGCAATCCCAAGAAATACTTCATTTCACCAATCATACTCATCTCAAACTCATTATTCATTTCTTCTAAAAATTTCTTGTTAACCTCATCATTTACTCCAAAAAAAATGTCATCAAAAAATACAATAATAATTAGTAAACCATCTTCATTATTCCTCAAGTAAATGTTACTTTATACATTACCTTTCTTAAATCCTGAATTTTGTAAATGGATATCTAATCTTTCATACCAAGCTCCAGGTGCTTGTTTTAATCCACACAATTATTTCTTAAATTTGAAAATTGTGCCTTTGTCCTCTATCAAGGGAAATACATCAAATTTTTCAATGTAAAGTTATTCCTTAGTTTTACCATTATGAAAATCTGACTTCACATACATATGATAAACCTTAAAATTATTGTTAGCTACATATGCCAAAAACATTCTTACTTCTTCAAGTCTAGCAACATGAAAAAATGTTTCTTTAAAATAAATACCTTCTTGTTGTGAATAACCTTTGCATACTGACCTTTCTTTATTCCTTACCACTTCTCCTTTCTGATTAATTTTGTTTCTAAATACCCACTTTGTTCCAATAAAATTCTTATCTTTAGGTCTAGGAACTAATTCCTATGTCTTGTTCTTTTTAATCTTCTCAAGTTCCTCTTTCATAGCCTTTATCCTAAATTCATCTTTACAAGCTTCATATGTAGTCTTAGGTTCAACTTGAGATATCAAACATAGTTCTTCGCTTACCTTATTATTATAATCATTCCCTTGTTTTCACTTCCACTGATTTGATTCATAGGGTGATTTCCTGCAACATATCTAGGTTTTCTTTTCTCTATTATGACTTTTTCTCTAGGTTCTTCTCTTGGTTCTCTTTATATTCATATTTGGAAGTTAGTGTCAATATCATAAAATAATTCATGTTCAACATTATGATTGCTAGGCCTCTGGTTAGTATTTTCACGAAAATCATAATCAAGAATTCTTTCATAAATTTTGAACTTGTCATCCTTTCACATTATCACTTTCAACAATAGTTTTAAATCTCTGATTAAAACACCTATATGCCAAAGAATATCCAAGGAATATTTCTTCATCACTTCTAGATTTAAATTCACCAATACCATCTTCTCTTTTAACATAACACTTACTTCCAAAGATTCTAAAATATTTCATAGGAGGTGTATGTCGAAACCATAACTCATAGGGTGTCTTACTAGTACCTTTCCTAATATTTTCCCTATTCATTTTGTATACTATAGTGTCCCCTAATTCTCTTCGAAAGATATGCAATTTATTATTCTCAAACATCATTTATCTTACTACCTCGCCAACTAATCTATTACTTCTTTCTTCTATCCCATTTTGTTGTGGTATCTTAGGGGCTAAATGTTTTCTTTTGATTCCATTATCCTCACAAAAGATGTCAAACTCATTTAAAATGAATTCTCCTCATTTATCTAATCTCAAAAACTTAATCTTCAATCTAGATTCATTCTCTACTCTATTCTTTAATAAATTGAGCTTCTCAAAAGCTTCAAACTTTTCTCTAAGAAATGCTACCCACATCATACTTGTAAAATCACAAACAAAAAGTATAAAAAGCCTTTCACCATAGAATTCTCTAGTTCTTGTAGGACCACTCAAATATGTGTACACAATCTCCAACTTTACTATAGTAGTAAACATTTTTCTTAAAAATTAAGTCTTCTTCTTTTCCATCACACATTGCTTACAAACCATGTTAGACAGTTTCATAATCTTAGGAAAATCTCTAACTGCATGTATAGTACTTATCTTTACAACATTATCAAAGTTAATGTGAAAAATCTCTTATTTCATAACCAAGTGTAATCAACTTTTGATACTAAACATGTCATCTCAATAGGATTCAATTGAAAAATGTTATCTCTTATCCTTGTACCTATACCAATCAACTTATCATCTTTATCCTTGATTATACAAGTATTCACTCTAAATTGCAAAAGATATCCCTTATCTAAAAGTTGTCCAACACTCAAAAGATTATGTTTCAAACCATTAACACAATATATATCCTCACTATTAGTTTCTCATCAAGTGTAATAGATCCTTTTCCTTTAATGATACCAAGGCTTTCTCTTTCATGACCTCTTTTTTCATGAGACTTTCTTCTTTAATAGAAACAAATCCATCTTCATCATCCTCAACATCATTCTCTAAGAAATTTATCACCATTAAATTTAATTCATCATCTTTATCAAGATAAAATAAATCTTTTGTAAACTTTGACTTATAATGCTTCCTATGTATTTTTTTATTTTCTCTATTAGGACATTGTGATGAAAAATGACCAAGTTTTTTGCAAGTCCCACAAGCAAAATTTTTTGTACCTTTAGGTTCCCTTTTCATAAGTAATGCAAGTCCTTCACCAATCTTCTTATCTTTTTCTTGTTTGAATATCTATTCTCTCTTATTATATCCACTTGTGCTCAACTCCTTGTAAATTTAACTCTGCCTTTCTATACACTAAAAGCCATTTCTTTCCTAGTTACTCCTTGGCTCTACTTCAACTTCTGTTCAAATGATTATACCTTACCAATTAATGTTTTCTCTAGTAAAATTCAATGTCACATAAATATTTTTTTGAATTATCTCAACTTTGTGTGCATAGTCAAGGGTCAAATATTTTAATATCCTAATATACTACTTTATCTTCTATCATGGTTCTTTCACAACTCTTAATTCGTGCAATGATCTCAAATATACTACCAAAATGTGAGATGATATATTCATCTTCTTATTGGAAGGAATTCCTTATGGATATTTTTAGTATTCTTTGGGAGATGATTGAGTGCTTATGTGTTGCACTCATGACGTGGTTTATCATTATTGTCAACATATCAACTTTCTGGATAGTTCTAGCAGAGTTGTAGAGATATTTTTTTTAGTAAGTTTTTTGGTAGTCGAGTTTCTTTCAAGGTTAGAATTATTATTATTTATTCTTATAGATTCTATATTTATGTTATTAGAGAGTAATGTTAAGTTTTCAATGAGTTACAAAAGTTTTGCTAAGGATCGGTTGCAAGACAATTCATAGGAAATTGTATGTTGTTGTTCATATTGTACCTTTTTGTTGAAGTTAAAGATTGTTCAAGAAGCTTTGATTTTGGGTAGAGAAATGATTGTGAAGCTATTTTGAGGTGGAGAAATTTTTTTTTCATTATATGAAGGATAATGTGCGAGTTATTCCTTGGAGGTCAAGTTTATTATATTTATTATATAACTTGTATTATAGTTTGTGGAAATTAAATGTAATATCTTATGATGGTTCTATATTACTAATTATGTTCTAAAGTAAAGTCCACCAATATAACTAAGAGTAGGGGTTGGGGGGTGGGGGGTGAATCATTAATCTAATAAATACAACTTTTATCAACCTTATTAAATCTTAAACATGTGATCAATATTAACAACAACCATAAGAAGATACATATACACAATTGTTGGAATTCTTTAAAATAACTAAGAGAGTGGGGGATGGGGGTTGAACTAGTTATCAAAGGTCCATATGTAAAATTAAAACTTTTCAAAACTTAGTGAACCCATATCGGTAAAACATTTTCATCATGCATGCATTCATTAGATTATACAATCACTTAAACTTTTAGGTTACTATCAAATCAAATTTGCAAAAATGTAAACATGAAACATAATAGATTCAATAACACATTTGATACAATGATTTAACATGGAAAACCAATTTGGAAAAAACCACTAGTAACATGCTACTCATTCTCACTCATTTGAAGTGATGCCCTATTAAAGGTTATAATGCACACTGTTAAGTGTGACCTAGTTAAAGGATTTCAATCACCTTGTTAGGAGTGAGCCTTGTTAGAGAACTTTAGATCATTCACTTGGAATGTCACCTGATTAAAGGATTTATAAATGACTATTAAGTAATACTTAATCCAAAGGATTTATGCTAGACTACTACAATGATTAGAAAGTAACAATAAGGCTCGATTTGACAACAAGTTACAACTCCATTTGTAGATTACAGATCTTTGTTTCAATCCTTTATTCTACTTGCCTTTCACACACTTCAACTTTGATAGATTTTTCACCCTTTAGGCATCCATACCCTTAAGCCTTCTTGCATTGCTTGCTAATGTAATCTCTTCTCTTAGGTCACTAAATGAAGAAATATCCTAGACTTTTTTATCTTTTGTAGGTTCTTGCACATTGTAACCTTTGCTTTTGATTAGCCATCTCTATAAATAGAAAATTAAAATATTTTGTTGTTTAACCTCCACCATCCATTTTAGGGTTAGGATAGATTAGGCAAGATTCAATGAATCTACCCCTCATTTCATTTCATTCCCTTCTAGAATCTTCTCCTTCAATCCATACAATTTTTGTACAATTTACTACAACAACAACATATTTAGCTTCAACAATAGATTGAGAGATGTAGTTTTGTTTATTGCTAGTCCATGTAACTAGTTGTTTGCCTAAGAAAAATGCTCCTCCACTAGTTCTCTTTTTGTCATCAATATTCCTAGATAAATTAACATCAATGTAGGCTCCCAATTCAAATTTATCATTTTTCCTATAGTATAGACCATAGTCTTCTATTTCTTTCAGATATCTCATTATTCTCTTAACAACCATCAAATGATTCTCCTTGGGATTAGCAAAGAATCTTCACAATATCAGGTTTGTTATGTACTACATATTGTAATTTTCCAATCATAGACCTATACAATGTTTGATTCACCTTAGCTAAATCATAATTCTTTAAAAATTTATGTCCTATCACCATAGGTGTGCTTACTAGCTTTGAATCTTCCAATCCAAAAGTTTTTTGTATTCCTTTACATACTTTGATTGAGTGATGTATATACCATATTTAATTTGTTGTACTTGAAAACCCACAAAGAACTTGATCTCTCCAAACATAGACATCTCAAATTCTTTCTTCATCTCATTCACAAAGGCCTTACATAAATTATCTTGACCTCTAAATAAGATATCATTAAAAAAAATTAGACGATAAAAGTATCTTCAAGTATAGATTGTTTTTATAATCAGTCCTCTCAAATCCAATCTTCACAAAATAATTATGAAGCCTTTAATACCATGCTCTTGGTGCTTGCTTCAAACCATATAAATCTTTGTGCAGTCTACATACCATGTTTTTGTTGTTAGCATCAACAAATCCTTCTAGATTTTCTATATAAACCTCTTCCTCCAATATACCATTCAGAAATGTAGACTTAACATCCATTTGATAAAATTTGAAACCTTTGTATGTAGAGTAAGAAAATAGAGTTCTTACTCCTTCCAATCTTGCAACAAGAGTGAATGTTTCTCCATAGTCTATCCCTTCCTCTTGTGCATATCCTTTACAAACTAATCTTGCCTTGTTCCTTATGACTTAACCATTTTCATCTAACTTGTTTCTATACACCCACTTGGTACTGATCACATTTTTATCTTATCATCTAGAAACTAAAGTCCATGTCTTATTTTTCTCAATTTGTTCAATCTCTTCTTTCATGGATTTCCTCTAGTCCATGTCTTCTAAGGAATATTTCACTATTTTATGTTCTTTCATGCTCAATAAACATGTATCATTTCTCAACATGTTACTTTTAATTGGTCATGCATCTTTATCTCCAATGATTTATGTAGCAAGGTGATGTCTTTTGACATACTTTGACAATCTTGGTTATGCTTTGTTTTCCTCATTTGGTCTCTCAACTTATGAATCACTATGCACATCTCTGTCAAGTAGTTCTTTCCTATGTACTAATATCAGAATCATAATGTGCCTCAGCTTCATTCTATATCTTGACATGTGAATGTAGCTCAATTCCTAAATGCAATTTGACATTCATAGTATTTGACTCGGCAATCACTGAAACTTGCTATTGGTTTGCAACTTTATTTACAACATCTTTTTCAGTAGGCATACCTTCATAAAAGTATATAAAAAATTTATATTCTTCTAGCTCCTTCATAGGTTCAACCTCATGTACTTATGTATATTCATCAAATTTTACATTTTCACTTTCCACAAATTTGTTAGTGTTGGTATTTAAACACTTATAATCTTTAATTCTTGTGGAATAACCAAGGAATATACCTTCTTCACTTTTGCATCTAGTTTACCATTCCTAAAATCTTTGAGAATATAACACTTGCTTCCAAATACCTTAAAATATTTTACATTGGGTAAGTATCCATACCATAGTTTAAAAGGTGTTGAATGAGTACCTTTCTTGACTTGCACATGGTTCAACGTATAGATAGCTATACTTACAGCTTCTCTCTAGTATTTCAAAGTAACATTTTTCTCCATCACAAGTGTCCTAGAATAGCCCATTAAAGACCTATGTTGATCTTAGAGTGGTTTTGATGTTGAACTAGTAATACATGCCAAGCACAACATGTAAATATTAGACCATGCCAAGCTATAGTGAGTATTGAGTCACTCATGTGCCAAGTCACTCAAGTGCTAAGTAGATAGACCATGCCAAGTGATTTAGGAGTTGAGTAAAGAGTGGATGCCAAGAAATGCAGGTGCTGAGTCATAATAAGAGATCAATGCATGCTGACTATCAGAGACTTCATATGCTGAGTGCCATAATTTTGACATATTTATTTGTAATGGCACAAACAACTATGTAAACTATTTTTTATCCAACTTAAGATTGCATTTCAATAGTTTGGAGATAAAGATAAATATCTAATTGGATTCCCATAGATTACATGTACTCAATTAGAAAAAGGGAAGGATTAAGCGGCAAAATGGATGAATCTCAGCCATAGATGCATAGCTAACCCTAAGCCACCAAAGTCTTCTTAAGGAGGATGAAACCATAAAATCTTCATTATGAGTGTGTAAGGAATTGGATGATCAAAAAAGATAGTTTGCAGAGAGATCATTCAAGGTGACTTAGAAGTTATGAAGAAATAGTGAATTGTAGAATTCATTAGAGCAAGAAAAAAGGATAGAGAAAAGAATACACCATTGAGACATCTAATCAAGAAGGATCAAGAAGACATTGTATAGAGGTGATCTATTATTAGGAAATCAAGTACCAACTATAGGATCTATGCTGAGACATTTTAATAAGTGATTTCAGTCAAATCTCTTAACATAGTAGTCTTAACAGGCTATATAAAATCCTTTAATAGGGTGCTTACTTAGTTGTAAGCTAAAGTCCTCTAACAAGGCACACTTCTAATAGGGTTTTTAAATCCTCTAACAAGGTGAGACCTAACAGTCCTTGTAAGCCTTTAACAGGGTAGACCTTTCATAGGGTAATCATGTCTCATGGTCAAAACACTGTAACCTTCATTGGATACACTTTATTGCTATAGTAGTGAAAATTTTTGGGTGTCATGCCCACCCCGATTTTACCTTCTCACTTGGAGGGTTTCTAGGTAATCATATCTAGTGTTATGTGTGTGAATACTTACATATTTTCATGATTTAGATGTATATGCTTTATATGTTATTTTAATTTACTCATTGAATGCATGAGATGGATATGTGGTGAAAGTTTTATGGGTCCAAGTTTAAAGTACTAATTCCCTTTCCCTCTCAGAAGTTTATCTTTCCTATTGAAATTCAAACAATTGGTATTAGATCCTTATTCTCTAAAAGAGAAGCTTTGCAACTTTGAGGACAGATCTTGAAATGGAAATCTACAAGTTGGGAAAGACCATTGAAAACAAGGAAATTGAAATACATCTCATACTATATCAATTGAATGAAGCAAGAGAGGAACTAAAGAAATCCTTGAAGAGAAGGAAAGGGATTTCTATTATAGAGAATGACACACAATAAAAAGAGATAGACACTACCAAGCTATTTGAAAATGGAGACTCCAATGAATTTGATGCAACAGTTGAAGATCTAATAAAAAAGAATAGAGTCCAAGCTGAGGAAATTAGAAATCTCAAATTAGAGCAAGAATCACAAACCATACTACTATGTGAAGTGGTTGAACAAAAGAAGAAAGCCATGGAAGAAAAAGCCATGATTGAAGAAGACAAAAGAATTCTAACCAACAAAATGGAAGAGAAGTCAACAGAGCTAACCAAGATTTCCAACATGTAATTGGACACTCTAAGTCAAATGATGAATTTCAATTATGAATTGAATGTCAAGGACATTGAAATAACTACATTGAAGTTGTAGAATGAACAATTGTAGAGTGACCTAAATAGAGAAAAGGAATTTGCTGAAAGTTTTAACAAACCAAATGAAGCCATCAAATAGTTTGAGCAATTACTGAAATCCCCTAAATCCAAGAATGATACATTTGGTCTAGGATATTCAAGCATTGAAGAAGGAGAATCATCCAAAAATGCAGAAGAAAGGATCAACAAAGGTAAGAACTCTAAACCTACTTGTCATAATTGTGGTAAGAAAAGGAATAATGCTAATGTGTGCAAGAGCAGGACTACAAATCAAAATTTCAAGCCTAAGAACATGATTCATTATCATAAGTGCAACAAACAAGGTCATTAGGCACATGAATGTAGAAATAGGACCATACATACACAAAGATTTGAAGGATATTGCTACAACTATCAGATTTATGGACATAGAGCTTTTGAATGCAGATCCAAACCCATGTGGCCATCAAACAAGCAAACAAAGGTAAGGAACAATGGCAACTCTTATAATTGGGATTACAATACAAGATATAGCTATCATTATTGTTAAGAATATGGATATATTCCTAAGAATTGTATTAGGACACACTTTAGTGGTAATTACAAAAGGTGGTTGAGTCAAACCATATGTTTCAACTATTTGAAGACTGGTCACATTAGTAAATATTGTCCAACTAGGTCAAAGGCACCAAGTTGTAAATTTGATAAAGGAAAAGACAAGGCACATGTTGAACACATCAAAGATGAGATGAACAAGACATGGAAGAGAAAGGATGAGTACAACATGTCAAATGGAAAAGAGATTACTTCATCCGATAGGTTAGGAGATTGTACCTCATAAAACTAGGAAATCAAGAGGTATGTAGGACTGATATATAAAGGCTATATCATACATCAATTTCAAAAAGGAGATAATACTAACATGACTACATTAGCATGAATAAAGATGCAAGATGTTGATAGGAATTCAAGATAAATCTTTAATTTTTTCATGTTGTTTTCGAGCGTGAAATATTTCCTATACGTGCCAAGTGGAATGCTAGAAGATGTTGAGCTAGCAAGTTTAGCTAGTTGATGCCAAAATCATAGTGGTTTCCAAGTGATGGAAATATCAATGGATGCCAATTGAGCCTGAAATTAGTTGATGCCAAGCTTATAGCTGTGTAAGCACTCAACTTTAAATGCAAGGGTTTTAAAGGATATTTGATCAATTTTAGCTCATTCTTCATGATTTTAAATTTGAGAAAGAGTGAGCAGAGCATAAGGTGATCTAGAAATCTATTCAAAGCATTTGCAAAAGATTCTAGTAGTGATTTCATGGTAGTTCACATATTTCCAAAGGTATTTATCAAGAGCCGAGCTACATAGTTTAATTTTTATAAACCCTAGTTTGACACAATGGCATTGAGTTTGAAAATTTTTGAAGGGAAGGAAGTTTTAAATGTTCAATTAGTGAGTAATGAAGTTAAAAACCCATTTTCAAAGCCATCCCTGACATACCATATAAACAAGACCCTTCTGGTGCATTATCAATGATTCTGCCAAATGTAATAATGGTACAAGATGTGAGGAAATGTTATAATTGCAAGATAGGAAGCATTTTTGACATGGAGATTAGGGAGGCATATAAAAAACTATGTGAAAATGGTGTTTTGAAAGAAGAATTCAAGATTGTTGAGAAAAAGGGTTTAACACAAGCTCTAGATTTTCCAAATGTATTTTAAAAAAAGTGGATACAAAAAATGATTAGCCAGATACATGATGGTTCCTTGTGGCTGGAGAGTGGACCTATCAAAATAACTAAAATAATAATCCATAGGGTTACTGGCTATCCAACCCTAGATCGGCCTAAGACACTAAGAAATGGTTACAAGGAAGTGATTGAAAAGAATACCGGAGCTATCTATAATAAAAGAGGTATAACTAGAGATGCAATCAAAAATCCTCTTATTAACTTCGCTATAAGGGTAATTTCACACAAGTTCTATCAATCTAGTAGATTGAATAGTGTGCCCTATATAGCTATGGATGTTAGTTACAAGATTGTCAAGAAAGATCATAAATATGATCTAGTAGAGCTACAACTACATTAATTGACAGAGAACCTTGGAGCAATCAGGAAAATCAAGAATGCACAATGCAAATTTGGTTCAATATTTATTTTTATATTATTTTATATACAAAACACATTCTCCTCATTTGGTACTATTGGATGGAAGACCAACACAATAGTTGTAGTACAGATTGGTGAATACATTGAGAAACTAGGGAGGGAATTTTGAATCCTTAATGACTAGTTACTTTGAAGATATCAAAAATTCAATGAAGCAAAGACTTAAGATACCAGTATCTTTGGTTGAAAAACATTATAATGATGTTTTTTTCCTTGTGGATGCTAATTATACATTTGTGCAAGCTGCCACACCAAGGGTAAGATGGTTGAGACCCTTAGGCTATGAGATAAATGTGGATGAAGCCTCTGTAGCCATCACAACTCTACTAGTAGAAGAGGTAGATGAAACTGCAAAAGTTTTTGGAAACTATGAGATGGTAAAATCAAATATTTCCATGGAATTGAAGATTGCCTCTACAATAAAGAAGAAGGACAAGCTAGTAAAGAAAATGAAAGCCAAATTTGGAGAGGGTGTCAAGGAGGGAGAGGAAGAAGAAGAATAGGATGAAGAGGAAGAAGGAACTCAAGCACAAGAATCTCTAGCATTGACATAGGGCATGGGAGAAGAATAAAGATGCTAAGGAAGAAGAAGCCAAGGAAGCACCTACTCCTATTGAGAAAAAGAAAAGGAACGCCAAGGCACAACCTATGGAAAGGACTAAGGAACTTGTCAAACCAAGTCAACCAAAGCCCACTGCACCTACAACAAGAGCCAACACATGTGCTACAAAAAAAAAGGCCAAGGAAAAGAAAAAGAAAATAGAATAAGGAGGTCAAAAGCAAAATATATGTAGAAGAAAATATGTGGCACAACGAGATTCTGAAGAGGAGAAAATAGAGTTAGATGACAACAACCAATTCAAGGTGGCGAGTTACAATCCTCTCCTAGATCTTGAAAACTTATGTGAAAATGTTAAGAACAATGTAGATTTATTAGGATTCAGACATGTTGATTTTGATAAATTGGGTAAACAAGAGAAAAACCAAGTACAAGAGGCCCTATATGCAATGATGTCAAAATTTAAGAAAACACTTTTATAATTTTCCAACTAAGTACCTAAAGATCTATATGACATAGTTGAGCAAAAATGGTATTATTGTCTAAATGTGAAAAGACAAATTAGGGAGACTACACTAGCCCAAGTAATGCCTGAATTGAATAAGGGACAAATTACTAAGGCCATAAAGAAATATCTAGTTAGGTTCAAACCTAAATATAGAGCCTTTAGCATTCTAAAAAATAATATTAAAGATGTTGTAAAGAAGTCAACACAAATATGGAAACTCATTTATGGGTAAACCATTGTAAAGAAAGGAGAAATTGAACCTTTAGAGGTTAAAGATGATGAAAAAAAGAAGATGATGACAAAGGTGATACAACTGGAGGAGAGACAAAAATGAAAGAAGATGACAAGGCAATAGTTGAACCTGAGCAACAAGAACAGAGTGTGCATGACACACAATTTATGAGTGTTAGTCCTCCACATGACACAACCAAGACAACTAAAACTATAACTATTAAGGATGTCTCTAATATATTAGCTCTGAACATTAATCCTCTTATTGAAGAAGATTTGAAGAAAATATTGGATCAATCTACATTGTAGGCCAAACTTTGTGGCACTCCAATTTTAGTAAGTGTAGATGAATTACAAAAATCAGGAATTGATGTTACAAGGGAAAAGGTGAATCCATAAGTACCACCTTCTATCATCCCTTCAATTACTAATATACAACCTTTGTTTCAAATTCCTGAAGCTACATCTACCAAGGTTGATACAATTGTTAAGGTTGATACAATTGAGAAAAAAACAACAAAAGAGAAAGACATCACTATAGATTAGAAAGAAACAGGTCAGATAGACTTATCTACACCTATAACACAAGGACAAAGTGATAGTCAAGTCATAGTAGTAGACCAAAGAAAGCCTGAAGAGAGTGAGCAGACACCTAAGGTGAAGGAACAAGTGGCTATTCAAGCACTGGTAGATTTACCCACATCTGGCACTTCTTCTACACAAACTCTTTATAAGTCAAGCACATAAGCTATTACATTGCAAATCTCAGTGCCAAGCCCAAGCTCATCAGAGGTTGAAAAGGTAATTCACTATGGAGATGCAAGCCTTGATGAAGAAATTATTATACCAAAATATGACTATGATACTATGACATTGGAACAAATAGGTATATTACAATAGGCCTTAGAAAGGAAAAAGCATCAAGAAATGCTTAGGAGAGAACACAAGTAGAAGCAAGCACTTCAAGACATTAAGGACATCTTTCTAGAAGCATTTAGTCTACCAACTCTTGAAGAGACCAAGCCAATAATGGAACAAATGATAGATATAGTAGAAAAGGTCAGTAATGAAGACCTTGATACTACTACCAAATTATTAGAATGGTCAAAAAAAGAAGTTCCAAAATAAGGTAAATGAGAAAATATCTAGTGAGATAGTGCTAACACAAGTTGCAGTGGAAACTAAGGTTGAGGATGTGAAGAAGGTACTTGAGAAAACACTAACACAAGTTGCATTGGAAACTAAGGTTGAGGATGTGAAGAAGGTACTTGAGAATATATTCTCATTGTACACAAAATTGTGCAATCCAACACTCTTCACCCAAGAAACCAGAAGTCACATTCTGATCTTGGAGAGCCAAATATTTACATCAAGTGCAAGATTACCAACAAGTCTAGCTCAGAGTGAGAAGCATTTTAGGACACTACTTCAAACATAGAGTTAGTTAGCTGTATTGACAATAGATAAGGCTAACATAAGAGCCAAATTGACCAGCATACAAGCAACTCTCACCCCACATATGTAAATATTGCACAAGGAGCTAGGCTATGCTGAAACTCTACTGAAGAAAGACCCTAATCTTTCTACTTTAGATGGTCTAGTCCACCTTGTTGCTAAGCTTGCAATCCAACTCAAGTTATTGGATGTTACATGTGATAATTGGGGTGCAACCCTCAAGATCACATTGGATGTCCATAAATCCTTTTTGGACAAGCACACAAATATGTGTATAGCCCATTTGACATAAGTGTCAAAAAGAGGGAGAAATAGAAAGGGGCAGTATAGCAGTAGGGGAGAAATATTTTTGAGAAGAATAAGAACACAGGTGGAGATATATCATTGGTGAGATATATTTTTGAGGGAGAAATAAAGCAGAGAAAGAGTATTAAGTCAAAGTGTATCAGCAGAGATACATTTACTCAAAAGGAGCACAAAATTTTGGTTACAAAATAGACATCAACTTAGAAGGAGTTATCAAATTTGAAATTTTGAAGTTTTGTATACAAGCCAAGTCATGGATATGTTATGCTTTAGAGATTAAGGATATTAATGTATATTCAAGTGTTTTTGACACTCATGTCAAAGGGAGATATTGTTGATCTTAGATTGGTTTTGACTAGTGAGTATCAACACACTTAAGTAATTTACTTAGTTCATGCCAAACTAGTAATACAAGTCAAGTAAAACATGTAAATATTAGACCATGCCAAGCTATACTGAGTGCCAAGTCACTCATGTGCTGAGTCACTCAAGGGCCAAGTAGATAGACCATTCCAAGTGATTTAAGAGCTGAGTAAAGAGTGGATTCTAAGCAATGCAGGTGTCAAATCACAGTATAAAGATTAGTGCATGCTGAGTATCAGAGACTTCATATGTTGAGTGACACAGTTTTGACATATTTGTTTTTAATAGCACAAACAACTATGTAAACCATTTTTGAGTCGACTTAAGATTTTATTTTGATATTTTGGAGACAAGTCTGAATCTCTAATTGGATTACCTATGTAGTTATATAGAACCAATCAGAAAAAGGGAAGGATTAAGTAGAAAAATGGATGAATCTTAGCCGTAGATTCATATATAACCCTAAGCCACCAAAGCCTCCTTAAGGAGGATGAAAACCTAAACTCTTCATTATGAGTGTGTAAGGAATTGGAGGAGAAAAGAAGATAGTTCACATACAGAGTATTCAAGGTGAATTAGAAGTTATGAAGAAAGAGTGAATTGCAAAGTTAGTTAGAGTAAGAATACAGGATAGAGAAAAGAATACAACATTGAGACATCTAATCAAGAAGGATCAAGAAGAAATTTTATAGAGGTGATCTATTATCAAGAAATCAAGTTCCAACCATAGGATCTATGTTGAAACATTTTAATAGGTGATTTCAGTCAAATCTCTTAACAAATTAGTCTTAATAGGCTGTATAAAATCCTTTAACAAGGTGCTTACTTAGTTGTAAGTTGAAGTCCTCTAACAAGGCACACTTTTAATAGGGTGTTGAAATCCTCTAACAATCTTTGTAAGCCTTTAATAGGGTATACCTTTCATAGGGTAGATCATGTTTCATGGTCAAAACATTGTAACCTTCATTGGATACACTTTATTGTTGCAGTAGTGAAGATTTGTCGGTGTCATTCAGATCATTTATCCTAGGGAAATATTGTATGACTCTTACTATTGTCACCTTCTTGCATTCTCATATCATCAAACTTACCTCTAAGACTTTCAGCTTTGGCTCTTACAACATTTTTATCACCTCCATAGATGGTGTGAAAAGCATCCCACATATTCTTCACACTATCATAACCCTTGATATCATCAAAATTGGCATAACTTAGGGAAGAGACAATCTCTAACATTGCCTAGTTGTGTTCTTTCTTCTTTTTCAAATCTTTGGCAGTTAGGGCTCTGATAGGATCAACATGCTTAGTAGAAATGATAGATAGTGCATAATCTCCAAGACTACCTAGGTATAGCTTCAGGGATTTTTTTAGTGGTGATTAGTCGCCAATTGGCGAATATGTCCCGATCGGGCTATAGAAATTGGCAAAAAAAAACACCGTATACTAGTTGACCGGTTCGCCCAGATTTTATAAAATACTCATATAGTGGTCAAAATGTTTGCCACTATTATTATGTAATTTTAGTTTGGTAGTCGTGTTCTTCACCTGTATTTCTCTTTAATGTTTACTCTTATTCACCACATAATTAATTGAGTGTCTCTTTTGACGATCATCATTCGCCAAATTTCCATTTTCCTATGTGAAATTTTTACTTGTCCTAGGACCCAATTTGCCATGCATCACACATGATGGGGTCCCAAATTCTCGCCCTATTCGCCCACTCGATTACTTGAAATTATGCGAGCTTCACCAAATATTAGTTCTTATCATATGTAACGGTCGACCCATTTGCCAAAATGAAAACAATTTATTTGTAGTTGTCTATTTAAGACATGAGTTTCATTATTGAAACATGCTGAAAGAAGGAGCCTTCTTCATAGTATTGCGATCAATAGAGAACTGAAACGACTATGACTACGAGTCCATAGTATTTTATTGCAACCTTAATTTGATGGAGATGTCACAGTCAAATTTAAATAGGAAGAGGAGTATGACTAATGTAGGTGGAGATTTCCAAGGGAGGCCAACGAAATGCAAAAATATATCTTCATACTTTGGCAGGGGTAGACGCAACAGTGTTGGTCAAAGTAAGGAAGGTACATCATCAAAGGAGCCTATACAATCTCAACCTACACAAGAGTCCATTCAACAAATTAGGGAGCCTAATAAATCTGGTGACAGAGTTATAGAACCTAATATCTCTAATGAAGATGACCTTGAAGAAGAATATCCAGTAAATAACTAATACCAGGACGAATCAATCAACTTCAGTGATGATGATGGTGCAATTAACAGTAATAGTAACACTAAAGGGAGAGGAAAATTGAAAGAAAAAATTGATCATCAGTGGGAGATGGCCAGGAGATTTAAATTTGATTGGGCAGCAAAGTATCCATTCATTGAGCCCGTCGACAATCCAATTATAGGTGAGCCACCAGTAGAATGAAAATGTGCAATTTGTAGTTGGAAGTATAAAAAGGAAAAGCAGTTGCAGCTTAAACTAGACATCATAGAGAAACATGTTGGTAAGATTTAGGAAACCTCAACTGTAGATGGTAAGGAAATAAAAGTGGTAAGATATAAAACAAAGGAGCAATGTCAACATAAAAGGAATGCTGAAGAATATTATATGTTTTAGAAATTTCAGACGAAGCCTGGTGAAGTTCAAGGTTCTATTAATGTTATTTTTGCAAAAGCAAGTGAAGTAGAAGAATGTGGAAAAGATATTCAATTAAGTAATATTTTCTATATTTTGAGTAGAGGGCATCCAATGATAGACTATCTAGAAATGAGTGGTTTTTTACACTTTCTAAAAGTTCCAATCATTGGTTGATAAATAGTGCATGGGAATGGGCAAGTTGTATTGCGCAGGTTGAAATAGAGGATGTACAAAGAAAAATAAAAGAGTCAAGCTTTATTGCATTGTCCTTAGATGAAGTTATGACAATAGATAATACGTCATGCATATGCATGCATGTTTATACTATATAGAATAATGTCTACCAACCACATCTACTATCTGTTGCTAAATTGAGAGACAATGCAATAGCAAAAACTTTATTTCAGTTAGTAAAGAGCAATTTAATTGAATATGGAGCTATGGATGAATTGATAATAGCGAAGAAGTTGGTCTGTGTTGGAGCAGATGGAGCTTCAGTAATGCAAGGTCAAAGGAATGGTCTTTGTACAAAGATGCAGGCTTCTTGTTCACCATATGTTGTTGCCATTCAATGTATGGCCATAGGATGAATCTTGCTTTTAGAGTTATGAAGAAGTTTCCTTCAGTAAACAAGGTTGAAGATTTAGTAAGAGAGTTGTATGCATATTTTTGTCAAAGTCCCAAGCATTTTAAGGAATTTCAACACTTTTTTGATGGAATTACTGATGGAAACAAGCTTCTAAAAGATGTTGATACCAAATGGATCTCTTTGGATGGACCAGCACATCGAGTATTTTCCGAATATCAATCTTTGATTGGACTGATGTACAAAAATTAGGACAATGTAGAAAATTAGAGATGTCATGACCTGCTTTGGAGGTTAAGCAATGTAGAGACACTTTAGACTTTGGCATCTCTTCTTCCCATGCCAAAAGAAATGAGGGTAATTATGAAAAAAGCCTAGCAAAGAGCCATGTATATTGCAGAATATACTCAGTTGAGTAAAATGTCATGCTGAGCCCTCGATAGTCTCTATCGTACTAACCTAAATTTATTCGATGATAGATTTAATCACTGGCAAAAATTAATAGATTTGGATGATCTTGATAATTATTTAAAGATCATTGAAAATGGAGATTTATGTGTTTATGTAAGGGGATTTTAGATACCAATGTACTACAGTGACCCAAAGAAGCGAGCTACGAGAGTTACAAGGGAAGAGTTTACCAAGATCATCGAGTCTATAACATCTACTACAAGGAACATAGCCTATAGAGTTTCCTCTGAAATAATATCATGATTCCCATATGATCAACTGCTTGAGGCCATGTCAATTGTGTTTCCTCAATATTGGTCCTTCAACAATAAGGAAGATTATCATAGAAGGTTGTTGATTTTAATAAAGGAATTTTGAAAATTTATAGAATTCAATGGAGTGACTATCAATGGAATATTAGATGAGGGTCTTCTTAGATAGAAATCAAGCACCTTTGCAAGGACCATGAAGCATCAATATCAATTAATGTGTAACCCACGTGAAGAGGGCTCGACAACGAAGCTTTGGATAGAACTAAAATAGAGCACATTGTTGCATAAAGAAATTTCAGAGTACTTCAAGCTTGCTGATCTATTTCAAACCATGATATTGGGTTCAGTGGAGGATGAGAGAGTTTTCAGTGCTTTGGGCTTTCTAAAATCAAAGCTAAGAAACAAACTAGAAAAGAATTTGGAATCATGCTTGAGGGTATACACATCTAGGTATAATGCCAATACTTTTCCTTTTCAAAAAGCAATGGAAATCTGGAAGAAAAGATGCAAAAGAAGAAGGGTGGGATTGGGCAACACCATTAACCAATCTCCTATAGTGACTCCAAGTGGGACAAGTATAGTTGGCAGTGGCACTGGCCATGGGATTGGGAGTCTGATTCATAGAAGCAGAGGTCAGAGTGAACTTGAAGTTGAAGAAGACACAAATGAAAATGAAGAGAACAATGAAGCAACTGGACTACCAGAATTAAATGATGATGACAACATAGAGATGAATTGGAAAATTTAGGAAATTTTTGCTAAATTAGCAGTGGCAACCAATAGGTATTTTTTGAACTTATTAACTACTATATGATATCCTATCATTCAATTTTCATTTTAGAAAAGCAAGAAATTAGAATGTATTATGTTTCATCATTAAAATTTGAGAACAAAGAGTATTATTACTGTAGAGTGTAGTTTATATCATGTCATCAATGATCATTCATATTTGAATTTGAAATTCCTGAATGAAATTTTGTTTTCTATTTTATTCATTTATTCAACATACATTGAATTGGAAAACATGAAAATTAGATAGAATCATAGATTCAATTCCATGATTAATAATTATTAATGGTTTTCATTTGCAATATTAAGCTAATATGGTACAATTCTTGTAAGCTAGTGACCCTGAATTCCCTTTTATAGAAAAAAGGGAGCAACAACAACTTCAGGTCAATTTGCCTAATGTGAAGTCTCAAAATCTAAATCAGTAAGACATCTGCAAGTCTAAAACATCTCTACAACTTTAGTTGTACATTTCTGCATTTAACAAGTCGGTTTAGTAAATTAGCAATTTTAGAATAGGCAATAGCATCTGCAAGACTACAACATTGATCCTGTTCAAAAAACAAAGTTCAAACTTGTTACTTTAAACTCAATTCTAGAGTCTAGACTGTAGTATGTAGGATAATATGAAAGATATTCATATATAGTAAAGATATAGAGATGATTGAAACTGAAAGTACTTTCACATACAGACTATAAGTTTCTATAGTATGCTCCATTCTTCTTCAGTTGGAAGGGAAATTTTTTTGATGTTATGGTAAATGACCTGCATTCTTGTCAGTATTCCATACTTGGAAGAGCAAGTTTCAAGCAATGTTTGTTCCACTAGTGCATGCAAATTTGTGAATGTTTTGATGCACTTTGCAATGCCTTCATGAGTTCTGTCCTGAGGAAGGTTGCCTAAATCAGAGTTTATTTGGTCCTCCAACTTTTTTTTGTAAACTTCTCTTCCAATGAAACCCGTTGTTGAGAAACTAGGTCCAGGACTTGGTAAATCAAGAGATATCAATTTTGTTGTTTTATTGTTCACCTTGGCGAGCTTTGGCCCAAATAAAGCAAGAACTTCTTCTGCTTTTGTTAGCTTTTGACATTTATGAAATATAGAGGTTGCCTTTATTATTGAACCAATGTGGTCCTGAATTCCCTTGCTTGCCAAATGCCTATCAATAGTGCTGTTGATTTCTTCCATAATCCGCTTTGCAGTTTTCTGTCTCTAACCAAAACTTTTGTTCTCCATAAGTTGCTCTTTCAACTTCCCAAAAACATCTGTAAGAGCTTCGTAGAGTTCAAACCAATCACAAAACCTATTAGAAAAAGTCTTTATTTGACCCTAGAAGTAATTTTTTATTTGCTTTACTATATTATTTACATGGTCATTGAAGCCATTTCCACATTTTTTAATAGTATCAGTTGCCTTCTTTAGGTCTTCTTTCATTTCTGAGTACTGGTGTTCACTATGTTTTCTTATTTGCTCTGCTTTATTTTCCCACCCTTTTGCTTTCTCTTCCCACTATTTTGTTATTACCCTCTCATTTTCCAATTCTTTATTTAACTTATTGTTTACATTTGCAACATTCTCCAAGTTTTTGTATAACTTTGTTGAAGGTTCTTTTTCATCCTGGAGTTTTTTTCCCATTTTTTCCAAATTTTCCCTCAGAGTTTTTAGTTATGTGTCCATTTGTTCTTGCTATTTAGTTGCTTCTTTAGAGCCAGAGGGTGAATTTTTTATCCTTTTCTCTAATTCTTTGCATCTTTTTACTGCTACTTTCTCACTTACCTTTACATTTGCTAGGTCTACCTTTAACTTATCTATTGTGCCCTAAAGCTTTCCTTTCTCTCTCTCCAACTTCATCACTGAACTATAGACCACTTGGTTGGTCATTTTGGACACATTTATCTTGTCCACATTTTTAATTTTGGATAAATCAATTTGGAGGGTGCTAACTTGAAATTTAGATGGATCTAACTGACTCTCTGGTGGATTGTTATCTCTAGCTGGGGGCATAACAACCATGAATTCCATCATATCTTTATCTGGGTCATATGTGGGAAATAGCCTGTTGGTTGCAAGTTCTACATCACGAGCTACAAAAATTGCTTCCATCTTCATTGTCTTACTATTTTTTCTATTCTTATTTTTTGATTTTTCATAGTAAGTTACAAATTCATTGTAACAAAAATCAGGATTTTGTAAGACAATTGAATGTTGTAATGGTGAAATAATAGTAGCACTTTCTATAATGTACAAGCTTCCATGAATACCATGAGGATAACCAACACCTAGACCCATTAGTGGGGTTTGTGGACTATTCTGAGGGTTTTGTCTTGAAGGATGGGCAATTGTTGGACTCACAGTCACCATTGGCATTGTTGTACTAGTACTACTACTAATACTTCTCATAACCTTCTACTTCATTACACTTTCTTGATCTCTGGGACCAAATTTTTTTTGCATCTATATACAATGTCCTTTTTGGACCACTAGTTGTAGTTGTACCCATGATATCTACAGCTGTGGGAGTGACAGTTGATTTGGATTAAATCTGAGTGCTTGGAAGTGGAACTGTAAATGAAGCAGGAACAAATTTAATTAGCTGAGATGAATCTAATGTGGATGGAATTGACTGAGTTGATGATTGATCTCCATGCCCAAGGCCTAGTTTCTAACCATGTTTTGGTGCTACAGCCGGTGGTTGAGGTGGTAACCAAACCCCTTCTCCACTGGGACCTAGACCACCAAAAATTTGGTAGCCCATTTTTTCTACAATTTTTGTCCCTTTGCTATATAGAAGTTTGATGGATGCATCGACTCCTCTCTGAATTTGTGTACTGGATGAGGGATTCAAAGAATCCTGGTCATCATAATCATCATCAGTATCACTGTGATGTGCTTCAGTTGGATCTCCTTATTCCACAATTCGTCAAATATTGTATCCTCTTCAGCCTCATCACGATCTAAAGAGGTGTTTGGCTCACCGAGATTCTTCCTCATTTCCCAAAATTGAGCAATTTTGTTTCAAATCCATCCAACATCTATACAATCATTCATTAGCTCTTTTGGAATAGGTTTTGTAGATGGTTTATCAGCTTTCTTGTAGAAATTGAATGATGTCATGCCCTGCACTTTTCCTTTCTGTTTATGCAATGCCATTATTTGTGATGACAATTCCTATATTGACATATTATTTTCAGCAGAATATTTCTCCATCTATTTTTTGACCTCCTCCCAGGAGTCCATGTTTTTAAAATTTTTAGTCAAAGGCATACTTTCATGTTGATATTTTCTTGCAGAAGTCCCAATGCCCTTAAGCCTTGCTCCAATTATGTTCAGTGGATCATACTGCCAGTGACTGTCAACATCAAATCAAAAAATTGAAAAAAGGCTTCTACCACTTTGAATCCTCTTCTCTCAATAGCGAACCCTCCAAAGGAGAATGGAAAGGAGGGAAATATCATTTTCTTTTGCTGACCATGAAAGAGTACATCTGTGCACTCTCCATTTTTTGTACATATTCCAATGCAAATACCCTCTCTATTACATGTATTGGAAGTTTGTAGGGTTCTACCCATGAATCGTAAAACCTTAACATAGTGTACTCTTCCATTAAGTACCAGTCAGCCAATTGTAGTTCACTTCTTAGTTGAATGCAATTTCTACAAGTAATAGGCAATCTAGGCACTGGAGTGCCTGTAATTTTATGGTACATTGGTGCCAAAAAGAAGTCTAAAAAATTGTTGTAGTTCCTTCTGTTATCAATCATCCTTATCTGAGGTGTCCACTCATATATTGGATTTTGGCCTTCACTCTGACTACAAAGCTTGTTTGCCTCAAATAATGCACGATGCTTTGCTAGGAGAAGATAGCACAAGTAGGTTGTGAATCTAAATGTCTTCTCTGAACCTCTTTGAATCATTAGTAATTGATCTTGCATGCAACGAACAATGTGCTCAATAAAATGATATCTTACTGGTTTATTTTTAAAATGAATATGATAAAGCATTTCAAGAATGCTGGCATCCACTTGTTTGTTACTATCCAATCCCAAACAAAATGCTAGCAAGGAAATATTGTCCTGTGCCCATGGCACAAAAAATTCAAAATCATAAGGAGGCATGTGATTTGGACTCAGCCTACAACCGCTTGTTATTCCTTTGATATAAGAATCTCTCTATTTTGCATCTAATTTTTCATAATCATCTACCAGCTTTCCCAGGTCAGTATGTATGTTTGACTGTTGTTTTTGAAACCCTAGGTTCAAAAGACTAGCAAATTCACTCTCAGTTATGGACAAAATTTCCTCCTGAGTAATTTTATTCACAATTGCTTTTCTATTTTCATCATAATTTTCGATGCAGAGCATAAAAATTTTTGGGCAAGGGAATACTTGAGGTAATGCCATGTGTGCCAACCTAGCTAGCCACGGTGCAATTTTATTTGCAGTTGTATTTACACTAGGGTCAAATGAACAAAAATTTGAAGCCTTATTTGGATCATTCCACTTGTTTTCAATTGCAAATCTTATCTCCATTGTACCCTTATTTCCATGAATAACAAGATCATGTATATCATGGAATAAATCACTGAAACCTGGTATTTTAAGCATATTGTGGAATTATGTTATTTTGCCCATGTTATTCTTAGTATTTTTTTTGCCCATCATGGTAAATATTTAAACACAACTACAAGCCTACAGGGGTGATTCAAAATTAAAGCCTTACAGACTAAATTTTTTTATATAATATAAACAGTAAAGTTGTAAAATTTAAAATGCAGGACGTAAATTTTTAGGATTTTAGTAGTTACACTTACCCGTTCACATTCACGTTGCCCTTAGTTTTGATTTTTGCAGAGAGCTGAGAGTCTAGAGACTGTAGTTTTTTTCTTTCCTCGGACCACAATCCTCAACCTAGAAATTAAGAATTCGTAACTTTGTAAATTGTAATTTCTAACCCCTTTCTAATTTCTAAATCTGCAGACAATGTATAACTACAAAATTAAAGAAACTTAACCTGCCAAAATTGTACAATCTGTACTCTATAGTCTATAGTTGTCACACTTGTCACACAGTACACTTTCAATTTAAATGTGAGTGAAATCGTGGACCACTAGTGTTACCTAACCGATCATAATGTATTAATGTCATTCATAACGTCACTGTTAACTACAAGTGGAATGTGATTATGTCAATGTGTTAACTGAGTAGTGACACGTGCAATGTTTTTGAGACGCATTTGAAATGATAGGGTTTCTTTTTCCTTTCATCCTGAAACTCAACTTCGGTCGTTGATC
The DNA here is from genome assembly GCA_028749045.1 of Cupressus sempervirens. Lineage (NCBI taxonomy): Eukaryota > Viridiplantae > Streptophyta > Pinopsida > Cupressales > Cupressaceae > Cupressus > Cupressus sempervirens. Next base: position 870,317,573 of record CM053792.1, on the reverse strand, counting down.
TATAAACATCCAACGACACCGGTGAATGGTGTGGTGGCCTCGTGGGTCGTGGGTCCCACTCCCATTAACTAAGCTAGTCAAGTATTAGGATGACTCACATCACGAGTCAGACGTGTCAGTGTCACGTCATCACCAAATTGAAACTACATTGTTATTTGTTGGTCAATCAAGGAGTTTAGTGACACGTGTCATGTTTTCAGGACGCGTTTGAAATGACTGGGTTTCTTTTTCCTTTCATCTCGAAACTCAACTTCGGTCATTGATCTGTAAACATCCAACGACATCAATGAATGGTGTGGTGGCCCCGTGGGTCATGGGTCCCACTCCCATTAACTAAGCTAGTTAGGTATCAGGATGACTCACATCACAAGTCAGACATGTCAGTATCACATCATCACCAAATTGAAACTACATTGTTATTTGTTGGTCGACCGAGGAGTTTAGTGATACGTGTCATGTTTTCGGGACGCATTTGAAATGACAGGGTTTCTTTTTCCTTACATCCTGAAACTCAACTTTGGTCATTGATCTATAAACATCCAACAGCACCGATGAATGGTGTGGTGGCTCCGTGGGTCATGGGTCCCACTCCCATTAAATTACAAGTATAGTTAGTATATTATTGTACTTGCTGGTAGGCTAGTACTATTGCATTCAATTTGCACAATAAGTGAATTAGTTTAGAATCAACCAACCAATGAAAATGAACTATTTTTCCTTTTATCAAATATTTCTGAAGTTTTTATATAAATTTATTATTCTCATATATTATCTATACTATTTATCTGAATGATAATTGGTTCTTTTTATTTAGTGTTATAAGACCCCTTTTCTCGAAGGCTACCTCCATGTTCATTTATTTTCGGCTAGATTCTCGCATACTTTTTGACATAAATTTTCTTTTACATAGATTTCAATATCACAATTTGTAAATTGAATAAGAAATAATTATATTATTAAAAAAATTAATAATTCAAGAAAAAAGAGTTTATTGGGTTAATCCTAAGCTAGTTGATTCTGATAACATTTTGATATGCAATAATCTATAAATTATACAATTTTAAATCTAGAGAAGGATTGGTTAGAACCTTCTTCACTAACGTCATTTTTTAAAATTAAAATTAAATAATTTAGTAAACTATTTTAAATGTATATTTGTATAATTATATATATTCTAATAAAATATTTAAATTATTTTGTACCTAATTAGAATTTATTTTAATTGAAGTTAAAATTAGTAAATTCTTGTCTTTATTTTAATCAATATTAGAATTTTTGTATACCCTTCATAAACGTAATGCAAATTTAGATTTTTTTTCAATTTACTATAAAGACATAATATTTTAGTAAAAGTGTTAAATTTATTATTTAAATTATAATTTTTAATTAGTATAAAAACTATAAATTAACTCCATACTAATTCTATTTTTCTAATTTTTGTATAATAACTTTAAAAAAAAAATTTAAATCCTAATTTCTAATTAGTCTAATAACTATTAGGCAAGTACATGCCACGACACAACACTTGTTAAATTATATAACTACAATGATGTGTATTAATTAAAATAGTAAAAGAATATATAAATAAACATTATAGTATCATGCTAAATTAAAATTAGATGACATCGTAAAGAACATTTATCATACCAAAGATATTTATCAACTAATTATACATGAGATATAGATAAAATTGTATAAATTTTTTTAAAAAGAGTTAAATTGATTAATTTCAATTATTAAATTGTTTGATATATCTTGTTCAAGTGATAAATTTATCTAATTGCAGAAGCTGGACAATATTCTTAAGGTTAAATATAATGCATTAAAAAAAAACATAAATTAATTTTAAAATAAAATTTATGCTTTAAAAAAATCAAACATACTTATAATAAATAAAGTTGATAATATACCAAGCTAAATAATTTGAACTTTATTAAAATTGATACAAAATTAATATTATGTATTTTAAAGTATAAATTAAAAATATCAATATAGTAAAAATTATATATGTTAAATAAATGTATAATCTAATAAAATTATATATATAAATAAAAAATAAAAGAAAATTTATTAAAAGCATTGGTTTAGATATGCAAAAATAAAAATAATTAAATTCTAATTTAAACTAACCCACTTGTCACAAGAAAATATAAGGTTGCAATTAATGCTTGCATTAATAGAGGTGTTGAAAAAAATAGTTGTATTTTTTATAAAGAAAATTGAATTTTTTGATTGCCTTTTTCATTATGAACCAATAAAGTTTAAAAAAATTGTATATCAATGAAATTTTTAGATTATAGAACTAATATGGAACTAGGTGATTCCATTAGTTTCCTACCAAAGGCAGGAATTAATAATATTTTATATTCACATAGGCTTTTATAAACAATTCAATAGAAAATTAAAAAATGCAAAATATTGCAATGTTGCATAAGTAAGCATAAGAAGTTAAAATAATGAAATAAAATTTTATATGGAACTGAAACTCGAGAAAATTCATTGATATTTTTTGAAATTTACAAATTTACAAAATCGGGGGAAAACCCTAGACTCTAGAACTACTGTACTATTTGTTGTAAAAACTACTAGAATTGACCATGGTTGCAAATTCTTGTAGCCAGTTGTTGCCATCTTCCACCTCATCCAGGAAAAACCATTTTCGAAGAAAATTCAATCCAATTCTTGCGCATTTCCTATGGTGCTGCAACTGCCCAAAAGTCAAGCCCAGTAAAAATGGTTGCAGGACCACATTTTGGCTAGGTTCCAGAAGCTTGTGGACTTCACCCGCCCAAGGGATCCCCACTCCTAAAACTACATGAGCAAAAATTTCAATGTCATCGCCCAAATATACTACTTTAAAAATCTTCCTCAGGAGCAGCAAAATTTCGGCCCTTGCTTCTTCGAGGTCAAGCAGGGAGGCTAGAAATTGTGACGTAATGTCACTGTTGACATGATACCGATTCTCATTCTTTAAAAACTCATGCCCTAGAACCATTTTGGCAATAGCAATAAAAAATTTCACACCAGAGAATGGAACAATCTCATTGCAAATTGACAAGAGGTTTTCCTCAGAAATGCAACCTAGAAAGGCTTTCTGCTCCTCTTCCAAAATGCATCTCAGGCGAATATGGTTGTCCATCTTTATTGCAAAGTTCAAACTAACACCAAACAATTAACAAACCAGACCTATCGACTACCAAAAATGAGATGAGCAATGATGAAAGAAGTAGCTCAATCGCCTATAAATAAGCTTGGCGGGTAGGGTGCCAAGGATTATTTGTTTGTTTCCATCCGATGCCAATTCAATTACATTAAATTAACAAATATTCTCAAATCTTGAACATAATTGCAAGTACGTACTAAAAAGGCCAATTGTAATTAAACACTAATACCATCCATTGTCCTGTAACGCGTGTGAAGCCACTTAACTGATGGAAAAGGCCAATTGTAATTAAGACTAATAGTAATAGTACTACTGCTAGTGGACTATAGCATGTCCTGTAATGCGTGCGAAGCCACTTTGCCAATGGAAAAGGCCAATTGTAAATTGTAATTAATAGTGACAAGACATCAATATACTATCTCCTGCAACTTAAGTGATACACGCTGGACAAAAATGTGTCACCATTCTGGACATTTGAACAAGGTCGAGGCTTCATTCCAGACATGGGATGACATTTAATTCTTTTCGGGTGCATTGTACTTTGCATACAACTTACCTTGATACATGTCAACATTCCGGTGACTACCTCGACAATTCTTCTTCCTTCAAAAAATGTTGGCCGAAATTAAACCTCAGCCATTAATCTTTGATCATCAAATAGTCTGAGTTCTGAAATAATACATTTAACATAATTACAGTGGTAGTGGCCAATAATTTATGTAAGTTGGTATGTTAGGTTAGGCTACTTATTTCCCATCTTTTGAAAATAGCCATACCAACTATAACTTTCTGAAAACCATTCACCATAACAAATAAATTAATTCAATTATTTGGAAAATAATTTTGCCACCTTTTTATAAAAAAGGTATCGGTTATTAAAATATTCGCCAACCAATATCCATATTTCAAAATATAATTTGCCATCAATATTAATAATTTTATTTTAAAAAAAAATTATAATCACCATTATTTTATAAAAATTGTCTAAACTATTAAAAAAATAGCCACCAAATATCCATCCATTGACGCATAATTCGCCAACACTATTAATTTTTTTTTCACCCAAATGACATGTGATTCGCCACAATTTTATAAATTTTGGGAGGGTGGGGGGGGGGGGGGGGGTTCCTTAAAGTTATCCCTGTATAGCTTCATCAAACTTTTTCATGCAGGAATGTTATCTCTATTAATCTTGGGTACCTCTCTTTTTGACATCTTGATCCTTTTGCTTCTAGTACTTTCAAACTAGTCCTCTTAAGAAGATGGATCTCATACCAATTTTTGGAATTCTTTAGAATAACTAAGAGGGGGGGTGAATTAGTTATCCAAGGTCTAGATGTACAATTAGAATTTTTCACAACTTAGTGAACCCATATCCATAAAACATTTTCATCATGCATGCATCCATTAGATCATAAAATCACTTAAACTTGTAGGTTAATATCATATCAACTTTGCACAAATTTAAGCATGAAACATAATAGATTCAATAACACATTTGACACAATCATTTAACATGGAAACCCAAGTTGGGAAAAACCATGAGTAACATGCTACTCATTCTCACTCTTATGAAGTGATGCCCTATGAAAAACCAACCCTATTAAAGGTTACAATAAACACTATCAAATGTGACTTAGTTAAAGGATTTCAATCACCCTATTAGGAGTGAGCCTTGTTAGAGGACTTTAGATCATTCACTTAGAATTTCATCTGATTAAAGGATTTAAAAATGATTCTTAGGTCAACCTTAATCTAAAGGATTTACCCTAGATTGGTACAATGATTAGAAAGTAACAGTAATGCTTGATCTGATAACAACTTACAACTCCATTTGTAGATTACAGATCTTTGTTTCTATCCTCCATTCTACTTGGCTTTCATACCCTTCAACTCTGATATCTTGTTCATCATTCAAGCATCCATACAATTAAACCTTCTTTCTTTTCTTGCTAATGTAGTGTCTTCTCTTAGGTCACTAAATGAAGCAATACCCTAGATTCCTTATCTTCCTTAGATTCTTGCACATGACAAGCTTTGCTTCTAACCATCTCTATAAATAAATATTTTTTCCATTTAACCTCCATCATCCATTTTAGGGTTAGGTTGGATTGGTAGGATTCAATGAATCCACCCCTAATTTCATTTCATTCCCTTATGGAAACTTATCCTTCAATTCTCTTTGAATTCACCTCAAAATAATTTATCTTGAATTATGTGCCACTAGCTCATCAAGCCTATCTTCACATGGTTCACACAACTCATGAAATCAAACTTGTTAGATTAGATTGATCAAATTCACAACCTTTCTCATAATGTTGACATTCAACATTAACTTGCTTTTGATGCTTGATACATACTGTGTTGCTTGACATCCACTACCAAAACACTTGGCACAAACTAAAGTTTACTAGTGCTCAACATCAACTAAACTTTACTCAACTTACACTATATCACTTAGGTTACACTAAAATTGACTTTTCTTGGCTCCTACTTATTTTCTTCTCAACTTACACTAACTCTTCTTGGCACCTATTGTGTAGAATGTTAAGCTTGATAGACACAATTCATTTAAATTGTTCTTATGAACTTAATCAATGCATGCATCCTTTGCAACCTTAAGTAGATTATCAATGCACTATAATATCATTGTCTTAACTAATCCTTGTACTCCTTTTCCATATCATAACTCAATCTTTCCTCTAGGTGCTATTGTTATCTCATTTGATCAAATCCTCTTCATCAATCAACCAAATGATAATACTCAAATCATCTAAGCAATTGTCTTACAAGAAAGTAGTAGGTTTGACATTAGTGACAAAAGAATGATTGAAACAAATATTCATACTTGTATTAATCTATTTTCAATAATAGTAACACTAAGTATGTTAATTAGGGAAACCCTTGAATGAAGGGAAAACCTCAGTGGGGATGGTACCCACAAAATGATGTACTAATATATAAATTCTTTGTAAGAGAATGGACTTTGTTAGGAGCCAATGAAATATATTTAGTACATCAGTCCCATTTAAGAGATTTTGAATCCCTATGAGGAGATTCCAACCTTATTAGCAGTTGTGCAAACCCTATTAGGAGTTGTAGAAGGAAAATGGACCCATTTTCCAAATAGATTCAAGGGAAATATTATCAAACTCATTATCCAACTAATCTCTTTATTATTTATTTTAGAATAATAGAAATGAAACTTATCTCAGCAATAAAAAAAATCTCTCTTTCCTCTTACCTGGTCTCTTTTGTGCCAAAAAATTTATCAGATCTCAATACCAAACCTGCAAACTTACATCGCAATGATCCCTTTGATCGATTACTCACATTTACAATTCTTCTTCTTTTATTACATTCAAAATCACTTACACACATTTCATCACAAGGAAAATAAATTTCCTTTATACCATGTCCTCAAAATAATTCATTGAGTTAGCCTTGAAGCTTTCCCAATTAGTATTATATAAGACTTCAAGAATATAATACAATACATTACATCATTTCATAATTACAAAACACTGTCGGCTCACAATCTTCAAAATTTATCACTCGTGAGATCGTAGACTTTGCAAACTCAGTAATGTCATCATCTGAAAGTTTTTTTGTCTTTGTCTAGCTATTCTTAGGTAGACTTTGTCCTTGTTAGGAAATATAATCCAATTACTAGAAACCACTTCTCTTGAACTCTTCCTACTATCTTCTATAAATCACAAATAACTCTTACCAGTCTTTGAATGTATCATACACTTTCCCCCATTGACATCAATCTTCTCTTCATAACTCTCCCCATTCTTAGAATATCACAAATAAATCTCATCAATCTTTGAATTTCTCACACATTTTCCCCCATTGACATCAATCTTCTCTTCATAACTCTCCTCCATTCTCAGGATATTTTTTCCCATTCTCAATAAATACTCTTCATGTACTTTCTCTCCCTCATTTAAATCAATGAAAAAGGCATCATTATGTCAATCTACTACTTAATTCCTTCAACCAACTCAAGTGTCCAAAGACACTAGTCAATACCAGCCACCAAGAGTCCTTTATGACTCAACTTAAACGCATATACTCCATCATAAAGCAAGCATCAACATTCACTCTAGATGAACAATAATGATCTATGCCACTTGATCAAGGCAATCTTTGCATCGTCTACTATGAAGTAGGTAGGGGCATAACCCCAAGAATACCTTGCAAATACTCAAAATATCTTAAGGAAAATGCTTTGTAAAAATATCTATAATTTTTTCCTTTATATTAACAAACTCTAATTTGATCTCTATCTCTACAACTTTCTCTCTCAAAACATGATACTTAATTGATATGTATTTTTTCTTAGAACATAACACATGACCATTAGACATACTCACTATACTTGTGTTATCAAAATGTATGATAACAAGTTCTAAAAACTGTATTCCAATATCCTTTAGCATATGTTTCATCCACATGATTTGATTGCAATTATTTACTACTACTACATACTCTACTTCTAGTGTACTATGTGAAATACAACCTTGTTTATTTTTTATCCAAGAAACCAATATTACTCCAAGGGAAAATTCTCCACTAGTTTTACTATTTCAATCATCCATATTGCATACCTAATCTGCATCAATATATGCACATAGAGTAAATTCATTTGATCTATCATATGATAACCAAAAAATAGGCATAACCTTCAAATATCTAAATATCCTCTTTACTATTACATAGTGTGATTCCTTAGGATCAACTTGAAATATTGCTACTATAACAACTTCATCTTCTATATCTAGTCTTGTGTGAGTTAGATATTGCAAATCTCTAATCATGGATTTGTACTTCTTCTACTCAACTATAGGTGTCTCATCTTTTCTAGATGGCTTGTGAAAAGTTATCATATGTGTACCAATAATATTACAACTTTCTACGAAAAATATCTTCAATAAGTTTTTCAAATACTTAATCCATGATACGAAAATACCATCACTATTCTACACAATCTGCAAAGCCAAGAAGTATTTCATCTCACCATTCATGCTCATATCAAACTCAGTCTTTGTTTCATTCAAAATTTTTCCACTTGCTTCATCATCAGCTCCAAAGATTATATCATCCACAAATATCAAAATAATCAATAAGCCATTCTCAATTTCTTTCAAATATAAGTTACTATTTGCAATATTTTTAGCAAATCCCAAATTTTCCAAATACTTATCCAACCTCACATACTAGGTTCTAGGTGCTTGCTTTAGTCCATAGACTATTTTAGGCAATCCTTCATGTTCCTCAATGTAGACTCCTATAAGTTATCCATTGAGAAATGCTGACTTCACATCCATCTGATACACTTTGAACTTCTTATTTATTGTATAAGTCAAGAATATTCACATTAATTCAATTCTAGCTATAGGTGCAAATGTCTCTTCATAGTTTATACCTTCTTGTTGTAAATGTCCTTTTCATACTAGTCTTTCTTTGTAACTCACAACTTCACCTTGTTTATTCATCTTATTTCTAAAAACCCACTTAGTTCCTATCACATTTTTGTCATTAGGTCTAGGGACCAATTCCCATGTCCATTCTTCACTATCTAATTTAGTTCTTCCTTCATTACTTGAATCCAATGATCATCCTTGCATGCTTCATCTGCACTCTTTGGTTCAACTTGAGAAATCAAAAACACCTCTTCATGTACTCTCTTTTTTATCATAACTCCTTGGTATTTTCTTCCAATAATTTTATCAACAATGTGATTCTTTGTCAAATTCTTGTTTGGTGTTGGTGTTACTATCTCAACTCTTACTTCTAGTGTGCAATTAGATCTTGGTTCTTCTCTTTGTTCCATAATTTGTATATCATTCTACAATTCCACATTAGTCTCATAAAAAAACTCAACATTCTCTTGGTTAGCCTCTTCATAAAAATTATAATCATCAATGATAGTTACTAAAGCTATCTCTTCTATTACTTCCTCTTTCTCAACCAATTGAAGCTCATCATCTTCATCATCACTATCACTCAATAATTATTCTGATATGTATAAAAGTTCTCATCATAAAATAGAAAATCCTTATGCATTCTTGACTTTTGAGGCTTTCTAGTCTTCTTTACTCTCTTAGGATAATTTGCATGAAAAATGACCAAATTCTTTACATGTACAACAAACAAAAAATGTCATACCTTCATCTTTCTTCTCATCTTCCCCTTTCCAACTATCATAGTTAACTCCATTACACTTTGGAACTTTCTTTTTAAAATGAATTTCCATAGATCTCCTTAAGTTGTTAAGATTTACCTTCAAGGACCTGATGCTCTTATACCAATTGTTAGAAAGTAAAGTCCACAAAGATAATTGAGAGGGGGGAGGGGTAAATTAGTTATCTAATCAATAATTTCTTTTATCAACCTTATTAAATCTCAAACATGTGATCAATATTAATAGAAACCATAAGAAGATACATATACACAATAACACTAGATATGTTAACTAGGGAACCCCTTGATCATGGGGAAAACCCTAGTGGGGATGGTACCCATAAAATGATGTACTAATACATAAATTACTTGTAAGAGGATATAATCTATTAGTAGCTAATGAAATAAATTCAATACATATTAGTCCTTGTTAGGAGACTTTGAATCCTTGTGAGGAGATTCCAACCATGTTAGGAGTCACACCAACTCTGTTAGATTAAAGAACACTAAACTCACTATCCAAATGACCTTTGTATTTTACTTTCAAAATAATAGAAACACAAATCAAACTCTTGCTCTATCCTCTTACCATGCTTCTTCCATAGAAAAACACTTATCAGGTCTCATTAAAAAAATTGCAAGCTTGCATCATAATTATCCCTTTGATTGCTTACTCACATTTAAAAATCTTCTTCTTTTATCGCATTCATAATCACTTATATACATTTCATCAAAAGGAAACTAACTTCCCTTTATACCATGCCCTCAAATTAATTCATTGAGTTAGCCTTGAGTCTTTCCCAATTACAATTATAATAGGATCTCATTAAGATAATACAATACATTACATCATTTTATAATTACAAAACACTATTAGCTTGCAATCTTCAAAATTTATCACACATGTGACCTTGGACTTTGTACGCTTTCTAACATCATCATCAAAATAATTTTTGTATCTATCTAACTATGCTTAACCATATTCTATCCCTATTAGGAAATATAATCCAATTATCATAAATCTCTTCTCAAGAGCTCTATCTACAAACTATCTTCTGTAAATCATAAATAACTCTCACTAGTCTACATCAACTTAACTACTAAATTAAGATACATTGTAGAACATGTCCCAAATTGTGCTTGACCTAACCTTTGTATGTGGCTCTACCAATCTTCTTAGTATGTTGACATCAACAAAAAACATAATAATGAATACAACACATAGTCATGCTACCAATATCTCCAATGCTTTAGTAATTCTAGAATACTCCTCCAAAGGAATATCATTATCATTTATGCTAATAATCTCTTCCTTTGGCATTGATGCCAAAATAGATGAAAAATATCTAAGTTTCAAGAATACCAAATACAACATTGTTATTGCTACTCTTATCTTTTCAAATACTCTTCGTCAAACAAATCTGAAACTCTTAGGAATAATTGCTACTCCTACTGATATACTTCTTGTATTTACATATCTTTCCCCCATTCTTTATGCTCATATTTCTCATGAACTTCCCCCATTGACATCAATATTCTCTTCATAACTCTCCCCTATTCTTAGAAGATTATTTAGCATTCTCAAGAGATTCTTTTCATGTACTTTCTCTCCCCCATTGACATCAATGACAAAGGAAAAATTATGTCAGTTTGATACTTAATATCTTCAACTAGCTCAAGTGTCCAAAGATATTATTCACGACTAGCTACCAAGAGTCCTTTATGACTCACCTTAAACATAGATACCCTAACATAAATGAAGCATCAGCATTCACTCCAAATGAACAATAGTGCTCTATACTACCAGAAAAATGTGATCTTTGCATCATCTACTCTAAAGTAGGAAGGGGCATAACCCAAAGTATATCTTGCAAATACTCAAATGTATCTTTAGGGAAAGGCTTTTTAAAAATATCCACAATTTTCTCCTTTGTATTAACATACTCTAATTTGATCTCTTTCTTTCTAAATTTTTCTCTCAAAACATCATACTTAATTGATATGTTCTTTGTCTTAGAATGTAACACAAGATTCTTAGACACACTCACTGTACTTGTGCTATCACAATGTATGACAATAGGTTCTAAAAACTCAGTCCATTGTCCTTCAACATTTGTTCCATCCACATGACCTTTTTGCAATTGTGTACTTATACTACATTCTTTACTTCTAGTGTACATTGTAAATACAATCTTGTTTCTTTCTTATCCAAGAAACTAGTCTTCCTCCCAGGAAAAATGCTCCACCAATTGTACTCTTTCAATCATCCATACTACCTGCCTAATTGGCATTAGTATATGCACATAGAGCAAAGTATTTTGATCTGTCATATCATAACCCAAAATTAGGTGTACCATTCAAATGTATGAATATCCTCGTTACTATTACATAGTATGATTCCTTAGGATCAACATGAAATATTTCTACTATACTAACTTCATCTTCTATATCTGGTCTTCTATGAGTCAACTATTACAAACCTCCAATCATGGATCTATACTTCTTCTTCTTAATTGTAGGTCTCTCATCTTTGCTAGATAACTTGTGACTAGTTATCATAGGTGTAAAAATAGGCTTACTATTTTCCAAGCTAAATCTCTTCAACAAGTCTTTCAAATACTTAGTCTTTGATAGAAAAATACCATCACTATTCTGCACAATCTTCAAACCCAAGAAGTATTTTGTCTCACCAATCATGCTCATCTCAAATTAATTCTTCATTTCACTAGAATTTTTTTCACTTGATTCATTACCATCTCCAAAGATTATATCATCCACAAATATCACAATAATCAATAAGTCATTCTCAATTTCTTTCAAATATAAGTTACTATTTGCAATACCTTTGGAAAATCCCAATTTTTCTAAATACTTATCCAATGTCACATACTAGGTTCCAAGTGCTAGCTTTAGTCCATACCCTTTCTTCTTCAACTTGCATACCATATCTCCTTGTTCTATCAAAGGAAACCCTTCAGGATTCTCAATGTATACTTCTTCAAGTTCTCCATTCAGGAATGTTGACTTCACATGATCCATCTAATACACTTTGAACTTCTTATTTGCTATATAAGCCAATAGCATTCTCACTGCTTCAATTTAGGCAATAGGTGCAAATTTCATCCTAGAATTTTTTGTCTATCTCATTAAAAAACTCAACATCCTTTTGGTTAGCCTCTTCATCAAAATTATAATCATCAACAATAGTTACTAAAGCTATCCCTTCTATTACTTCCTCTTTCTCAACCAATCCAAGCTCATCATCACTATCATTCAAGAATTGTTCTAATCTTGAATAAAATTTCTCATCATCAAAAAGAAAATCCTTAGGAATTCTTGAGTTATAAGGCTTTCTATTCTTCTTTACTCTCTTGGAAATTTGCATGAAAAATGACCAAATTCTTTACATATCCAATAAACCAAAAAAATTATACATTCATCTTGCTTCTCTTCTTCCACTTTTCAACTATCATAGTTAACTCCATCAAACTTTTGACCTTAATTTTTTAAATGACTCACCATGTAATTCTTTAAGCTATTAACATTTTCCTTCAAGGACTTGATGCTCTAATACCAATTGTTTGAAAGTAAAGTCCACCAAGATAACTGAGAAAGGGTGGGGGGCTATGGTGAATTAGTTATTTGATCAAAAAAAAATTATACAACTGATTAAATATTAAACATGTGATCAATATTGACTAAAACCATAAGAAGATACACATACTTAATAATACTAGACATTTTAATTAGACAAACCCTTGATTAGAGGGAAAACCCTAGTGGGGATGGTACCCAAAAAATGATGTACTAATATATAAATTCCTTGTAAGATAATGAAATCTATCAGGATCCAATGAAATACATATCAATCCCTATCAAGATACTTTGAATCCCTATGAGGATATTCTAACCCTATTAGCAGTCGTGCCAATCATATTAGGAGTTTTAGAAGGTAAATAGACCCACTGTCTAAACAAATTCAGGGGAAATATTACCAAAATCATTGTCCAACTAGCCTCTATATTATTCCTTTCATAATAATAAACATGAATAATAGAAATAAAATTGATCTCATCAACTCAAAATGTTGCTATATCCTCTTACTATGCCTCTTCTACACCAACACACTTATAAAGATCATTGTACCAGGTCAACAAACTCACATCACAATGATCACTTTGATCGCTTACCCACATTTACCAATCTTCTTCTTTTATCACATTTACCATCACTTACACACATTTCATCATAAGGAAAATAAATTTCCTTTATACCATTTCCTCAAAATAATTCATTGAGTTGGTCTAAGGCTTTCCCAATTACAATTATAATAGGACATCATGAAGATAATATAATTCATTACATCATTTCATAATTACAAAATGCTTGTTGGAAATATATATGGTAGGATAAGTTACTAAGAGGGGAGGGGTGAATCAGTAACCAATAAAACTTAATCTTTAATTACCAATTATTTCTTTCATATGTATTTTGATCTAATTGCATGCATGAGAGACTGAAAACATTAAAACATTTATAATACTTTGACACACTATATGGTGACCCAAAGACCTTCCAAATAGAAAGTAAAATTGGGGTCGGGATAATACCCACAAGCTTTAGTCCTACAATATAACATTGTCCTATTAAGGCTTACAATGATCAACTTTGATGATCTTCACTATTAGGAGCAATAAGGACTGTTAGGTCCACCTTGTGAAAGGATTTACAAATTTGCATCATACTCATTTCATATCTCTCTTTGGATGTGATACAATTCATTACATATATACCAATCCAAATTACAAATTAACAAAGTTGACTAGAATACAAGTTTACACAAAATACACAAAGTTGGTCCAACTATAGGAACTCGAGTTCTAAAGAATAGATTGGTGACGTTTTGATACTTGGCATCCACTATCAATGCTTGGCATTTTCATGCACTTAATAGATGTAGAAGCTTAGTCTATACTGATCAATTCCAATTAGTCTAAACTTGGTCTACACTAGTGACTCAATGAATACTATGAAACTCAACATATAAACTAAATCACTTGATTCACACTGCATAGCTTAGTCAATGCTATTACTATGAGCTTAGTATAAACTAAATCACTTGGTTGACACTAAGTGGCCCGGTCAACACTAGATTCACATCACTAAAACTACGAACTTGATAACCACTGTAGCACTTAACTTTTATTGAGAAACTTGGTAAACACTATGAAGCTTGGTTTACATTGATAATCACCAACTTGGTAGAAATTGCTCAGCGTAACCTAAATACTGGTCTTAAAATTTGGTAGCAACTATAGAACTTAGTAGAGTCTAAATTACTTGGTTCATACTACTAACTTTACAAAATGCTTGGTAGATACTTACTATCTAAATAAGTGTGTGTGTCACTAATAAATGAACTTGATTAAAATATTAAAAATCTCCCCCTTTGGCATTAGTGACAAAAAAACTTATCAATCAAAACTAAATTCTCAAAAGGTTCCAAAAACAATCTTCATTTTTCATTCTATGTCTTCAACTCAGTAGAGTACTCTATTTTTTGTATTTTAAAAATTGCTTTTGTAAGATATATGTCTCTAAATATGTTTACATGTATATGTATCATAGTATGATATTATGATGCTCCCCTATACATATATATACAATATTATATACATCTTCTCATCTTCTCCCCTTTATAATATAATTTACATGTTATATAGATTTACATCTTCTCCCCCTTTACATATGTTATATACATTTTCTCCACCTTTTTGACATAAATTCCAAAGGTGTATTCTATATAGTAATACCAAAATGTGACAAGAAATCAAAATGTACCTTGAGAATCAATGCCATTGTCTTGTCTAAATTTTCTTTCAACACCCTACTTGTGTGCAATGCAATCTGAACTTCTATTGATAGTTCTATCATGTGATCAGAAATAGAGAAGTTGTTATCATGGATGAGAGTTTTAGAATGTGAAATATGTTTCTGTAATGCATCCACGTTAAGGAGAATCATGCCTTTTATATCTACTAGTGTATCTTATCCTAGCTTCTTCCCTTAGCAATTTTGCCTACATATCAGTTAGAAATTTGATCTTTGTATAGTGAGCAGAGCTATAGCTTGGGTCAAGTGATAGTTGATGTGCACTTGCCTTCAAATCTTCATCAATCGTGGAAAGTTTTTCTTTGATTTCCTTGGTGAAAATTGATGTGTCACAGAGTTTACTAAATAGAGAGGCTACATTGTTGCAAGAGGTTTCCAATGAGCCTAGAATAGTAGACAAGTCTACTTGTTGTATTGCAATCTTTAGTGCTACTAGCTCCAAAAATTTCTTCTCTACTCCCTATAACAATTTCTCTTGTCCATTCAAATCTTCATTGAATTTTTGGACTACTTCTACTAGTTGTACCTAAATTGGTTGAGAAGTGTCAACCCCAATGCTAAATGCTTCTGCAAGAATGTTCTCTGCATCTTCAAGCATTTGAAACTCTTTATTTCTTTCATCTTCAAGCCTCTATTTCTTAGCTTTCTTCTGTAGTAGCTCTCCTACTATGTGCATTTGAACAAGATTTAGATTGAAGATATCCCAATTTAGGATAACTATATTCTCATCAGGATCAATGTTTTCTTCCTTATCTTTGCCTTTGCTCAAAACTTTTGTACTCAATTGAGGCTTGGCCTCAACTATCTTAGTACTTATTATTTGTATGTTTAGAATAGAAACAATAATAGAAATAGAAGGACTGGTAGTAAAAGTAGATATAGCACTAACTGAAGAAATACCTTGATGCTGAGTGATGAAAACTAATGGAGGAGGAAGTGTTGATTGCTTTGTAGATGAAGTGCTTCTTACTTATGTCAATGAAGTACTAACTTGAATAGGTGTCGAGATTGGTTGAGTGTTTGGATTTTTAGTTTTTGACACAACCAACTTAGTAGTAGCTTTCTTTGAGCTCGATCTCTTCAATGTTTCACTAAGAGAATGAGGAAGTGAGGCTATGACCACTATCTTCTCAGGGTTAGTCTCCTTAATGTTCTGAACCTTAGGGTGATCTTCCTCAGTAGCTTCCTATTTCTATTCCTCATCATCTATATTATCATAATGTGTTACTTATTCATTATCAATTTTCTCTTCCTTGTCATGTTCACCATCATCTTCATCCCTATCACTAACATTAACAACAAAATCACTTTTTTTGTGAACATTATAAATGTTCTTCCATGTGGTGGTGGCATTCCTTATCACATGTTTAACGTAATTTATCAATATTAGACAAGTATTAAATCTCAAAGTAAGTTTCTCTTCATTCATTTTGATGGAATCTTTTACTTCTCTATCATTCAAGCTTGAGATGAGTTGCCTCAAGGTCTATTCATAAATATCTTTTACAATTTCCTTTGTATGCTCCCATCTTGGCTTAATTTTCTCTATTAGTTCATTGGGAACCTATTGTGCAAGTTGTTCTGGAGAGTATTTTCATTTTCCTAGCTTTGATACGATCATGTCTTCAACTTGCTACTTCTCCTCTACAATTATAGTTTCATACCTCAATGATCTGAAGTTTGTTATGTCGGCTCCTGAATCAATTTCTTTCAATCTTTCCTAAAATGTGGGTGAAGGCTTTTTGAAAATCACATCTCCTATTTCTTCACCTAGTTTCAATTTCTTTGTGGATGTCCTCCTTATAAACATTATAGTAGATTCCTTCGCAAATTTGGTTATAATAACCTTACCTTTCTTCTTTACAGGCTATTCTTCTTTTGACTTCTCTTCATCTTTTGCATCATCTTCCTCAATGTCATCTCCTTTACCTTCAGTCAATAGGAGAGTAGAGCTGGTTTGTTTCAATTTTTCTATTCTCTTCTTCCTTTTGTTGACCTCTTGAGGCAGTTTTATCTCAAGTTCAATTCTTTCTTTTGCTTCCTCATAGGTGCCAAAATATGCAACCTTTGGATCAACTGGCTCATTTAATAATGCTTCAATAATATCCTTGCTTTCATCTATATTAACCTCATAACCTAGAGATTTAACCCATACAATTCTTAGTCTTACTGCTTGTATATACACTTTATCACAATCAACCATGAAACAAATATCATCTTTGTAGTCTTCAACAAGTTTCTTTGGTATCTTGAATCTATTATCCATCTTGTCCCTAAATGCATCAAAATAGTTATCCATTATACTGACATAGCTTTCTCCCATTTTTGCTATATAGTCATTGATTTGGTAAAGAACTAGTACATCTTTTCTCCATACAACTATACCTTTTGATAGGAATAAATTTTGCACAAAGAAAAATAAACAATTTAAGAGTGAACCAAACTTACAAGGGTTATTCATTGAAGTTCTGGTACTTTCCATATTTTTGTTGAACCAATTCAACTATCATGCCCAAAATATAAGGGCAAAACATACACACAATTTTTTATTATATTTTTTTATAAGAATAATAATAAGGTTCTCAAGGTTTAAGAGTTTGATTTGCAAGAATACATCTACTATGTTCATCTTAAGTTTATGCTCGTGAGAAGAAATACATTGATAAAGTTAAATTCTCATTATTAAATTAGTATCAACATTTGGTTCATCATTACATTAAGATTTCAAGAATATAAATGAAATTATTCGAACAACAATATAAATTGGTCTTAAATTTAACTACGCAAAACAAATTTCATTATCATATCGATCTAACATAACTTGTTATGTCTACAACATAATGATTAACGTTCTTAACAATTAAACTAAATTCACATTTAATCAAATTTCTACTAAACATTAATTAAGAGTGTAACATTTATCGATTCCAAAAAGAATGTCACTAACTACACTTTACTAATCTAATCATGATACTATGATACATGAACCTAAACATTATTATCAATTATACTATCTTTGTTTTAATTTCAAAATTATCTCCTATGTTCTCATAACAATCTAATTTATATTAATCTATTATTTACAATTAAAATTAAGACTAGAATTAATTCAAATAAATCTATAAGTTAAGCTAAGCTTCATTCAAAACTATTATAAATTTAAGTCCAATATTAAGGTGTCAATATTACGATTAATCTAACTAATTCAAAATAGTATAAAACTAATTAATAAAACACTAAAATTATTTTATTTAAAATATAAAAATTTCAAATTAAAACTATTAAATTAGAACTAATAATTAATCTAACAACTAAGTCTCTATTCTATACTAACATCTACACTTATATATAACTATTATGTCACTCCCTAAATTACATACTAAACTAATAAATAAATTAATGCCATTCCTATTAAAATTAACATACATCTAAATCCTAACTAACATCTACCAAACTATACATGCTAACTAATTCTAACAACTATACTAACAATAAATAATATTAATAGCTACTAACCTAAGAACCCCTATCCTAAAACCAACCAACCCCCCCCTCTACATAGGCCCAATGGCCTGACCACACAAGTGGCCCCGACGTACTTCCCTATGGGCAGTGCGTTGGTCAAAGTTTGTGGTGCGCAGACTGTCTCCTCCCCTTGCGTGCGCATAGGATCAAGCACATCGGGAATGAATATGGGGGGGTTTTAATTATTAAGAGTTCAACTTTTTTTTTTTTTTTTAAAAACAAACTTCCTTGCTCCCCTCTTTGAAGTGATAGGGTCATCAGGTCGTCAGGTCATCAGTACCCATTCTGGCAGGTAGTTGGGATTGCCCACACCTAGCCCTTAAATGGGAAGTAGAAAAGAAGTAAGAGAATGGGGGGAGTAGTGAGTAAGTGGGTAAAATTGATTTAAAAAAAAAAATTTAGATGCATAGATATAATGGCCTACGTACCTTGCCCATTCCTATGCAACTTGGAGTTTAATGCCAAAAGTTTTATGGTTGAGAGGAGGCAATAAGAAAGGCATTAACATATGCATAAGATATTTTATTTGATTTATATTATTCAAAGAATTAGCAATAATTTTAGTTGAGATTTAAAGGGGAAGAACTCAAAGAATATTCTCTATGACTTGGGGGAATTAAAATTTTCCCCATACATTTTTCAAAGAGATTTTTACTTTTGGGAATGCACATTTTTCTTTGAAGCCAATTTTTTGTCTAAGTGTTGACATGTTTTTCTTGCTTTACTTTTATGTTTTATAATTCATCATATATCAAAGGTATATGAACCTTTTCTTTTGAATTCAAGGAGATGCAAAATTTCATAATCTAATTTGATTTTATCACTTATATAATTTAACACATAGAGGAATGAATTTGTTGTTCACAATATAGGATTGTTCATTTCCTCTTAATACATATAACATTGAATTGGAAACTTCAACACATCTAATTTACTCTTCCTTAACATATTTGAAACAAACTTGAAATTCATAATTCAATAACATTATCCATTAATCTATTTTCTCACATACATATGCATAGTTTGAAAACACATAAGAGAAATGCAAGGAGGCTTCCAAAATCTTTTTTCTTTCTCCATTATTCAACCTGGTTCAAGGCTCCATCAGGAAAGAACCAATAAGAAAACCCGATGTCCTTGCCAATACATCAAAATTCAAATACAATTTACATAAATTCAAATACATTTTACAAAATATTACAATTCAAATGAAATCTCTTATAAAACCTTGACAAGTGCTTTCTTCCAATATCTTCAATTCTTCAAGGAAAACAAGGAGAAGATAAGAGCTGACTTGGGGTGAAACATCACAACATCAAAACAATTCAAGCATACACCCAAACCCAATTTTACACAACAGGTCCAAACATAGAACCTGACTAGGGGAAAGGTGGATTTTTCCAATGGGAGACGTCAATCACCATACCATAACATAGCCCTTTCGGGGCTAAAAGTTCAAGAACTTATATTCTTCTACAAGGCCCTTTCGAGGCTATTTCCACAAGGATTTTCATTCCTTTCCATATTCAAGAATTCACAATATCAAACAAGGTACGTGATGACAAGTAGGGGCCCATACACCCTACCCTCTTTCCCTCCTCTCACCATGAGAGGAGACTCTGCACCATTGAGGTCCAACTAAGGCCCTTTCCCCGTACATGGCCACTTCATCCCTATCCAAGGGTGAGTAATTCCAAAAAAATCCCCATGAAATCCCCTCAAAAACAAAAACTCAAGACAAGCATGAGAATACATCAAGAACAAGATAAGATCCCTCCAAATCAAACCAACACACAAGAAAGCAATACAAAGAACAACTCAATGCCTTATACATGATTCAAGCATGGAAAACATGAAGAAAAAATCCAAAAGGGTGAAGAACTCCTACCTTCACATAATGTTATGGTAAAATGATAAGTTGAGAAGAGCTTTTCCCTTTTCTTCCTTCAATCTTCAAACTTTCTCCAAAACTAGAGATTGGGTAACAACTCCAAAACTACTCCAAATTTCTTCTAAGTATGATCCTTAACTCAACTAGACTTCAAGTAAACTCAAGATGGAGTTTTGAGTCCAACTCAAGTAGAAGACAATCAATTTTCGCATTCAACTAAAAGTAGGGTTTTTGAGTGACCCTAAAAGCCAACCAAGGAGGCTAAAGGGGTGGAAAGTACTCCCCACCCATACCCTTACCCCTAGGGAACTTAAATTTAATGTTTTTAGGCCTTAAAGACTTAATAGAACCCAAAAAAAGCTAGAAGGGTTTTAAACTATATAACAACCTTCAAAGAAAAACAATGCAAAAATAGCACAAATTAACAAGGGGTTTTAGTTCCATCTTTCCATTGGGTTTTCTGGCTAAATTTCCTACACACTCATTGCTCACATTAGTAGGTTCAAGAAATCACATGCATTATGTAAATTA
The DNA here is from genome assembly GCA_028749045.1 of Cupressus sempervirens. Classification (NCBI taxonomy): domain Eukaryota; kingdom Viridiplantae; phylum Streptophyta; class Pinopsida; order Cupressales; family Cupressaceae; genus Cupressus; species Cupressus sempervirens. Next base: position 870,296,382 of record CM053792.1, on the reverse strand, counting down.
TGTATTAGAAAAATCATATCAATTAAAACATCCATTTTCTAATAATCAATTGTTTATCTAATTCTACTCATATTTCTGACCACTAGAATTGCATAATCAAAGTGTTAGTTTTGCATTCATTTACTTTATCATCATACATTTTTGTAAAGCATTAAATGATGAAATCAAATATCTACAAGTAAAGCATCACACATCATAAATAACATAATAATGTTCTGACATATCGAGTCATGAATATCAAAAATAATAATGTATCATCGATACTAGGATGGGTCGAGGTGAGGTCTCACATCAACATCAACTTGGCAAGATCAAATGACACGTTGTTCTTGATCACTTTGAACATGAGATCCATTGCTTCACATGATACATTGTTTAGACAATTGGAGTTTTATATCTTATGTGCAATGATATGTATTCCAAACTTCAGTTCCATATCAGTAACACAACTAATCTTCATACCCCTTCCATCCCATTTGGGAAGGGTTTTCTTCTCCAATTCTACCCAACTTAGGGTTTTAGTCATTTTTTCCTTGGTTAACATTGGAAGACCTATGATCCTATGGATAAATTTCTTTATTATCATAATAGGTTGCTCCAACCATAACTGCCTATTATACACATGGCTAATGATAAATATTATCCATTTAACCTAAAAATCTTGTATCATATGTGGAATGTGAGTCAAACCCTTTACTTCTAGGTGTTGATACTCCAGTTTTAACATACCATTCACACACAATTTCTCCAAAATTTCATCCATTTCTAGGGTTCCTATGTCTTGGATAGAACATAAAAAATGTGAATGAATATCATTAATCAACAATACCTTAGCCGGGATTTGAGATTAAGCTCCAATTGTATCTAGGGTTTCTATAATAATTGGACCAAGCTTTAAATATGGTGTTTTCCATGCAACACCTTGAACCGACATCTCTAACCCTTTCATTTTTTTGCTACTTGAAGATGCCATTGCTAGGTATAGTTTTCAAAAACACATAATTCTTTAATAGTAATTTGCACATATCACTTAGATGAAGTAAAATTGCTCTTTGCAAATAGCTCTTGAAAGTTCACTGTGACAAATGAATTCAGTTTTTCCCTTTTTAAAAAATTTTACCTTTCAATTACCATAAATGCCTATGATAGACTATCTTGCACTCGACTTGCATTGATTTCTCAATAGAGTCACCCATGACTTAGTATCCACATAATAATTTGGTAACTCTCAATCTTGCTTGGTAAGGTCTTGCAACTCAACTTCGCTTGGTAATGACTAAAATTTCTTCAGACAGTCGGTGATCCCTTTGCATATTGAATGCTGATATGGATCTTTTCTTTCTAGCTAACTAGAATTGATGTAATATGTCTACCTCAGAATCCTAGTTTCAATTCTCCTTGTGGGAGATCAAATAGAAATGCTTGAGTCACCCAATTCTTGAGTGACATGTTCTCCATTGCTCAGACTTGCACTTTTAGAAGATTTTGGAATCTATTGCTATCCCATATACTTTATGATATTATCAGCCTTGGCTTTCTTTTCATCTTCAATTCTTATAGTATCATACAGTTCTTGAAAAGATGAACAAGTTCTATACAAATAAAACATCTTCTAGTGGTGTCTTTTGTCCTCATGTGATGTTTTACATAATTCATTCCAATGTGTCCAAATTCTCTACAGTACTAACATCTACACCAAGTTTTATGGTCACAACCAAAAATAGCTTTTACAATATGTTTTGTTGGATTCAATATCTTAGTTTTGCACTCCAAATATTTATGCCCATGCTTCTTGTATTTGTGACATTTTCCTTGAAATTTAGGTTTCTCTTTGCATTCATTAGCTCTATGACTATGCTGATTATAGTTATAATATTTTCTATTGAACTTAGCTTTGCCTTTGCCATTGCTCCAACATTTTTTTGATGTATGACCTAACTTACCATAGTGACTACAAGTAGGTCTTTGATTCTTTTGATCTCCTTACTTAGATGACTCGCCTTCTTCTATATATCCAATTCCTACTTTTCCTCTTTGTCTTTATTAGATTTTCTCATTCAATTGATTCATGTCTGCTTGAGATTTCATCATCCTCTCATTGGTTTGTCTTTCAATGTTTAGAACATTCTACAATCTTTCATTCTCTAATCTTAGATTCATGATTTCTTCATTTGCATTGATAAGCTAATCAATGAAGTCTACCTATTGGAGGGATAAATGCTGAATTTCATTACTCTTACCTTCTAAGTCTTCTTTTATTTTATTTTTCTCTTCCATGACTTCACATGTAGTGCCTCTCCCATTTGACTTTTGTAAGTCGTCCTGATGGATGCAACCTTGATGATCTTTTGTTGTGATGAATCATGATTGTGACCCTGAGTGGTCTACACCGTTGAGGTGTTCGGATTTATGTTTCTTTATCAATTCCATTGATTATGCTTTTGAATGATCTTTGAGATTATGATGTGATTTTTGGTTCACTGAGGTTTGTGCCAGTGGTTACTAGGATCGATGTGGTATCATGAGGTTGTTCTATGATTACCCTAAGATGTGTGCAGAGATTGCATTGTGTACTATTACCATGCTACACTGGACTAGGTTCCTGTAGCAGTGGTTAGTCATGTTTGTGACTGTGTTTGCTTATGCATTTTAAGTGCCTTTTTTTAATGTTGTTTAATCAATCTTTATTAAATGCTTAAGTAATTAGAATGGATTATTCTAGTTGGATTCTTTGGTTATGTGCTATGGACATCTACCTTGTTATATTTCTGATTAGAGAGATATTTGTTACTCATGTTATGTTTTACATTTGAGATGACCTGAGGGTCAAATGTTACTCTTTGATTCCAGTATCATATATATTAGACTACTATGTTGTTCAATTAATCATATTGCATGATGATGCCATTTTGAGATGACAGTGTGTTTTATGATGTTATCTGGTTATCTGGTATTTGGACATACCTCTGATTTTGTTATGTGATGGATTTAATGCTATGGTTATTTACTTCATTCCTGCGTTGCTATGCCTTTTGCGAATGTGAGTGATGTAAATAGATTATTTTAATATAATTAAATAAATGGTTAAATTAGGTGATTTAATACATTTATTGCTTCAGCTATGTTATTATATGCAATTGCACTTGATCGTGTTGTTTAGTGTGCAGGATTTATATCCCTGGCAATGGCACATGGAGTTAGTGATTCAGCCGTTCATATTTTACCAATGTCATCCTTAAATGGTCGACGTATCCTTAATTAAATGTTTAAATTAAACCTTTCAGTGATTATTAAATCCAAACTCATTTGCATTATGTGATTAGACCAGTAAGCGTGTCTGTGCATTTAGAGGTTCTCATTGTCGCGAAAGTTGTTAAGGAGATTTATGTGTTTTTGGGTTTTCGGGCTTTTTAATTGATTTATTTTGAATTTTTGGCAACTTTGCCATAGATGAATTCCTATTTATAGGAATAGCCTATTTTCATTTGGGTTGATTCGGGGTTTAACTGGATTGGCTGGTTAAATGCCCTAATCGATTATTCACCTGAAAAGTGAATAAATATCCAAAAAAAGGAATTTAATTCCCCACTTCTCACTTTCAAATTGGAAAGTTGGAGAGTAAAACCCAAAATCCTTTTCATGAGGATTTACTATTTTGTTCGTTGTGGGAGCTACAGGCATGGGATCATCGCGAGGTTGGGCTCATTGGATCCAACTCGGGGAAACCTTGGATTGCCGTGATTTTCAGCTACTTCTGCGAGATATTTATTTTATGGTTTGGATTCCCGTTTCGCCCTTTTGGCTGTGAGGTAGGGCTTTTATGTTTTATTGTTTCTGCTCTATTTTTGCTTCTATTTTTAGTAGCCGTTTGTTTGGAGGCTAAGAACTAGTGTTCCCCTTCGTTTCTGTATGTTAGTTCTACCTGGTTGGGCGGGTATGAACATTTCCCTATTTTTTGGGATGAGGGTTTGGAGTTTTACACTGTTATGCTGGCTATTTTTGCATACGATGTCCGATTCCATTTATTTTTTGGATTTTTGGGGTTTTTGAACCCAAAGGCCAAATGGGTTTTAATTTTGAAGTTTTTCAATTTTTTTGGGGTTTTTACCTCGTTTTGCATGCCGCCCTATTTTCTCAGATTTTCTTGGCACAATGTGGGTCGTGGACCTAGATGATCCGTTTGGATATCAGTCAGACCACTATTGCACCTTTTGTTGCATTGGGATGCATGTTGCATCCGTACTCTCGACGTTGTGTTTGGTTGAGTGATTTTATACTTGTTATGGTTTCTTTTGGACCTTTGCTTTTGTTCGTAAACGCTAGGATTCATGTAGAATCCATACTCTCAAATTGAGGCCGGTTGAGTGAGTTCATGATGTTTGGTCTTGTTGCATCATTGGGATTCGTGTAGAATCCATACTCTTGAATTGAGGCCGATTGAGTGATTTAATGATGTATGGTTTTATTGGCTTTGGGATTCATGTAGAATTCGTCCTTCCCGTGTTGCTTTCAGTTGGGTGTTTTCCTTGCATTGTGTTCTCATTCCTGTCCTTGTGTTATGATCTTCGTGATGGTGGTGCACCACACACGAGTACGTGCGCATACATTTTTGGGTGACTTGCGAGGCCTGATCTTCTGTGGATTTGTTGGAAGTTATGATCATTGGGGTTGGGATGGGAGTATGCATGCCCACGGGCACTTGTCGTAGGATGAGCATGGGTAGGGTAGGGTAGCATATGGAGGGGGCTTCTATCTCGCAGCCCAGCGATCATGATGCCATGAGTATGGCTGAGAGGAGCTTGACTAAGTGATAATTAAAGAAAATGTGTGACTAGTAATAAAACTTAAGATAATAAAATGGTACTTTTGTGTATTGGCCTTCCATTGAGGGAGTTGAGCTACATGGTGTATTGGCCTTTCGTTGAGGGAGTTGAGCTACACAGATCTGAGCTTGGACTTTTCGATGCCAAGTGACTCTTCATGATGTCAGCCCCTACTTAGTAGCCTTTTGAGTGTCTGACCAGGACCTGTACTCCTCGCATTGTCATAGGTTCTTGGTTCAGCCATCATACTGTTTGGCGTGAGTGTTAGCCATGGATGTTGTGATTTTTTGTGTGTTTGTGGTTGGATCATTATCTCCATCAGCACGGCAGGTGTGGACCTATGGGTCCCACGTGGTTGGGAGGCGTAGCTACCTTCACCACTGCTAGGGACTGGTGTATAGAGATGATCTTTGTCCTAGTGCGACCATTGCTGAATGTTTTCACTTGGTACTTTGGGTTTCACAGTATGCTTTCTTGTGATTTATGCTTTCATTGGGATGCTTGTATATCATGTTTAGATGATGTTATTTTATTTGGCGCATTTTCTTATTATGATGATTAGCATATGATTAGATGATGTGATTTGCTTTAGTAGTATATCTGTTGCTTACTGTTGTTTAGCATGTGATAGGTGATGTTATCTACTGTAGGATTATCTTATGCGTTATCACTAGCATGTTAGATTTCCTTATGCTTATATTGTTGCATGTTTTTAGTAGTGATATCCCTATTACGACAGTACTGACGATTTGGTCGGTGTCTTAGGATGTTATGCGCAGGGGATGGCTAGGACCCACGATGGTCTTATGATGCTATTGATGGTTGGGAGGAACCACGTACTTAGTTTGGTTGTTTTGTTCCTGAGATGCATTTTTGTACATTGCGATGTTGCTTTTGTTCTCTGCAATGCTTATTTTCAGTGTGTTCTTTGCTGCTATAGTTTAGATGGTTTGGTGTTCTTCATTCTGTGTTGTTCCTGCATTCGAGTGTTCATTCCTCGAGCCTTGGTGGATCTGGTACTCCCTGGTGTGAAGGTTCTTTGCTATTTTTTGGTCCTTTTTGCTTCTGGGAGTGTTTTTGTGTTTCTATGGGCGACATTTGTTCAGCATTGTGCGACACTGATAAAGTATCACACGCCCATAGAAAGAATGTCGTACGATACTGTAAAGTATTGCATGCATTACTGGAGAAATTTTGTACGACATTGGAAGAGTGTCACACAACGTTATGAGAAATGTCATGCGATACTTTTCTAGTATCGCATGCCTTCTTGAGAAGTGTCGCACGTAGTAAGGGAGAAGTGTCGCCCTCCCTTAGTAAAAAGTGTCGCACGATTTTTGTGAAAAAACTACACGTGCCATCAGCAGGCACTTTTCTTCATGATTTGATCTTTTTGAGAGTGGTTTTGGATACCCTTTTGGGTGTTCTTCGAGCCTATGTTGTTGCATTTTGAATTCAGGAGGCTTCTTTTGAAATTCAATTTTTGGGTTTCTGTTGTAGTCTTTCGAGGTTTAAAATATATCATTTAAGTATAAGTTGATGTATATTTAATTCCTTCAACTTATACTTAAGATATATTTTAATATATGTGACAAATCATTTGAGATAGGTTTCAGACCTCTCAGAGATAAGTTATGGATTCTAGGAAATTTCAGGGCTTCAGAAATCTAGACTTAGCCAATTTTCAGGGCTTCAAAATTTCAGGCTTAGCCAAATTTTGGAATTCTACATTTTATCCCAGCTTGGTGTTTTGTTGATGAGTGGTCATTTCTTGTTCCCTCATCTTGTTGTGGTGGTTGTTGGCTTTTGTTTGGGTGTGTCAGTTGGGTAGTGACGTTTGGAGATTCGTTGGTTGTCGGGATTGTGTTGAAGTCTTCCGTTGCGATCATTGTGATCCCTGTATGATGTTGTCATGTGCATTCATACTTGTAAAAAAAAAATATCTTGGCTTGATTTGAATCCTTGTTTCCAAGGATCTCCGGGCGAGGCATTACATCACACAATCTTACTGACTAAATTTCTTGCTCTCTTTTCAGCTTTCTTACTTCTTCTTGAAGGTTACCATTCTTTTCTAATAGTTCTCTGATTGCTTCATTGGCTTCATCTGAATTACTCTCTAAATGAATCTCTTCAATTATTTCTTCAATGTAGAGTTTTTCATTCATCTATATTGCAAGATCTTTTCTTCTTTTCAAAGATTGAGAGAGTTTTCCCTTTTCTTTCTTAAGTTGCCCAATAGCCAAATCCAAATGTACCTTTTCATTGTCAATAGCCTTATCAAGTCTGAATACCTCTATTGCCTCTAATATTTGCTCAAGCTTTTAAACTTCTTCTTTGAGAACCACAAATCTCTGATACCAATTATTGGAAATATATATGATAAGATAAGTTACTGAGACGGGAGTGGTGAATTAGTAACCGATAAAACTCAATCTTTAATTACCAATAAATCCTTTCATGTGTATTCTAATCTAATTAAATGTATGAGAGACTGAAAGAATTAAAACATTTATAACACTTTGACACACTATGTGATGACCCAAAAACCTTCCAACTAGAAAGTAAAAATGGGGTTGGGGTGATACCCACAAGCTTTAGGACTGCATTATAAAGTTGGTCTATTAAGGCTTACAATGATCACTTTTGATGATCTACCCTATTAGGAACAATAAGGACTATTAGGTCCACCTTGTGAAATGATTTACAAACATAAAATCAAGCATGCACTTAGTAAAGAGATTTACAAAAGACTATTAAGTCTACCTTGTGAAAGGATTTAACTGATCCACTTGTTAGGATGAAATAGTGGTTGATCTCTGATCTACAACTTGGTTTGTTAAATGATATTCCTTGAGTGTAATGGTTATCTTGTTGTGATAGATAAGTCTTTGTTGCTCCTTATATTGATGTAGCCTTTTTAATTCACACTTCTTCTCTTATCAAATTTGCATCATACTCATGTCACATCTCTCTTTTGATGTGATACAATTCATTACATATATACCAATCCAAATTACAAATTAACTACAATACAAGTCTACACAAAATATAAAAAGTTTGCCCAATTGCAAGAACTTGAGTTCTAAAGACTAGCTTGGTGAGATTTTGATACTTGAAATCCACTATCAATGCTTGGCATCATCATGTACTCAGTAGACATAGAAGCTTAGTCCATACTGATCACTTGCAAGTAGTCTGAACTTGGTTTGCACTAGTGACTCAGTGAATATTGCAAAAGTCATCATATAAATTGAATCACTTGATTCACACTGCATAACTCGGTCAATGCTGTTACTATGAGCTCGATATAAACTAAATCACTTGGTCTGATCAATAAAATTTTTATAAACCTTATTAAATTTTAAACATGTGATCAATATTAACTAAAACCATAAGAAGATACACATACTCAATAATACTAGACATGTTAACTAGGGAAACCCTTGATTAGAGGGAAAACATGAGTGGGGATGGTACCCACAAAATGATGTACTAATATATAAATTCCTTGTATGAGAATGAACTCTATTAGGATGTAATGAAATACATATAAATCTTTATTAGGAGACTTTGAATACCTGCAAGGATATTCTTACCCTATTAGGAGTCATGCCAACCTATTAGGAGTTTTAGAAGGTAGATGAACCCATTATCCAAACAACTATGGGGGAAAGATCACCAAAATCACTGTCCAACTAACTTCTATATTATTCCTTTTAGAATAATAAAAAGGAATAATAGAAATAAAATTGATCTCATAAACTCAAAATCTTTCTATATCCTCTTGCCATGCCTCTTCTACAACAAAACACTTATAAGATCTCAATACTAGATCTATAAACTCACATCACAATGATCACTTTGATCACTTACTCACATTTACCAATCTTCTTATTTTATCACATTCACCATCACTTATACACATTTTATCATAAGGAAAATAAATTTCCTTTATACCATTTCCTAAAAATAATTCATTGATTTCATGTTGAGGCTTTCCCAATTACAATTATAATAGGACATCATTAAGATAATATAATTCATTACATCATTTCATAATTACAAAACACTACCATCTCATAATCTTCACAATTTCTCACGTGTGACCTCAAACTTTGTACATGCACTAACATCATCATCAAGATTTTTTTTGTCTCTATCTAACTATGCTTAACCAAATTCTATCCCTTTTAGGAAAAATAATCTAATTACTAGAAACTACTTCTCGGGAACATTTTCTACAAACTATCTTCTATAAATCAAAAATAAATCTCACTAGTCTTTGACTATCTATACATGCACTTAACTACTAAATTAGGACACAATGTAGAACATGTCCCCAAATGTTCTTGACCTAACGTTCACTCCTTCATCCATACAATCTCAATATTTATCTACTAGTCTACCAATCATGTCAGCACATTGAAACCAATGACAAACATAGTCTTGAATGCAACATACAGTCATGTTGTCAATCTCTCCAATGCTCTAGTAAGGCTAGGATAATCCCCCAAAGGAATATTGTTAGCATTCATGCTAAAAATCTCCCCCTCTAGCATTTATGGTAACATAGATGAAAAACATCTAAGTTCCAGGAATACCAAATACAACTTCTCTCCTGCTACTGCTGCTCTTATCTTTTCAAATAATCTTCATCAATCAAATCTAAAACTCTTAGGAACAACTATTTCTCCCATTGATATACTTCTCTTATTTACATATCTCTCCCCCATTCTATATGCTCATATTTCTAATGCACTTTCCCCATTGACAACAATCTTCTCTTCATAACTATCCTCCATTCTTAGGAGATGTTTTTCATGTACATTTTGTCCCCCATTGACATAAATGACAAAGGCATCATTATGTCAATCTACTAATTAATATGTTTAACTAGCTCGAGTGTCCAAAGACACTATCCAATATTGGCTACCAAGAGTCCTTTATGACTCAACTTAAATACAGATACTCTACCATAAAGGAGGCATCAACATTCAACATAGATGGACAATAATTCTCTATACCACTAGACTGATGTGATCTATGGATCATCTACTTTGAAGTAGATAGGGGCATAATCCCAAGAATACACTACAAACTCTCAAGTGTATGTTTAGGAAAAGGCTTCTTAAAAATATTTGCATTTTTTTCCTTCGTATTAACATACTCTAATTTGATCTCTTTCTCTAAAAATTTATCTCAAAACATGATACTTAATTGATATGTTCTTTCTCTTAGAATGTAACACATGATTCTTAGATATACTGATTGTACTTGTGTTATCACAATGTATGATAGCGGGTTTTGAAAACTCCATCCCAAATTTTATCAACATCTATTTCATCCACACAATCAGATTGCAATTTTTTACTACTACAACATACTCTTTCTCAAATGTACTCTGTGAAATACAATCTTGTTTCATTCTTAAACAAGAAACCAATCTTCCTCCAAGGAAAAATGTTCCACTAGTTGTACTCTTTCTATTATCCATGTTGCTTGCCTAATGCACATCAGTATATGCACATAGACTAAAGTCATTTGATATGTCATAAAATATCTAAATATCCTCTTTACTATTGCATAATATGATTCCCTAGGATCAACTTGAAATCTTGCTACTATACCAAATTCATTTTGTATATCTAGTCTTGTGTGATTCAAATATCACAAAGCTCCAATCATGTACTTGTACTTCTTCTGCTCAATTATCGGTGTCTCATATTTTTTAGATAACTTGTGACTTGTTATCATAGGTGTACCAATAGGCTTACAAATTTCCAAGCTAAATCTCATCAACAAGTCTTTCAAATACTTAGTCTATGACAAGAAAATACCATCACTAGTCTACACAATCTACAAACCCAAAAAGTATTTCATCTCACCAATCATGTTCATCTCAAATTCATTCTTAATTTCATTAACAAATTTTTCACTTGCTTCATCATCACTTCCTAAGATTATATCATCCACAAATATCACAATAATCAATAAGCCATTCTAACATTTCCATGATCTTATCATTATCCAACATATTCTTCCAATTTTGAAGTCTAGGTTTCTTTGAAAATTTATCACCTTCAAATAAATTTTGTAACTTAATCAAATTTTATTTGCAATGTGTTAGCCTTTTACCTCAACATACTTTGATTTTGGAAGAGATAACACTAATGCTTCTTTAGCATACATGTTATACATGAATATAAAATTTTCATCTTGAGAATGTGATTCTAAATACTTTTCTTCTATTAGAACCTTTCTTGCCCTTGTAACCAACCAGTAATCTTCTCCCCTGCATAGCAAGTGATTGTTTATCCCATCCTTCCACTTTTCATAGTTTACGGCATCAAATTTTAGACTTTCTCTCATGACTATAGTTAGGATCTCGTTAAGTTGTTAAAATTTCTCTTCAAGGACTTGATGTTCTCACCAATTGTTAGAAATTAAATTCCAGCAATATAATTGAGAGTTTGGGGGGCATGAATCAATCATTCAATTTAAATAACATAAATCAAATTTATCAAATCTGAAAAATATTTTAAAAATATATTATAACCACAAGATGATAAGCATGCGAAGTGGCATAAGATATGTTAACTAAGGAAAAAATTGATAAGAGAGAAAACCATGGTGGGAATGATGCCCACAAGATGATATACTAATATATAAAAAGTTCCTTGTGAAAGGATGTGACCTTGTTAGTAGTCAGTTCAATATGATTAGAAGATATGAGTTCCTATTAGGAGACTTTTGATATTTGTCTGAAGATTCCAACCCTATTAGGAGTTGATAAGAATTATGTTACTCCCCAATGTAATTATTTATCATTAGTGAAAAGGTATGTTGATGAATCAAGTAAGTGAAGAGCATAGATAGGTTAGTGAAGTAAGTAAATTTATTCAATAAAGACAAGAAAAAATAATTACCAAACACAAAGCAATGTAATCAATAATCAAAGATACTGAGAATAATCAAGATAAGAGTTATTACCGAGCAAGGAAAACATTACAACCAAATAGATTGATAGAGTTTACTAACTTACATAGAAAGAACATAAAAGTTTATAAATTTATAGAATACAATGTGATTGGTGTAAGGAAACTCAGGTGCGGAAACAACTTCCAACACTAATCTCATAAGGAAAGTATGATGAAAATCCTATTAAAATCTTCTACACTTACAGATTCAATATCATGTAAACAACAATATTGTAGCCAAACATGCATACAGAAAATAGACAGAGAAAGAAACACATAACACAAGGATTTGCTGGTGGGGAAAAACCTTTCAGTAAAACAACCCCACCCCTTTAGAACCTACACAATGTATTATCTTCAACACAAGGTTACAATACACTTGCAATGCAAGTTCAACATCAACAACAGAAGACTCCAGTAGCTACTCGCATTACCAACAATACACCTTTTTCACATTGCATCTCTTCGCAACCCTAAAAAATGCTTATAACATGCGCTTCACTTTAGGGCTACTACCAAAGATAAACTGTATTAGGGTTTTACCATTCTCCAAGAAAATAGGAATCCCAAATTTTTTTTATTGGGGTAGAGTGTACAGTACTCAAATATATTAGTTGCCACATGTCTTCACCTATCATTGAATCTTCCTAACATAGCTCTTACGTGTCATAGGAATCTGTCATAACCATTTTAGTCATGATCTCCTTATGCACAATTCAAGATGTTGACACATCAACATTATTTGCAAGAAATACATTTTACAAAACAAATAATAAGAATAGGAATTATACAAGGTTGAGAAACCTTATTCCTAACATTCTCCCACTTGTTGAACACCTTGTAAGAGAAACAAGAACATAACAGGAACTAACCGCTATAGGCCAAAAGGACCATAGACTCCAAACACCATCTGAACTTCTCAATACCCACTGGTTTCATTAATGCATCTACAACATTCTTCACAGTATCTACCTTTTCCAAATTTACCATTCCATCTTCCACCATATCTCTCACAAAGTGATACTGCACATCAATGTGCTTTGTTCTGGCATGGAAAGTTTGATTCTTTGCAAGGAAAATAGCACTCTGATTGTCACACCAAATAGTAATCTATTATGCATCAACACCAACATCAGAACACAATCTCTTAAGCCAAATGGCTTCCTTACAAGCATGAGTAGCAGCCATGTACTCAGCTTCTATAGTGGACAAAGCAACCACAGGTTGTCGCTTGCTCATCCAACTGATGGCACCACCAAACATATGTTAGAATTCTTTAGAATAACTGAGAGGTGGGGGGGGGGGGGGCATGAATCAGTTATTCAAGGTCCAAAATGCCCTATTAATACCTTTTTAATGAATCCATACCCTTTTCATCTATTCAAACTTAAATTAGTCATATAAGCAAATTACTATAAATTAACATGCAAAGATAAAACATTCAAGACCAACACATGACACAATGATTTACATGGAAATCTAATTTGGGAAAAACCACCAGCAACATGCTACTTGATTCTCACTCTTCTAAAGTGATGCCCTGTTAAAAGCCTACCCTGTTAAAGGCTTACAACACACTGTTAAATGTGACCTTGTTAGAGGATTTCACCAAACTGTTAGGAATGGGCCTGGTTAAAGGTCTTTAGAACATCCACTTGGAATGTCACCCTATTAAAGGATTTATCTAATGGATGTTAAACCAACCTAAGTCCATAGGATTTATTTTACTGTTATAATTGCTAGAAAGTAACGATAATGGTCTTTTGATCTGACATAACTTACAACATACTTTGTAGATTTCAGATCACTCTTTCAGTTCAATCCTTATCCTTGGCTTCAATCACTTCAGCTCTAACTGATTGTCTCCCTCTCAAGCTTCATCTCCTTGAGTCTTCCTACTCATTCTGCCAATGCAATCATCCTTGTGGTCATCTATCCAAACAGAGTACCTATGTTATCATCTCCTTAGCTTATTCTTCAGCATTTCATGCTTTTATGCTTGACCATGGCTCTCTCTCTCACTATCCCCTCTGTTCCACTCTCTTCCATTAACTCATGTCTTCTTATATACAAGTCTGATTTGCCTTTGCCGCTAAATTTTCCCTCTCTAATTTTAGGGTTTCAAAAATGGATTAGGTAGGATATAATGTATCTACCCCATATCTTGTTTTCTTCGCCAACTGTATCAAAAAAAATGTTCTACATGGTGTTCTATGCCACCAACTCATCATTCTTATCCTCCTTTAAATTCACAAATTTCTAGATAACAACTTTGTCAGCTTCTCTGACAAATCTTCAATTTTCTAAATAATGTAGCAACTTAGCATTATTGAGTTACTAGTGCTCGACACCTCTGTGTTACTCGGCATCATTGAGTTACTGGTGCTTGGCACCTCTGTGTTACTTGGCATCATTGAGTTACTGGTGCTCGGCACCTATACCTACTCGACACTTAGTTCTGCTTGGCACTTGAACTTCCTCGGCACTTGAACTTAGTTTGAGCTTTACAAAAGACTTAGCTAAAACCTTAGATCTTTGATATGTTTCAGTGTGCTCATTCTTTGTATCTTTTAGTATGTCATCCAATACACTGTTTCATTAATGGCTTGACTGATCCTTATACTTCATTACAACATCATAACTTCAACCTTTCTCTAGGTGTTCTAGTTACATCTTATTGATTGTCTCCACCTTGACAATCAACTAATTGATAGTATTTGGATCACTAAAGCAATTGTCATCCCTGCAAGTAGCAAGTTTGACATCAATGACAAAACAATGATTGAGGACATTCTTTACCAGTTTCATATATTATTCCAACAATTTTTCTTATGATCATTTCAATCATTTCCAACAATCTCCCTCTTTAGCATTGATGGCAAACCAAATCGATCAAGTAATCAATTCAGTTACCACCAAGATTGTATTGATTTGCTGCATTTTCACTACTGATCACATATATCTCCCTCTTGCTTTGCATTGATCAGTTTTCTGCATATTTCTCCCTCTTTGACATAAATGCCAAAGATGTAGCATCTTTATCATGCAAAATATAAGCTTTGGCTTCTTGTGGTCTTTCTCCCTTTGTCACCATGCTTGTGACTGATTTGGAGTTTCTATTCTTGTTGTCATCCTTTGCATCAACCTGTTAAATATTTCAATGATTTATTCCTGTTGATACAAGGCAACTTCCTTGTCACCTTAAACTACTTGAGTTAGGGGTATAACCCCCAGGTTGCCTCTAAGATATTCATAGGCATCCTTGGGCAATGGTTTGGTGAAGATATCTGCAGTTTGTTCCTTTGTGTGAATGTATTCCAACTTCACTTGTTTGTCTTCTACCAATTCTCTGACATAATGATACTTGATTGCAATGTGCTTGGTTTTTGCATGCATCACTGGATTTTTGGATATGTTTATAGCACTTGTATTGTCACAATACAATATCACCGATTTTGTTACTTCTTCTTTCATTCCATTCAATAAATGTGTGAGCCATACAATGTTTATACAATTGACTTTAGCTACCACATATTCTGATTCTGCAGTGGACTAGGATATACATGTTTGTTTCTTGCTAGTCTAGGTAACCAGCCTTTTGCCTAAAAATAATGCACCTCCACTTGTGCTTTTTCTGTCATCAATGTTTCCTCCCCAGTCTGCATCTGTATATGCGTTAAGTTCAAATTTTCCATTCTTTTTGTAGTATAGACCAAAATCATCAGTCCCTTTGAGATATCTCATTATTCTTTTTTACTGCTATTAGATGATTTTCTTTAGGATTAGCAGAGAACCTAGCCAATATTCCAACTACTAATGCTATGTCTAGTCTACTATGTACAACATATTGTAGTTTTCCAATCATGGATCTGTACATTGTTTGATTGACTTCAACTGACTCATCATTTTTGGATAGCTTATTCCCTATGGCCATTGGTGTGCTGATTGGTTTGGATTCCTCGAATCCAAATGTTTTAAGAATTTTTTTGATGTATTTTTATTGTGCAATAAATATTCCATGTTTGAGTTGATGAACTTGCAATCCAACAAAAAATTTGATTTCTCCAAACATAGACATTTCAAATTCATGTTTCATTTTTTCAGCAAAGCCTTTGCAAAGTACTTCCTTACCACCAAATACTATGTCATCCACAAAAATTTTAGATACAATAATGTCTTTACCTTCTTCAGCTTTGATGTACATGTTGCTGTTATCATCAATTCTTTCAAATCCAATTTGCACTAGATACTTGTGAAGTCTCTCATACCATGCTCTAGGTGCTTGTTTCAAACCATAGAGTGCTGTATGTAACTTACACACCATATCCCTATTGTTTTCATCAAAAAATCCTTCTGGTTGTTCAATGTAGACTTCTTCTTCTAGTATACCATTTAAGAAGGCAGATTTTACATCCATCTGATAGACTTTGAAATCTTTGTAGGCAGCATATGCAAGTAAAGTTCTTACTCCTTCCATTCTTGCAACAGGAGCGAATGTTTCTCCATAATCTATTCCTTCTTCTTGAGCATAACCCTTGCATACTAATCTGGCTTTATTTCTAATAATCTCACCATTCTCATCTAGTTTGTTTTTGAATACCCATTTGGTGCCAATCACATTCTTGTCAGTTGGTCTGGGAACCAAACTCCAAGTTTTTTTTTTTCTTATTTGATCAATTTCTTTTTCCATAGCTTTATACCAGTCACCATCTTGTAATGCACCGTATACTATCTTGGGTTTAGATTTGCTGATCAGACATGATTTATGTCTTAGTCTGTTCCTTGTCATTGGTCTTGCATCTTTGTCACCAATTATTTGTTCAGCATGGTGATGTCTTTTTACATATTTGGATAATCTTGGCTCTGTCCTTGTTTCCATGTTTGATCTTTCAGATTCAGGATCACTATGCTCTTCATTATCAGGTTGTTCTTCATCATGTATGCTATCTTCTAAATCGGATTGTGCATTTTCTTCATTCTGTAACTCGACCTCTGAATGCAGCTCGGCATTCACTAGTTGTGAATTAGCTAAAATTGACACTTGTTGTTGACTTTCAATTTGATTGAAATCATCCTCATCAGTAGTCATTCCTTTATAAGAATATACAAAGGTTCTGTATTCTTCCATTTTCTTTGGTTCTTCAGCTTGGACTTCTGTGTGGTCATCAAAGTGTGCATTTGCACTTTCCACAATTTTGTTAGTGTTAACATTCAAACACTTATATGCCTTACTTCTTGTGGAGTAACCAAGAAATATACCTTCATCATTTTTTGCATCAAATTTTTCATTTCTAACATTTTTTAAAGATAAAACATTTGCAACCAAATACTTTGAAATGTTTTACATTTGGTGAGTAACCATACCATAATTCAAAAGGTGTTGTATTTGTACCTTTCTTGACTTGTACTCGGTTCAATGTATGAATAGCTACACTTACAACTTCTCTCTAGTATTTTAGAGCAACATTCTTTTCCATCATTAATGTTCTGGCACAATCAATTATAGATCTGTTTCTTCTTTTAGCAATTCCATTCTGTGGGGGAGTTCTAGGAGCTAATGTCTGTCTTTTGATTGCATTGTCATTACAGAATATGTCAAATTCATTTGATGTAAATTCACCACCTCTATCTGATCTTAGACATTTCAAGCTTTTTCCAGTTTCCTTTTCAATTTTGGCCACATACCACTTAAACATTTGAAAAGCATCAGATTTTTGTTTTAAGAACATAACAGTCATCATCTTGGAATAGTCATCAACAAATAACATTATGTATTTATCTCCTCTATAGCTTTGTATTTCCATTGGACCACATAAGTCAATGTGAACTAACTCAAGTATCTCTTTAGATGTATACTTTTTGCTTTTGAAACTTGACTTTGTCATCTTTCCTAGCTGACATTGTTTACACATGATATTATCAGGCTTCTTCAATTTTGGTAGACCTCTGACTTTCTTCATTTTACTGATTTTGACCAGATTGTCAAAGTTGACATGACATAATCTTCTATGCCATAACCATTCATCATCAAATTTTGCAAATAGACAAGAAGCATCATCAAGGTAAAACAAATTACTCTTTGTTTGATCACCTTTTCCTATTAGTTTACCATCATTGTCATAGATTTTTGTAGTTTTGTTTTCAAATTCCACTTTGCAACCTATTGCCTAATTGTGAGACACTTAGTAAATTGTAGTTTAATCCTTCAACATAGTATGCATTGTCACATAAAATTTGGTCTATGAGCTTAATGGAACCTTTTCCTCTGATTTGACATGGAGCATCATTACCAAATCTAACACTATTTCCATCATACTGAGTAAAGTTAACAAACTTACTTTTGTCTCCTGTCATGTGATGTGAGCATCCACTGTCTATGATCCATCTATCATTCTATGCCACCAACTCATCATTCTTATCCTCCTTTTAATTCACAGATTTCTAGATAACAACTTTGTCAGCTTCGATTTGACGAATCTTCAATTTTCTAAATAATGCAGCAACTCGACATTATTGAGTTATTGGTGCTCGGCACCTCTGTGTTACTCGACATCATTGAGTTATTGGTGCTTGGCACCTCTGTGTTACTCGACATCATTGAGTTACTGGTGCTCGACACCTATACCTGCTCGACACTTAGTTCTGCTCAGCACTTGAACTTGCTTGGTACTTGAACTTAGTTTGAGCTTTACAAAAGACTTAGCTAAAACCTTAGATCTTTGATATGTTTCAGTGTGCTCATTCTTTGTATCTTTTAGTATTTCATCCAATACACTATTTCATTAATGGCTTGACTAATCCTTGTACTTCATTACAACATCATAACTTCAACCTTTCTCTAGGTGTTCTAGTTACATCTTATTGATTGCCTCCACCTTGACAATCAACTAATTGATAGTATTTGGATCACTAAAGCAATTGTCATCCCTACAAGAAGCAAGTTTGACATCAATGAAAAAAAAATGATTGAGGACATTCTTTACCAATTCCATATATTATTCCAACAATTGTTCTTATGATCATTTCAATCATTTCCAACAACATAGTAAACACATAAGCACTGGTGGATCTCCTGCGGTCAATATCACTTGCTTAATCTAAATCCACAAACCCATGAATACAAATTGAATGCAGAGATCTAGAAGAGTTACCATGATAACATATGGAGTAATCTGATGTACCTCTCAAATATTTGAATACTCACTTAACTGCATCCCAATGTATCGGTCCAGGATTAGCCATAAATTGACTTAGGACTCCCACTGCTTGGGCAATGTCTGGTCTAGTACAGACCATAGCATACATAAGATTGCCAACTGCACTAGCATAAGGTACTCTACTCATGTCCTCCACCTCACTAGGAGATTTTGGACAATCATCTACAGATAACTTTGTTCCCACAGGAATAGGAACACATAGTGGTCTATAATCTGCCATGTTGAACCTGTCCAACATAGAATTCACATACTTACTCTAACTCAACCAAAGTTTTTTGTTAGACCTATCTTTATTGATTTCCATACCCAAGATGTACCTAGCTGCCCCAAGATCTTTCATCTCAAACTATGCTAACAACTAAGATTTAAAATTAGAAATCATACCCTTACCCTTCCCAAATAGCAACATATCATCAACATATAATGCAATAATAAGAAGGCGATCATTTTCAATTCTAAAATAAACACAATGATCTGATTTCAATCTAACAAATCCAATTGACAACACAAAGGCATCAAACTTAAGGTACCACATCCTAGGAGATTGTTTCAAACCATATAGAGATTTCTTTAATTTGCAAACTAAGGATTCTTTACCTTTAACAATATAGTGCTCAGGCTGTGACATATAAATCTCTTCCTCCAAATCACCATGGAGGAAAGTTGTCTTCACATCCATCTGTTCTATCTCTAAATCATATGATGCAGAAAGAGATAACAAAAATATAATGGATGTCAACTTTGCAACATGAGAGAATATTTCACCATAATCTATTCCCTCTACCTGTGAATACCCCTTTGCAACCAATCTAGCTTTGTACCTTTCAACACTACCATCTACACAGAGTTTCTTCTTGAACACCCATTTACAGCCAACATATTTTCTCCCTTTAGGCAAAGGTACAAGGTCCCATGTTTTTTTCTTTCTAATGAAGCCATCTCATCATCCATAGCCTCAATCCAGGAACCTGCATCTTCCATTCCCAAAGCCTCTTTCACAGATCTAGGCTGATCAATGTTAGTAATCAAAGCAAAAGCACAACTGGAATCTAACATAGAATAACCAAAACTTTCTGTTTGCTTTCTTTCTCTTGCGTATCTCCTCAAGGGCTGAGGTTGAGGTTGTTCTTCCTCTTCTTCTGAACTATCAGAGCTAGAAGAGCTCTCCTCATCATTAGACCCAACATGGTCTCTCTGTTCAGTCTTCTCAGGGGTAGGAGGCAACTGAACAACGTCTTTTTCCTTTTCTTTTTCATCTGGTTGTAGCACAATAGGAGAAGATGTTAGCTCTCTAAAAATAACATTTTTTCTATACAACACCTTACTAGTCACAGGATCCCAAAGCTTGTATCCTTTCACACCAGCACTGTATCTGATGAAAATACATTTAACAACTTTTTTTCCAACTTAGATATTTTCTCCTTTGGAACATGTGCATAAGCTTCACAACCAAAAACATGAAAATGTCTAATTGAAGGCTTCTTACCAGACCACACCTCCATGGGTGTCTTACCAACAAGGGCTGATGTAGGAGATCTATTAACCAGATAGCAAGCAGTGGTCACAGCTTCGGCCAAAAACCTTTATTATAAACCAGCTCCACTAAGCATACTCCTAGCCTTCTCCATCAGTGTCCTATTCATTCTCTCTACAACTCCATTTTGCTATGGGGTATATGGAGTTTTCTTATGCCTCTTGATACCTTGTTCTTTATAGAACTGTTCAAACTCTGCTGAGCAAAACTTACCATCATTGTCAGTTCTCACACACTTAATCTTCTTACTAGTCTGATTCTGTACAAGGGCTTTAAATTCCTTGAATCGACTAAAGACTTGTGTCTTACTTTTAAGGAAATAAATCCATGTCCTTCTACTGTAATCATCTATGAAAGATACAAAAAATACAGACTTGGAGATTGAAGAAACTTTTACAGGACCAAATACATCAGAATGAATAAGATCCAAAACATTAGAAGATTTGTGAGAACTAGAGTAAAATTGAACATGATTTTGTTTACCATATACACAGTGTTTATAGAAGTTGAACTCAAGATCACAATCATTTAACCCCTCAACGAGATTTTTATTTTTTAGGGTTCTGAGACCCTTCTCACCAATGTGGCCAAATCTCATATGCCACAACATTGTCTTTTCTGCAAGAAGCTTTCCTTCCAAAGTGTTTGCACCCTTAGGTACACTTGTTGCACTACCATCAAAACCACTAACCACAATCTTCTTTACTGCTTGTTCAGATGGTGGAGATGAAGTGATAGTTGCTCTCTTCTTTGAAACAGAAGAACTATTACACTAAGAAATGTATGCATCAAGCTAAAACAAAGTACCTCTCCTAGTACCCTTAGCAAGTACCATAGCTCCTCTCATCATCTTACATCCATCTTTAGAAAAAACAACTTGCACACCTACATCATTTAGCATACTTATAGATAATAGGTTTCGTGCCAAACCAGGAATGTGCATAACTCCATTGATTCCCTTTACTCGTCCATCAGGAAATTTGATAGTGACCCTTCCACGTCCAACTATCTTTAGGCGAGAATCATCACCCAAGTACACCTTTCCACCATCAAACTCTTCATATGTTGAGAACCAGTTTTGATGAGAGGTCATGTGAAAAGATGCACCCGAGTCAACCAACCACACATCATCAGATGCATGGGCTGCCAAAGCTACGATGAATGCATCACCATATTCTTGAGATTTTTCAAAACCAGAATGTGAGGCTTTCTTCTTCTTCTTAGGCTCTTTACAGTCTTTACGGAAGTGCCCAATCTTATCACAGTTCCAACATTTTTCCTTGGACTTATTGAAAGTCTTTGACTTCCTACGGGATTTGGATCTACCCTTATTGTCATTTTTCTTCCCTCTTTCTGTGGATCTCCCATGAATAGCGAGGGCTTCTTTTTTCAAAACAGAAGCCTTTCTCTACATCTCCTCTGATAGCAGCAAAGACACCACATCATCCATTTTGAAGGTGACTAATGTGATTTCAAGAGCCATCACAAGATGGTCCCATGAATCCGGTAGAGAACACAACAGTGTGTAGCAATGATCCTCCTCCTCTAACTTGACACTAGCTAATGTCAACTATGCAGCCAGCAGATTAAGTGCATTTAAATGATTCATTAAGGATCCACCTTCCTCCATTCACAAAGAATACAACTTCTTCCTTAGGAACAACTTGTTCACCAAAGATTTGGCCTGATACACGGCCCCAAGTCTCTCCCACAAACTATATGTGGTTTTCTCATCTAGAACATTCAGAAGGACTGCATTGGTTAAATAGAGTCTTATGAGACCCTTAGCTTTATGATCTTTGATATCCCAATCTGCTTGAGCTATAGTTGCTGGTCTTGTAGCACTTGTAGTTGCTTTAAATTTCTCCACCTCCATTCTTCCATATGATGAACTCGCCATCTCAATCTATAAATAAGATTCAGGATGCTCTGCACAAGACTCCCACTCAACTTGAGATTAGCTCAAAAAACCCTGCCCAACAACTAGGATCAAAAGTTGATCAAGCTCTGATACCACTTGTAAGGAAACTTAGGTGCGAAAACAGCTTCCTACACTAATCTCATAAGGAAAGTATGATGCAAATCCTATTAAAATCTTCTACACTTACAGATTCAATATCATGTAAACAATAATATTGCAGCCAAACATGCATACAGAAAATAGACAGAGAAGGAACACATAACACAAGGATTTGCTGGTGGGGAAAAACCTTTTGGTAAAACAACCCCACCCCTTCAGAACCTGCACAATGTATTATCTTCAACACAAGGTTACAATACACTTGCAATGCAAGTTCAACATCAACAACAAAAGACTCTAGTAGCTACTCACAGTACCAACAATACACCTTTTTCGCATCGCATCTCTTTGTAACCCTAAAAAATGCTTATAACATGCACTTCACTTTAGGGCTACTCCCAAAGGTAAATCGCATTAGGGTTTTACCATTCTCTGAGAAAATAGGAACCCCAAAAAAATTTTCCTATTTGGGTAAAGTGTACAATACTCAAATATCTTAATTGCCACATGTCTTCACCTATCATTGAATCTTCCTAACATAGCTCTTACGTGTCATAGGAATCCATCATAACTGTTTTAGTCATGATCTCCTTATACACAATTCAAGATATCGACACATCAACATTATTTGCAAGAAATACATTTTACAAAACAAATAATAAGAATAGAAGTTATACAAGGTTGAGACACCTTATTCCTAACAATTGGGTCTTACCAAACAAGGAAATGATTACAAAGATAGAGGATAAATTTAGGTAAGATTTATTGGGAATGAAACATGACTTTATGGATCCCAAGGTAAAGTGTAAACCAATGAAAATGTAGTCAACATTTCTTAGAAGGATGGAATGAATATGGATCCTAGGTTTTATCATCTGAGCATTCTAGAAGAATCTTAACCCTAATTAGGTCAAGTACAAAGAAAGTTACATGATTTATATATAAGGATGAACTAAAAAGAGATTATATGATGTGTGTGAGAAAGAATGAATGAGAAAAGAGAAGTGATACAATAGATAGTGCTACTGAGAGGTGGAAGTGACTGAATTTTTGGAGCTACAATTATTAAGAGCTTAATTGAATAATTTTTATATTTGTTAGAAATTATAGTCCACCAAGATAATTTAGGGGAGGGGGGCATGGGGGTAGGGGGGTGAATTAGTTATTTGATCAATATAAATTTTATCAACATTATTAAATAAAATTTGTGATCAATATAAACAACAATCATAAGAAGATACACTTACACAATAACACCAGATATGTTAATTAGGGAAACCCTTGATCAAAAGGAACACTCTAGTAGGGATGGTACCCAAAAAATGATGTACTAATATATAAGTTCCTTGTAAGAGGATGAACTATATTAGGAGCAAATAAAATACATTCAATACATATCCATCCCAGTTAGGAGACTTTGAATCTCTATTAGGAGATTGCAACTCTGTTAGGAGTTATAGAAGGTAGATGGACCCACTATCCAAACAACTTTAGGGGAAAGACCACCGAACTCAATGTCTAACTAGCCTATGTATTATTCCTTTTAGAATAATAGCAATGCAACTAATCTTAGCAACTCAAACTCTTTCTATGTCCTCTTACTATGCTAATACCACACCAAAACACTTATAAGATCTCAACACCAAATCTCCAACTTTGCATCACAATGATCCCATTGATCACTTATGCACATTTACTAAATTTTCATATTACTTTCTTCTTGCATTCCACACACTTTTTCTACTCTTGTCACATGGAAAATAAATTTCCTTTATACCATGTCCATTAAAAATTCATATAGTTAGCCTTGATGCTTTCTCAATTAATTATAATAGGACCTCAATAAGATAATACAATTCATTACATATTTTCATAATTAAAAAATATTTTTGACACATAATCTTAACAATTTTTCACATGTGTGACCTCAAACTTCATGCACTCATTGATGTCTTTTAGAAAGGACAGGGTTGTCATTGCACCAAAAGATCAACCCATCAATTCTTGATACAAAGATCAACCCTAGAAAGACTATTGATACAAATCCTACAAGGTATGCTAGCCCACTACCAAAAATCCCCCTCCCAGCATTACTCACCATGTCTTGTGGGATTTAAACCTATGATCAAGCTTTGATACCAATTATTAGAAAGGAAACGGTTGTCATTGCACTAGAAGATTGACCTATCAATGCCCAATACAACCAATAGTTTTATAGAACCACATGAGATGGTTAAACCAAGTCACAAATCATGTGAGGGATGTTGGCTGACTGCCAACAATGTCATCATTAGGTTTTCTTTTGTCTCTATCTAAATTTTCTCATCTAGTTTCTATCACTATTAGGAGATACAATCCAAACACTAGAAACCAATTCTTAGGAACTCTATTCAAAAACATGTTAGAATTAACCATTCACAAAAATAAAAATTACATACAAATATAACCAATGTCATAAAATAATAAATCACATAGAATAGAATGCAAGACACCAAGATTTAATGTGGTTCACCCAATCCATGGGCTATGTCCACCAAAAAGTGAGTCCAATATTATTATTATCCACCAATTACAACTTGATTACAATCTATAATCCCTTACAACTCAATACAACCATAAGAAGAAATTATTAGATCACACAATATGAAATCCCTAACCATAAGCCATTTTATACAAGCACTTTTTCCACTTTAGGGTTAAAATTAGTTTAAAAATGTCGACCCAAAAATAATTATAAAATAGACCCAAAAAATTCTATAGTACTTCCAAGGAATTATGGAGTATGTATAGTATTTCCCCAATCAATCATCACAGACTAACAAAACTATCTTCTCTAAATTACAAATAACTTTCACATGTCTTCAATTTTCTACACATGCACTCATCCACATCATTAGGACACATTGTAGATCATGTCCTCAACTATGGTTGATCTCATCTTCAATGCTTGATCCATCCAGCCTCATTCTCTATCTTCTATTTTTCTAGTCTTCAGAATATGTTGACATCAATTACAAACATATTCATAGATGCAACACACAATTATGCTAATTATCTCTCTACTACTCTAAAATGCTAGAATACTCCCACATCGGAATACCATCAACATTCATGCTCACAATATTCCCCTTTGGAATTGATGGCAATATATATGAAAAATATCTAAGTTCCAAGAATACCACATCCAACTATTCTACTGATGTTGCTACTCTCATCTTTTTAAATCCTCTTCATCAATCAAATTTGAAACTCTCAGGAACAAATTATGCTCCCTAAACTTCTCTTAATGAAATATTTCTCCCTCATTTACATCAATTAATATTTCCTTCATAACCCTCCCCCACCCATAGGAGATACTTCCTTTATGCACTTACTTCTCCCCAATTCATAGGAGATGCGCTCATTCTCCCCCATTCTATATTATGATTATCTTTCCATGCATTATCTCCCCAATATTCATGAGATTTATTTCATGGAATCTCTCCCCCATTGACATCAATGACAAAGGAAAAATTATGTCAATCTATTATAAATAGGAAATACTGAGAGTGGGGAGGGGGTGAATCAATCTTTCACAAACTTTAGCCCAAAATACAATATCTTTAACAACTTTATAATATACATAAGAAATTAAACTAACTATGCTAAAAATTAAACATAACCATGCAATAAGAGAACTCATAACACCATATTTTGTTAACTAGGGAAGCCTAGGCCAAGGGAAAACCTTGATGGGAATGGTACCCATAAAATGATCCACTAATCAAAAGTATATGGTGAAAGATATTGACCCTGTTAGGAGTTACATTTGTATAGTGTCTCAATCCTTTTTAAAGGAGTAGGCCTTGTTAGAAGTCTCAAACCTACTAAGAGTTGTTATATACAATTACAAAATATATGCAAGATGAGCCCATTACTCAAATATACAATATAAAATATAGTTCCTGCAATACATAGAGATAGATACAAAAATCTCTTTATATTATTGTTGATATCTTCAATATCAGATCTTGCCTTTGCTGCTCATTCAAAAAAATTACATTCCTCTTATCATGCATTAGAATTTTCATCTTAGAACATGACAATAATTTTCATACTACTTCTGCCTAACTTCACATTTAGCAATTTACTTTATACCTTGCTGATTTATAAATATTTGTCCAGTCAGCCTTCATGCCTTTATACACTTATTAAAATGTAAAATTATCTTTTGATTACTTAGAGTTAACATCTAGGATGTCACTCCACTTGCATGTGTCGGCATCTTGAATTGTGTGTAAGGGGATCATGACTGAAATGGTTATGATAGAATTTCTATGACACGTAAGAGCTATCTTTGGAAGATTTGATGATGGCTGAAGATGTGAAGACATGTGGCAATTGATCATTGAGTACTGTACATTTGAGTCTCCATCTAGCATGTGGAATTCAAGGCATTGGGCTGAAATTTTCTTTGGGTTCCTACTTTTCAAAAGAATGGTGAAACCCTAATATGGTTGTTCTTTGGAAGTTTCTTTAAAAATGGAAAACACATCATATAAGAATTTTTAGGGTTGTAGATGGGAGAGTGTGAAAAGTGTATTGTTTATTGCTACTAAATTAGTCTTCCATGTCTTGAAAGAACTTGCATTGCAAGTTCAATGTACCTTTGTGTTGAAGATAATACATTGTGTAGGTTTTGCAAGGGTGGGGTTGTTTTACTGAAAAGTTTTTCCCCATCATCATATCTTTGTGTTTATGTATTTTCTTTCTCTATCTATTTTCTATATTCATGGTTGACTACAATATTATTATTTACATAATATCAAATATGAAATTGTAAGAATTTAATAGGAATTTGCATAATACTTTCCTTAAGGGATTAGTGTAGAAAGTTGTTTCCACACCTAAGTTTCTTTACAAGTGTTATCAGAGCTTGATCAACTTTTGATCCTTGTTGTTGGGTAGGGTTTTTTGAGCTAATCTCAAGTTGAGTGGGAGTTTTGTGTACTAGAGAATTCTAAATCTTATTTGCAGATTGAGATGGCTAGTTCATCATATGGAAAAATGGAGGTGGAGAAATTTAATGGCAGTAATATTGAGTTGTGGAAACTCAAGATGGAAGAATTCTTGAAGATCGTCATCTATGGGATGCAGCTTCAGTTGATGTGAGATCTACAATAATATCTCAAGTAAATTTGGATCTCAAGGATTGGAAAGCTAAGGGTCTCATTAGACTATGGCTAGATGATTTAGTTTTACTAAATATTCTTGATCGAAAGACCACAAACAGTTTGTGGACATGGCTTGGGTCTATGTATCAAGCCAAATCGCTGGTGAACAAGTTATTCCTGAGGAGGAAGTTGTATTCTCCAAGAATGGAGGAAGGAAGATCTATTATAGATTATCTAAATGCTTTTAATTTACTAATTGAACAATTGACATCATCTAGTGTCAAGATAGAGGAGTAGGATCGATGTATGACCTTGTTATGTTCCTTTCCAAATTCACAGGACCATCTTGTGATGACTCTTGGAAGTAATTTAGTCACTTTCATAATGGGTGATGTGGTGTCTTCACTATATTTTGAGGAGATGAGGAGAAAGTCATCAGATTTGGCTAAGGAAGCTCTTGTTGTTTGTGGAAGATCCAATGATAGAGGGAAGCAAAATGAAACCAAGTTTGGAAAGGGTAGATGCAAATCCCATAGAAATCAAAGACTCATGGAAAGCACAAGGAAAAATTTTGGAATTGTGATGAGACTATAAAATTCCATAAAGACTGTAAAGAGCCAAAGAAGAAGAAGAAGGCCTTAGATTTAGGTTCATAAAAATCTCAAGAAGATGGTGATGCTTTCATTACAACCTTGGTAGTGCATGCATCTGATAATGTGTGTTTGATAGACTTGGATGCTTCTTTCCACATGACCTCTCATCAAAGCTGGTTCTCAAAGTATGAAGTTTTTTGGGTGATGATTCTGACCTAAAGATATTGGATGAGGATGTGTCACTATCAAATTCCCTGATGGATGAGTAAAGGGGGTAATGGGGTAATGCACATCCCTGGTTTGGCATGAAACCTATTATCTATAAGTATGCTAAATGATGTAGGTGTGCAAGTTTTTTTTTCTAAATATGGATGCAAGATGATGAGAGGAGCTATGGTGCTTGCTAAGGGTACTAGGAGAGATACTCTATTTCAACTTGATGCAGGCATTTCTTAGTGCAATATTTCTTTTGTTTCAAAGAAAAGAGTAGCTATCACTTCATCTCCACCATCTAAATGAGTAGTAAAGAAGAATGTAGTCATTGGCTCTAATGGTAGTGCAACATGTGTACCTAAGGGTGCAAACACATTGGAAGGAGAGCTTCCTATAGAAAATACAATGGTGTGGCATATCAGATTTGGTGACATTGGTGAGAAGGGTCTCATAACACTGAAAAAAAGAACCTCATTGAGGGTTAATAATTGTAATCTCGATTCAACTTTTGTGAAAATTGTGTCTATGGTAAAAAAAATTATGTTCAATTTTACTCTAGTTCTCACAAATCTTTTGATGTTTTGGATCTTATTCATTCTAATGTATTTGGTTCTATAAAAGTTCCTTCAATCTCCAAGTCTATATTTTTTGTATCTTTCCTAGATGATTATAGTAGAAGGACATGGATTTATTTCCTAAAAAGTAAGACACAAATCTTTAGTTAGTTCAAGGAATTTAAAGCCCTTATAGAGAATTATACTAGTAAGAAGATTAAGTGTGTGAGAACTAACGATGGTAGTGAGTTTTTCTCAGTAGAGCTTGAATAGTTCTATAAAGAATGAGCTTTCGAGAGGCATAAGAAAACTCCTTATAGCCCACAACAAAATGGAGTTGCAAAAAGAATGAATAGGACATTGATGGAGAAGGCTAAGAGTATTCTTAGTGGAGTTGGTCTTGAACAAAAGTTTTGGGCTAAAGCTATGGCCACTACTTGCTATCTAGTTAACAGATCTCCTACATCTACTCTTGTATGTAAGACACCCATGGAGGTGTGGTTTGGTAAGAAGCCTTCAATTAGACATCTTCATATTTTTGGTTGTGAATCTTATGCACATGTTCCAAAGGAGAAAATATCTAAGTTGGAAAAAAAAAGCTATCAAATGTATTTTCATTAGATACAGTGTTACTGTGAAGGGATACAAGCTTTGGATATGGAAGATGTAGGTTCTTGGATTGAGGCCATGGATGATGAGATGACTTCATTGGATAAAAACAAAACTTGGGACCTTGTACCTTTACCTAGAGGATGGAACCCTATTGGTAGCAAATGGGTGTTTAAGAAGAAATTTTGTGCAGACGGTAGTGTTGAAAGGTACAAAGAAAGATTGGTTGTGAAGGGGCACTCATAGGTAGATGGAATAGATTATGGTGAAATATTCTCTCCTATTGAAAAGTTGACATCCATTAGATTTTTTTTATCTCTTGCTACATCATTTGATTTAGAGATAGAATAGATGGATGTGAAGACAACTTTCCTTTATGGTGATTTGGAGGAAGAGATTTATGTCACAGCTTGAGCACTACATTGTTAAAGGTAAAAAAATCTTTGGTTTGCAAATTAAAGAAGTCTCTATATGGTTTGAAACAATCTCCTAGGATGTGGTACCTTAAGTTTGATGACTTTGTGTTGTCAATTAGATTTTTATGATCAAAATCAGATCATTGTGTTTATTTAGAGTTGAAAATGATCACCTTCTTATTGTCACATTATATGTTGATGATATGTTGTTGTTTGGGAATGGTAAGGGTATGATTTTTGATTTTAAATCTTATTTGTCAGCATAGTTTGAGATGAAAGATCTTGGGGTAACAATGTACATCTTGGGTATGGAAATTAGTAGAGATAGGTCTAATAGAAAACTTTGGTTGAGTTAGAGTAAGTATGTGAAGTCTTTGTTGGATAGGTTTAACACAGTAGATTGTAGACCATTGTTTGTTCTTGTTTCTATGGGAACAAAGTTATTTGTAGATGATTGTCCAAAATCTCCTAGTGAACTAGAGGACATGATTAGAGTACCTTATGCTATTTTAGTTGGTATCTTATGTAGCTATGGTCTATACTAGACTAGACATTGCCCAAGTAGTGGGAGTTTTGAGCTGGTTTATGGCTAATCCTAGATAGGTACATTGGGATGCAGTTAAGCAAGTATTTAGATATTTGAGGAGTACATCAAATTACTCCATTTATTATCATGGTAACTATTTTGTAGCTCTGCATTTAGTTTGTATTTGTGGGTTTGTGGATTTAGATTAGGCAAGTGATATTGACTGTAGGAGATTTGCTAGCACTTATGTGTTCACTATGTTTGGTGGTGCCATCAGTTGGATGAGTAAGTGACAACATGTGGTTGCTTTGTCCACTACATAAGCTGAGTACATGGATACTACTCATGCTTGTAAGGAATCCATTTGGCTTAGGAGATTATGTTTTGATATTGGTGTTGAGGTAGGACAGATTAGTATTTGGTGCGACAATCAGAGTGCTATTTGCTTTGCAAAGAATCCAACTTTCCATGTCAGAACAAAGCACATTGATGTGCAGTTTCACTTTATGAGAGATATGGTGGAAGATTGAAAGATAAATTTGGAGAAGGTAGATACTATAAAGAAATTTGCAGATGCATTGATGAAAAAATGGGCACAGAGAAGTTCAGATTGTATTTGGAGTCTATGGGCCTTTTGGCCTATAATGGTTAGTTCTTGTTACTCTTACAAGGCGTTCGACAAGTGGGAGAATGTTAAGAATAAGGTGTCTCAACCTTGGATGATTGCTATTCTTTTTTTTTTTTTTTTTGTAAATGTATTTTTTGCAAATAATGTAATTAAGTGTGAGTGTACATGTCTAGTTGGCATGTTAATGTATCACTCCACTTGCATGTGTTAGCATCTTGAATTGTGTATAAGGAGATCATGGCTAAAATGGTTATGAATGATTATTGTGATGACTAAGAGCTATCTTTGGAATATTTTATGATGGTTGAAGATGTGAAGACATGTGGTAATTGATCATTAAGTATTGTAGACTCAAGACTCCATCTAGAACATAGAGTTTGGGGCATTGGCCCAAAAAAATTGGGTTCCTACTTTTTCAGAGAAAGGTAAAACCCTAATATGGTTATCCTTTGGAAGTTGCTCTAAAAATGAAAAGTGCATGATATAAGAATTTTTAGGGTTGTAGATAGGAGAGTGTGAAAAGTGTATTGTTGGTTGCTACTGAACTAGTCTTTTGTGTCCTAAATAAACTTGCATTGCAAGTGTGTTGTACCTTTGTGTTGAAGATAATACATTGTGTAGGCTTTGGAGGGGTGGGGTTGTTTTACTGAAAGGTTTTTCCCCACTGGCATATCTTTGTGTTTAAGTATTTTCTTTCTCTATCTATTTTTTGTATTCATGGTTGACTGCAATATTATTCTTTACATACTATCTAATCTAAAATTGTAAGGATTTAATAGGAATTTGCACAATGCTTTCCTTAAGGGATTAGTGTAGGAAGCTATTTCTACACCTAAGTTTTCTTACAAAAATATCTAACCTAACTAAATTGCCAAAAATCTCCCCCTTTGGCATTGATGGCAACATATGGAAAAATTGGCTAGGTCCCAAACAAAACTTCAAAGTCTTTACAAAAACTTGGCTTTTACATTCAAAACTGTGGATCATTATATATAAAATATTTTCCTTATATCTCCTTATTACATTATAACTCTCCTTATCTCTTCTTACATATATATATGCAATTTCCCTTATCACTCTCCCTCTAACAACAATGATAAAGGTGCCAAAATTTATGTACAAATCAAAATTTTATCACCTTTCTCCTTATGTTGAGTTTTTCATTCTAGAGATATAGTCTACAAAGTTTGACTCGGACTCTCAAACTATTTTTTCCATGTATCCTTTATTGCCTCTGATATAGTAAGAAGAGTGCATAATCAATATGATGCTACTTCAACTACATTAAGGTTAGAATACAAAAATTTCTCATATGAAGTCTTCACTCCAAGACACTCATCTAGCTACTTCTGTACACTACTGATCTTCAAAGTCAAATGTTCTCTTAATAATGTGAACCTCTTTATTTCTCTCTTCTTATTTAGCTCAATGATATTTATATCATCTTGAATAACTTCTACAGATTCTTTAAGATCTCCTATCTTGGTGTCAGGCTACTAGAGTTTTCTCACCTCAATTAGTTTCTTATTCAGATCATCATTTATGTCCTTAACATAATTTTATGATAAGGTGCACTATCCATACAATTTTATTCCCTCTATCAAGCATCTTCTTAGCTCCTTATGCAAGCATCAAGTGTCAACAAATAATTCCTAATATTTGTGCACATTTTAGAAAATAGTTGTACATCATGTTTGATCTGCATTTGTGCCACTACCACTTCTGATAATTGAGTAAACTCATTAACAAAAGATTTTACCAATTATTTTTATCTCATCTAGGGATCTATGCCTATTACCTTTACTGAGATAAATTTTTGCATTGTCTCTGAAACCTCTCCCAAAGTCTTTTCTGGACTTTTCACCTTCTTGTTCCTTTAAAACAATATTCTTTAAGATGATATTAGGCCTAATTTATCATCATCATCTCCAAAAAGGTTCACTAAAGTTGATTCTAGTGGAGATTTAACCTTCTCAAATGTATGCAAGTAAATATATACTTCATGTTGAAATATAACTTTATCAAACTTGGTCTTAGTGTGATTAAGCTAAGGTAAGAATACTGACTATGCACAATTAACTCTAACTAGGTCTTCTTGCCTTTTCTTCTCATCTTCTTCTTTCTTCCTTTTTTCCTCTTCTTCTTCTTTTCTCTTTTTCTCTTCTTCTTTTCTTGTTTCTTTCTTCTTCTTTTCTCTTCTCTTCTTGTTTTCTTATTCCTTTTTTTTTCTTTCCCCATTTCCTCTTCTTCTTCTTTTCTTCTTCCCTTCTATTTTCTTTTTCTTCTCTCCTCTTTTCTTATTCTAATTTTATTTTATTTTCATCTTCTCTTTTCATTTAATTCTTCTAGTCTCTTCCTTGTCCTTGCTTCTTTCTTTCTTCCTCTTATTCCTTTCTCTTTTTCTCTTTCTCATCTTTAGAGCTGGTGTAGCTAACCAAATTTCCAACAATAGATTGTCCAAAATCCTTGAAAGGATCTTATGTTGTATCTAAAATTATTCTTATATTTTTCACTTGCATGGTATTAGTACTAGTGGTTACTTGTGGTGTAGGCACTAACATCACTATATATTTTCCAACTTCTATAGATGACACCTCTATTACTATTGTTACTACTACCTCAACTGATTTCTTCTTTGTTTGTTTTGTGACTATGAGGATAGCTCCCCCTAAATCTTTTCTCTCTTCTTCTTGACTAGGTGTAGAGGTCATGATTTTTACAATAGCCTCTTTGGTTTCATCATTCACCTCTTCATAATTACCTCTCATTATTAAAATTTCTCTTCTATTGTACCTTAGTAGGGGCTCAATTGATGTAGGAGCATCTCTAGTTGGCTTGCAATCCTACATGATTGGATGGATTTTTTCTTGGAGTTGGGAACTTAGTAAAGGGAGGAAGTGTAACTCGATTAATGAAGGCATTTGAAAAATCTTGGGGCACTCAGTTGTAGTGTTTCCTAAGTCATCTCGATCGATAAAGGAGCTCGATTACTTCTAGAGGACTTGGCAAGTATTTTTGCTGAAAAATTCTTGGGAGCTTGACAAGGTTTAGGAGCTCAATAATGTCTATGGTTCTTAGCATGCACTAGGACCTTGGCAGTGCTTTTGAATTTGTTAATGCCTGGCTTGGTCTTTCTAGCATTTGACTTGGTCTTGGTTCCTATTGGTGCTAAGTTGTTTGTGAGCTGACTATTAGTATTTAATTTATGCAGGGGTATTTAATATGTGTTGTAGCTTACTTGTGGCTCAACATATATTCAATGTAAGGGATTTAATTTAGTTTGTAATGAATTGGTTTGACTTGTGGCTTTGTTAGGTATAAGTAAGGGATCTTGTAGAGTTTTTATGCATTCTTGGGGGGATCTATCTTAGAGAAGAGTATGGAAAATTTGAAGAGCTAGGAGCTATGGTTTAAGAACCAAAGGATTTCTTGGTGGACTTGAGGGTAAAAGTATGGATTCTCTTGGTGTTCTTATCTAGTTGTGGATCTAGACTAGCTAAGATCGGGATTGTGATTGTAAGTTGGATCTTGTGAGATCTTGTAGAAATGATATTGTAATTATTGTTTATATTTGGCCCTAACCCAAAAGGCTTTACAAACACGAATATTACATGTTAGTTATTTTATGAATAAAGAATTTGTTGTTTGATATTAGATCTTGCATTATTGTTTTTTTTTTTTTGTGTTTCCATTTGTGGTGATTTGTTGGGGGTTTGGCCATCACCTTTAGGGAATCTCTTGCCTTGCACTATGTTAGGTGGTATTAGAGAGAAGGTTTTTCTTGAATCTCTAGATCAAGTGCCAAAGTTGAGGCAGTTTGCACTAGGATCTTAGCTTGGTGTAGGTTGATCTTGTGGAGCTTATTGATCTTCTAGATTGGTGGATCTATTGCTTCAAGTTTGCACAAATTTTGGAAGATACCTCTGAGAAGATTGGATCCTAGGTAAATTGATTATCTTAGGGATGTTGTGATAGAAAGGATTGTAGAGAAGAATAGAGAAGAATTCAGATCTAAGATCACATTGATGAAGAGTGATAAAAATGTTGAAATTGTGAGTGCTTTAGGTGGTGTACCTAGGCATGTGGGTATTGAAGGTAGTTATGAGGAAGTTGCTAAAGACTTGAAAGTTGATGGATCTAGTGGTGAGGATAAAATTTATCATGTGGAGATACCTATTGGAATTAGGGATGGTCAGTTTGCTAGACATGGATCTCAGTTAAAGATGAAGCATAATATGGAGGTCTCTAATTTCTCAGATCCTTTGACTCTCAAAGACCTGATTGATTGGATTGGTGAATTGGAAGATTACTTTGAGCTTAAGGATATTAAGGATCCACTCAAAGTGAGGTTGGCACCAACTAAGTTGAAAGGACATGCTTCTCTTTGGTGGAAGGAATTACAAAGAGACAGAGAGGAGGAAGGTGAAATGAAGATCACTTGATGGAGGTTGATGGTGACTAAGTTAAAGGCTAAGTTCATTCCTACTAATTATGAACTTGAGTTGTTTAAGAGGTTGAGTTGTAAAACTTGACCATTCGATCTGGTTATAGAAAATTGTCAAAAGAAAATGTAGCTCGATACATTAATGGTTTGAGATTCAATATTTAGTATGAGGTTGGTATGCTGAAAATTTCTTTAGTTGAGGATGCTTATTAGTATGCTCTGAAGGAAGAAGATAAGTTGAAAAGAAAAATTCAAGGTAATGCTAGAGGAAAGGAGAAGTAGGATAGCTCGACACAAGATAAATCAAGTGTAGAAGGTGAACCAAAACCCACTGATTAGAAAAGAAGGACAGGTAGAGGTGAGTTTACAGGTAATTGTTTCAGATGTGGCCAAGAAGGGCATAGATCTTTTGAATCTCTACATGGTAGGATAGCTATTAGGGTAAATGAGGTTGTGGTACAAGATAGTCAACCTAAGCAAGGAGATAATTTACTAGCTTGACTATCTTCTCAGAGGATTAGTTTGTTTAGGACTTGGTGTAAGTCTGGTGATAAAGTCTACAAGGTGATTATGGATGGTGACAGTATGAATAACATTGTTGTTGAGGAGATGGATTAGAAACTTGGTTTGAAGAGAGTGAGACACCCTTATCCTTTTATAATTGGTTGATTATAAGGTAAGCATGCTTTGGAAGTGAGGGAGTAATGCCTTGTTGATTTATAGATTTGGAAGTATAAGGATAAAGTGTTGTGTGACATTGTGGACATGAATAGTTGTCATGTGTTTCTTGGTAGACCTTAGAAGTATTATTGCAAGGTTGTCCATGATTGTTTCAAGAATGTGTTTACTATTGAGAAAGGTGGCAAGAATTTTTCCCTAATTCCTTTACAAAATGAAGAGCTTGGTAGGAGGAACCTGAGTGTTGGTAGTTGAGTTGAGTTAGTAGATTCTGAGAAGGTTGGAGATTAGTATGGAAAGAAGACCTACAACACACCAAGGATGGATATAAAGAAGCAAAAGAAGAACAAGGGAAATATTTTACAAGTTGAAGACTTGGAGGATATGTATGTGAAGAACTAGTTTAGGATTTATGTGCTAAATCCTCAAAGATTGAGAAGATCTTTTCGAAATTGGGGTGTTTAAAGCAGGAGAATCCTTGGTTGGCTTACAATCCTGCATGATTGGATTTATTTTGGCTTGGAGTTGGGAACTTTGAAAAGGAAGGAAATCTACCTTGGTTCATGAAGGCAGTCAAAAAAGCTTGGGGTGATTGGTTGTAGTGTTGCATGATTCAACACCGTCAATGAAGAAGCTCAGTTGCTTCTGGAGGAATCGACACATATTGTTTCTTGAAAATGCTTGGGAGCTTGGTAAGGTCTAGAAGCTCAATAATGTCTATGGTGCTTGGCATGCACTGGGAGCTCAACTATGCTTGTGAATTTGTTGATGCTCAACTTGGTCTTTCTGAAACTCATATTGGTCTTGGTTTCTATTGATGTCAAGTTCTCTGTGAGATGACTGTTAGTATTTAATTTATGTAGGGTTATTTAATTTATATTGTAGCTGACTTGTGGCTCAACATATATTTAATGTAAGAGATTTAATTTAGTTTGTAATGAACTAGCCAACTTGTGGCTTAGTTGGGTATAAGTAAGGGGTATTTTAGAGCCTTTAGGCATTATTGGGAGGATTTTTCTTAGAGAAGAGGATGAGAACTTTGAAGAGCTAGTATTTACAGTTTAAGAACTAGAGGATTTTTTGGTAGACCTAAGGGTAAAAGTATGGATTCTTCTTGGTGATTTTATCCAGTTGTGAATCTGGACTAGCTAAGATTAGGATTGTGATTTTATCTAGTTGTGAATCTGGACTAGCTAAGATTGGGATTGTGATTTTAAGTTGGATCTTGTAGGATCTTCTAGAACTGATATTGTAATTGTTGTTTGTATTAGGCCCTAACTCAGAAGGCCTTACAACTAGGCATATTGCATGTAATAAACTATTTTATGAATAAAGAAGTCATTGCTTGGTATTAGATCTTGCATTATTTTTATTTTTTGTTGTGTTTTTGCTATGTGGTAATTTGTTGGGGGTTTGGATGTCTCCTTTGGGGATTCTCCTAACTTATACTGCATCATCAATACACTTCATTATGCTCTCAAGGTGTTCACTACTCTTCACTTCACACAATTTTTGTATCATGTTTTCCTTGATTTTCTTGGTCCCATAAATCACTCATTTCTTTCTATTAATCAATATATTATACAAGTCTATAGGTATTGTTGAGCTATCATTTTTTACGATGCTTTAACAATAGGAATCTTTTCAAATTCCTCTCTTGAAAAGCTGATCTAGGATTAACTCCAAGGTTCTCAGTGATCTTGCAACCTACTGAAATCCACTCACTTGAGGATAAATGTGTTTGTTCATAGGGAGGCCTTTGTTGGTTCTAACCAATTTTGGATAAGATGTTAAATCTACTTGCTATTTCAAAAAGTAACCACAAAAGAGATATATTTTTTGGTACTTTTTTTTTTTTTTGATGAATGCAATCTAACAATGCAACGATATGAATTCTTAATTTAACCAAGTGTTAGCAAAGAAAATAATGAAGATAAGGTAACTAGAGATGAAAATAAATAACTTGAAAGGTAAATTCCTAATGGACATAAACCATGGTAACAACACATCTACAATTTAAATCATCGAAAAGATCAGGTAGGAAACCAATGAAAATAGGAGCAACACTTCTTCAAATCCACTAATGAAATCATTAATGGAAACTTAGTATAAACTAAAAGATTTTTAATTTCTCATCAAAGTGCAAGGCCATGGAAAGTGCACTCATGTGAGACAAGAAGCTATGTAGGAACAATAGGGTGATATCTTCTCCAACTTAGTATGTTAGTGGAATTTGTCAACACGTGGCAAGCACCATAACTAAAAGATCACACAATCAAATCAACATGACAAAACCATTGGCTCCATTATTATTCATGAACAAGAATCCACAAAAATAACACACTTTGGTAAGAATAACTACACTCAGAATGAAAGCACCAATAGCATATATTATTGCATCAAAATAACAACCTAGAATACATATCACATCCTTGTATTTATAAGAAATCATCTTCTCAATTTGTGTTGAAAGTGAGAGATCTCTTAATGCAAACATATGCTTCTAAACTAATAAAAAAAATATAATTATGTACAAACTAACTCTCTAAATGGTGCTAAGTAATACTTCACCCTTGTTGGTCAATAGTGGCATGTTGTGATGGTTAAGTTGTTGTGTTGTTATCCTTTCCATCAAGGTTCAAATCTCATGGGGATGAGGTCCCCTGTTTGTGGCCTCACTGGTTCATAGCTCCAGGTCAAAGCGTTTACCCCTCTTAAAATAAAATAAATTTTTTTAAAAAATACTTCACCCTTGTTTATATCAATTAATGGGTGTATGATCCTTTACATGTCTTTAAAAAAAAAAGAATTAGATAATAAGAAGGAAACTGCAAGAGGATCTAAGAGTCACTAGAGACTCTAAAAATAGAAGTTTAACCTTATATATAAAAAAAACCTAACTTGTTAGGAGTATGCGCAAACAAGAAAAGTTAGTTGCACATGTATATCAAAGATTTAGAGTAATGAAAAACACAACTAATTCTATGCTTGAGTTTTACAACTTAATACAACCAAAAAGAAAAGTCCTCATGTAACCTAAGTAGCTCAACAAGGATGCCAATAAGAGGCCTTTTTAGTGTTCTCAAGATGAGGAATGTGGATGTGCTCTCCCAAACATAATGATTGAATTCCAAGATGCTTGAAATGAAATGCAAGATCTATGAAACTAACTAGATATGAAGAGAATGCTTCAAACAATGGTTATGGATATAACCATGTTCAAAGCTTTCAAGGAAGGTGAATATGGATGCAAGAAACAAAAACTAATTCAACAATGCAAATGAAAATGGACTAGCAACTACCAAAGGTTAGCACAATGCATAAAACAACTTAAGAGCTCTAGAACTATACTAGCATAATAACATTGAAAATGAGGAAGATGAGAAATGCTTGAGACAAGGGTTCTATTTATAGGCTTGAGAAAGGCCTTGAGGAGGTGACATCTATGTAGAATCCACATAGGTTCCACAAGGGAGACACATGGGTTGAGGGGACAAGCCATGCAAAGGTCAACATAAGCCTTTATGTGATAGAGATGGCTCAAGGTTTGCTCACACATGTGTGAGCAACCTTGGAGAAAGAAAATGGGGACAAGTGTGTAATAGTGTAAGAGGCTTTTTGGATAAATTAATAAAAGGAGGGTTTTCTTGGATTTTGATTTGCTCACACATGTGTAAGAAAACACTTAGGGACTAAAATGTGTTTAGGAGAGAGGTTAGGATTAATAAAATAGATTAACTAGTGGATAGACTTAGAAGGATGAGAGTGATGGGTGGTAGGCTAGGTTTTAGATGGGATTAGGAGTAAATTTAAAATAGGATTAAATTTAATTATAGGATTATAGAATTTAATAAAGTGGAGGGAAATTAAATAAATTAGGATTTATTTAAAAGGGGATTTATAGAGCACTATGCATTAAATAAATTTAACACATTAGGGGGAAG
This sequence comes from Cupressus sempervirens, assembly GCA_028749045.1. NCBI lineage: Eukaryota > Viridiplantae > Streptophyta > Pinopsida > Cupressales > Cupressaceae > Cupressus > Cupressus sempervirens. The sequence continues at coordinate 870,256,053 of CM053792.1, read as the reverse complement.
AACCTATTTAATTTAATAAATTTAATTAAATAAGTAGAAGAATATGAAAAATATAATTAATTAATAAATAGTCAATTATAATATCAATATAAATATTAAATAGATTAATATAGTGTTTAGGAAAATTTTAAGTGTCTATAGGCCTTCTCCAAGTGTTTTTAGGAGTTGAACTTTCATTAGAATGTGTTTTCGATGCATGAAAAGCTCTAAATTAGCAACTGGCAATTAACTATCAGTGCATTGTTACTTCTTCAAAACTATTGGTGCACCTATATGAGAAGCACACCTTGTGCACCTTAGTGGCAAGTTCAAAAAAATTCCAAAATTTCCCCCAAGTGTCAAAACTGAAATTCTAGCTTCTGGGTTTTCTTACCCTTTATGCCAAAGCTATGCCTAGATGTTTGCTCTTGAATTTCTCTATAATCTCCATCACTTGGATAGAATCTAGAAAATTGAAAGCTTCATACTTCTCTTTTATTGCAAGACGATAATTACTAACTTATGTACACATGGCCAAAAAATCCTCAAGTTTAGTGTCCAACTCAAAACATTACCTCTTCCATTTTAAATGATTGACTGATATCTTCTTTTGACAAAGTATCTTCAAAGGTTTTTCAAAACTATTGGACAACTGATTACACTGAAATAAGTTTTTCCTTCGACTCATCTTAAAAAATGTCAAGGTAGGCATCATTGTAATACCTCTCATCTTCCAAAATCTGCTCTCTTTTTTATCCTTCAGCTTATGTATCCCCTCATGTAATGTCTCCATTACTTTATTACTAGCCACAATTTTCTCTATCCAATCCTCCAATTTATCAAGCTATTCTTCCGAGTACACCTCCATGAGTGTACAATACCTTTGAACTTTTATTTATTGAAGTTCTTGAAGGTCTTTTCCCTAGTTATGTACATCATCCATAAGCCCAAAATTTTGGTTTAATAGAGATGCCAGTTTATTAGTACTAGACTGAATATGGTGTAACTGGTTCAAATTAACCTTTATAATCTGTACACCTTTGTCCTCAAAATTGTCATGTCATTTCTGACATGCACCCAAAAATGAATCTATCTATACACTCCCCTTATCTCTCCTCTCTAATGCCACAACAAGAGTCATTTTTGGAATATCTAGGTCAATGAGGCCCACTACTCCATGTAAATAACCTCTCATAAGCTTGTTTTGTCTTCTTAGTATTATCAACTTGCACTCATCTTCATCCATGATAGTATTTAGAGGTCAATTCCTTGGTGTTAACATGTGGAGAAGGGATGACAATATGTGCCAACAAGTCTTGATCTTGATTCTTCATTGCAAAGGACAATATTCACACATCACCCATAGGTGGCTCAAGCTTCTAGATGGCTTTCACCAGCTCATCCATTCCCTCCTTTGCTCTCACATTTAGCTGCCTCACTAATAAATTTGGACTCAATTTTTGACAAATTTTGGTTGAATTTTTTACCCAGGTTGGTCAAAATTTCTACCAATCAGTTCGTTATTATTTTTCTCATCAAAATTTTGACCAATTTGTAGGTTGGTTGAAATTTTGACCAACAATTGGTCAAAATGATTTTGTCTCTATTGATCTAATTTGTCATTGTTGGTCAAAATTTCCCCAAATTTTTGGTCAAAACTAATCAATAATTGGTCTAAATTTCAACCAATTCTTGGTGGAAAAATTCCAAGCATTGGTCAAAATTTCCACCATTGTTAATAGAAAATAATCAATAACTAGTCAAAATGTCCACCAATTTCTAGTAAAAAATAATAAGTAATTGGTCAAAATTTCCACCAATTGTTGGTAGAAAACAATCAATAATTGGTCAAAATTTCCACCAATTGTTTGTAGAAAACTATCAAGAATTGGTTAAAATGTTGATTGACTCTAGCCCATCCACTGGCCAAGATGCCATGGTCATGACCAAAGGATTGGTCAATAATTTGACCATCTGTTGGTGGAAAACCATGAGGAGATGGTCAAAATTTTGACCAAACTAAGTTCATTTTTAAAAAATAGAGTGGGTGAATCCCCCAACGAATGCCTACTTGTTGAGTCTCTCTTAGATCATCTTCTTGGACTAGAGCAATTTTGGAAGAGGCTTGGTAGCAGTTACAATTCTATAGCATGTCCATTCAGTGATTTTGAAGTTGAACTAATGGTGAGACCTCATCTAGCATTAGGTGGCTGCTTGGTGCTCTAGCAATTTGTTATGAAACTATCATGGCTAATGAGAGATACTAAAATAAAAGCTCTCAACAACCCTCCAATAGAATCAATTTTGGTATTTAAGAAAGACACATTTTTTGGATTTCAAATATTAGCATTAGCATCCTTTCTATTGGAGGGTCATGAAGTATCCCAATTTCTATGCAAGGGCTCCCCAAAGTTGTCTATATGTAACTTCATTGGCAAAATTTGTTGAATGGTTTGGCAACAATTGTCATTGTGGTTTCTTGGAAAGAGATCTAGAGGATGAGCCATAATGTAGTAGTTGTGTTGCTTATCATGAATGATGAGGGAGCCATTTCCAAGAATGAGCAAAGGATGAATGTAGTACCAGATTCTAAATGAAATCAATGACATTAGATCTATAAGAGCATAATGAAGCAACAACCTATTTTCTATGCACAACTCCCTAAAGACGATTTTCTTTCTCACTCCATTGGCACAAATTTTGGAGTGTGGTTTGATAATAGTTGTTGTTCTAGTGTGTCATTGCGATGATCTAGAAAGAAATGCTAAGGGCAGAGCTTGCATCTAGCACTTGAGATGTTTATGCAAGAAAGTAGGGGAGCTTCTATTGTGCAAGCCTATCAAACAAAGTAGAGCTATTGGCACCATCACCAACCACAGATGAATCATTAAGAGTAGTGTTTGAATTGATGAACCATTAGGGGAGTCAAGTTTGATATTCTCAGGGAGGCCCTTCAAAGAATTAACCACCATGAGGATGCACATGAAGATCTTCCATGACAAAAAGGTTTCAGCATAAATGGAATCATTGTTGTGACATATGGAATATAATAGTTAAGGAGATATGTTAAAGATAGAGCAATTTGGATGGTAGTTGTTGTTTACTAAGAATTGTAATCAGCTATTTAGATAGCTACCATTAAACTTGTTCTCAGTGGGTAATTACTTGAAAACTTAAATATCTAAAGGGATACCTCTCTTCAACAAATTCTTAGGATTTATATTGATAGAATTTCAATTTTCATAGGGCATCAAAGACAATAAGAGAAATTGGAAAAAAAGGAACCATAAGCAATAGACACATATTTGGGATCAGGCTCACAATAATCTAATTCAGGCGTATTATAATCAACATTTGATCATATGAATAAAAAATCTTGTAAGCAAAGAGGGTGTAAGGGGTGAAGGAATATTTTCTTCATATCTTATGATGGGAGCCTACTTTATATATCAAAAGAAAGTAATAGTCAACAAAACATGTCAATTACCTTTTACGTTGAAGGAGAATTATCACCCAAGGACTAGTTATGGTTAGCTAATCCATTGTTAAGTTATTCAAGGAAGAGTCATGATTAACTTAAAGAAAGCAATAGTTGCATATAAGGCAGCCATTAGCATACATTGGAAATCTTTAATAACAATTAATGAAGGAAAGGTGAGATTAAATGTGCAATATAAGATATATACATATTAGGTGTTTTTCTTTAATGATCCCAATCTAAAAGTGGCCACCAACTTCACGGGCTATGGCATCACTATTTTCTACCAAGATACCAAGATGTCACCAACATACTAAAAACACAATTTTTACTGTATATATTTAAAACACTGAATCAATCACACATCTTTTATTGAAACTCGTATGAAGAAAAATTATAACTAGTTCGACCTTCATTTGTTGCCTTTAGCTCCAACTTCTGGAATGGACTAAAATTTTACCAATCAACATGTTAGCTTAGTATTTCTTAAAAGATAGATTAAATGTGACTAAATATTAGCCAAGCAATGATTTGATCATAAAATGAAGCCATGAAAGAGTTACATAACTACTATTTGGATCATAGTAGAAAAACTTGATGGTGCCCAATATAACATACAAAGTTAACACCTTAAACAATTATGTACCTACTGTTTGGATCATAGTACCTATTATTTGGATCATAGTACCTACTATTTGGATCAAAAACTCTTGAGAGAGATTGACAGGTGAGTAGATATGCATAATATATTAGAGACCATTTTGTTGAATTCTGATGGAATGTGTTAAAGATGAAATTTTAAAGATACTTTTGGGTATCATTTTGGATCATACCTACCAAAGAGTTACATAATTGTTGTTACATACTTGAAAGAGTTATGTACCTAATATTTGGATCACAACACCTACTATTTGTATCAACAACCCTTGATAGAGATTAACAAGCGAGTGGATATGCCCAAAATATTAGAGACCATTTTGTTAAATTTCAATAGAATGTGTTGAAGATGAAATTTTAAAAATACTTTTGGGTATCATTTAAGAGTTACATACCTACTATTTGGATCATAGTACCTACTATTTGGATCAAAAACCCTTGGGAGAGATTGATAGATAATTGGATATGCACAATATACTACAGACCATTTTGTTAAATTTTGATAGAATGTGTTGAAGATGAAATTTTAAATATACTTTTGGGTATCATTTTCTAGCTTCTAAAGGCTAGAGACTTAAGGAATTCCTATTTTTGCCTTACCTTTCAAGAACTAAGTTTTTTTATTTTTGATCCTATATATATTTTCTCACTAGAATGTGAAATGCCATCAATACCATATACTACATGTGATGTAGAGTGTCTACCAAAACCGCTCAATCTTTTAGGATCTATCTAATCCAAGTTTCATTTTATCACATTGACAATACATTAGAGGCATCTTCCATCAACAATAAATCCACTTCCTAATCATCTTTTCCTAGGATTCAATAATCAAACAATAATTAATCAACATCTATCAAAGCAATATCATACCTCTAACAATCTTCCTCCAACCTTACCATTTAGTGTCCATTCATTAGATATTCAACCAACATTCATTCAATATATATGATCTACCTATATACACACATATTATTAGCAACAATCAACCTTTTATCATCATCCTTAGTATTTTTACATTGTCCTACACACACAAAAAAAAATTGCATTATCCATACCCTATCCTTATCCTATAATACAAATACACTTAGCAATCCTTTGTCTATCAACATCCATCTTACATTACTCTTCCACCAAGCCTTGTATGTGTATATGTGAAATGTGGCCTTACGCTTCACACACACACTTCAACATGGTCTTTATATGAGGATTCATCCTAGAATGAACATTGGATTGTCCATTCAAAAATCATCCAACAAGCCGACCTATTGCCTTCTATCTAAAGGGATTTTGCCTATTTAATATCCTTAGATTTGAGGTGTAGGCAATCAGACCCTCTAAGAATGAAGGATTTAAGAAATGAAATTAATCTATATGATTGTGCAGATTAATCTAGAATGAGAAATGCATTCTAATCTAGGAACAATTGAAACAAGACTAGATTAACCTATGCACAATTAAGCTAAATGAATTTAAACTAAGAATGCAAGATGTATGCAAAAATGTGAGCAAATGTGAGAAAATGTGAGTATGAATTTCAACAGCAATTCGATGCAAATTCCAATTCATTCTCTTCTCTCTTTTTTTGAAATGAGGAATTGGGAGCTTCTTAAATAGAATCCAAGAATTGATCAATGGTCAAGATCAATTTGGATGGTTGGTAGAGATTATAAATGAGATTCAGTTAGAATGGAAAGTTTCCTTATGAAAAGGAAGTTAACTGATTTGAGTGGAATAAGAAGTTAACTGTTTTAATTCCTTTTATGATTTCAGTCAACTGAGAGTTTCCATTTTTGAACTGAAGAGAGAATATTGGAGAAGATATTTGATTTAAGGAAATTAAATATGACCTCATAATTGAGTATTCTAAATTGAATAATTGAATTCAACAATTAGAATGAGAATATTTAATTAAATCAAATATATTTAATTCCTTTGTACATTAGCTAAAGAAGTAATTTAATTTAATTAAAGTATAAACACTTATAATTAAATTAAATTTAATCAATAGGTTTAATGTGACTAATATGAATCAATACTTTAGGAATTAAATAAAGAGTATGATGAATGTAGATTTAGGTTTTCTGCATTTGACAATTAAGTCAAGTAGCGAGTAGTAGAACAAGAATTTTCCTAATGAAATAGGACTTTAGCAATTATCAGGATAGACCAGAATTGGTGATCAAGGCAATGAGCCAATTTTGGGGTATTACAATATGTTGCTCACATAAAAAAGGACTCATATACTACCCATATCAATATCTATGAAAAATCATTAGTCCCATATACAAATATTGACCAAAATCATGAGAGTAGAGTTATTAGATATTCTTCAATCATAAGACCCATGCATAATAGAATCCTACAATAGTGATAGCCAAGAAGAAACCAATTCTGGTTCTGATACTATAATCGATGAAGTCCTCAATCATTTCTATTATGTAAAGATCTTATGTAATTTCTAATGTGAGGAGTATTCATATCCTTTGTTTAATATTGAATGTCTCAATCAATTATCATTTGAATACAAACAATACAATCATACTTTGGTTTTTCATATGTTTAGGTAAGGAGGGATTTTGAACTTGTGTATTTAGGATTACAAACACTAAAATCTTTGCTTCTTTTAGGTAATACAATTGAGTCACTACTATCTGATGTCTGGTGCATGAAGTTGGATGAGAGCTCTTGATTTGTATAAATGGGATGCTCATTATCATACAAAACTGAATATAGGAGCAAGATCCTTATGGAAGGATGGATTATACCTGAGTAGTATATAGTCATGCAACTCTATAATTCCATATTTTCTATATATTTTATTGTTGTTTGGAGATGATTATCTTGTAGTAGGATCATTTTGTTGTCAACCTTGACCTAAATGCTTATTTTTCTGATCTTTTTTGGATTGAATTGTTGGACAACTTCAACCTCATTCATTTTATTTTTCTACAAATATAGATGACCATGTTACCTTAAGATACTTTATTATTTCTAGAAATTTAACCCCTTTTATAAGCATAGAAAATCAAATTTCACTAAGCAATCAATTATAACTCCTTGTATCAATCCTTTTAATGAGTAAGAAGTCCATCGTAATTTAATCTATTTTTATCATTTATGGATTAACTTCATATTATGAAGCCACTTTGTGACTTCTTTATTCTGTATGGTAACTATGTAGATTTCTTAATAAATAAAGATATTCCTAATTTTATGGTTTTGTCTTCTATGATTTACTTTTGGTTTCCAGAGTTTATCCCTCAAAGCCATTGTTGCAAGAGAATCATTATAGTTTGCAAGGTACAACTTCTTTTATGGAGCATCAATATATTCCTACCTATGGACTCTCTCTTTGATCATCTTCTTGGACTCGTGCAATTTCAAAAGAGGCTTGGTAATGATTACCATTCTATAGCATGCTTATTCAAGGATTTTGAAGTTCATGTAAGGGTAAGACCTTGTCTAATAGTATTTCATAGGAATAAGATGACATTAACATAAACCCAACATAATATGGTTATTATGCTTTAATAAGAGTGTTTGGGATTCTATAATAATATTATAATGTGTCAAACAGTAGTCCTGTTGATGACTTGACAATCATTAAGAAAGTATTAGTCATAAAAAATAGTTGAAATAGACTAAGAATAGATGATAGGTGAGTCATTGATGCAAGAATTAAGACTTATGATTAACATTGATAACAATAGTTAGACGCATATTAATAGTAGACAGAAAATCTATCCTCCAAAGGGGTGAAAAAGGAATTTTATATTAATCTGGCAGTCTATGAAAGAAAGAAATTCATATATTATCAGGTATTTTAAGAGACTAAGGATAGAGATGAGATTATATCATGGAATAAGACATTATACAAGTGAAATAAAAGTACATAAACAGACCAATAAATATTTATTTACCATCTGGCAACAAGTTTGATAGCCAAAACATATTGGATATAACTAGATATATATTAAGGGCTAGTCATATATGATATACATCTCTCACCTTTATAGAGTCCATTATATATATAATATGTTAATAAAAATCAAATTAGAATGATCTATACATAATGTATGTAGCTAAATGTTATATATCTCTGAATGATTTAATATGTATGTCCATGTTTAGATCCTTCACAGTTAGTACTTGAAGATGAAGAGACTGAAATGTTTCTTAAGAAAAACACTCTAAATCTAGCCAATAGGATAATCTTCAAGATAGATTAGGGATTAGTAGCCTTAAAGCTTTAAGGTATGGTCTCTAAAGAGGGTGAGGTCATGAATCTATAAACTTTGAGGGAACTTTTGTGTTTGGTCTCTAGGCACTTGGTTGCATTTGTATGTTCTCCCTTCTCAAACTAAAGTAGTAATAGGTTTAGCATTGACATTAAGAATTATAAATAGAACAAAAAGATCATGTAACAAGTTTTAGCTAATGAACAAACTATTTTTCTTATTTTGAACTATGGTATAGCATACGTTTGATTCAGTTCTATATAGTCCTTCAAAACAAGGTTTAGAGATATTGTATACCTTTCAGTTTGATTGAAGACCAGAAAAACAATTAGGGTTTCTTTAAAATTATGTCATGATTAAATTTCTTAAATTATAGAATGAAACATATATGAGGAATGTATATCTAACTAATATATTGCTCAAATTAACTTTAAGTTGATTCAAAACCATAGAAGTGATGAGGGAGGGTGACTTGATAAGGCTGCCCCAAAAAACTCACATCCTAGGCCCAAGAATAGATATACCTAGTCTGTAGTCCAATCACTATTCTCTTTCATGCCTAAAAATGATTGAACCCCAAATTACCATGGTAGAGACTACAAGAAGCATTCATAATAGGATACCCTAAATTCTATCACTTTGTTGCTTCATTAATAGCCAAGGAAGGGCACTTGTATTTATGTAGTCTCCATTTCTATTTGATTCAATGAAATCTTATAGTGCATGATTGGATTCATGAATGTCAATACAAATTTTGGCAATTTTTTCACTATTGTGCCTTCCATCCAATATTTTCCATAGTGTCTTTGTTACATTCTTTCCAATATGCATAGCATCAAAAAAATGCACAATTGGGAGATCCTTGTAGTATAGTAACCTACTAAATTGAGTAGGATAACTTTTCATTCCTCTAGGAAGTTGGTCATTTATGCCTTGATGACCCTTCATGAGCATTAATTACATCATTACTAAATATAAGACAATATCAAAATATAAATTTTAAACTTTAGATGACAAACTAGACATTATCTCAATGATTTAGTTGATGATGTCTCTTCTTTCCCATTAAAAATATATTTTTCAATAATTTGATACTTATGATTATTGTGGAGAAAGTGCCTAAACTCATCAAACACCTATTTTCCTAAACTTCTTGAATGATGAGTTTTCTTCTTCAAACCACAAACTAGACATGTAAATAGTCCCTTTGCCTGAAGACCTAAAAGATCATGTACAATTATCATGCACAAATTTAGCATACAATAGTAATTTGTAAGCACGATAATAGACCAAAAATATGTGATCTTAACAATATAACATATCGCAAAAATGAGTTAGCCTAGGGGCACAATGTATTGTCCATACAAGCATTGCATGAAATTGAAATTTTCAATGTCCAATTGATCTAGAGATGTCATACATAGTGACATCATTTTATAACTTCAACAACTCATCAATTAGGGGCTCAATATACACGTTCATATATTTAACTTGGTACTTACCTAGTAATTGAATAAACATAAACATTACATAGTTATTATGACCATTTTCATGCACTATTTATAAATTAATTTAGATAACTATTAAATAAAAAAATATTTGGCACAATCATTGACAACATTATGTGCTCCCTCTTTATGGACATCCAAGGAGGAATGTTATTGTTAATACAAAGAACACGCCACACTGAGTAAATAGATTTCATATCTCTAAATGGATTGACATCGTCCACTCCCACTAAAAGCTTTAGGTTATGAGATTCTTCTTTAAAGTGTGACCATGTTTCTTCTATCTCTTTAAATGTAAAACCATCTGTAGGCATTCACATAATTTCATCTTGACTTCTATTGTATACATGGTAGTCCATAAATTATGTCAAGCTAGTGCATCTGAATAATCATTGAAGAAGTGGAATAATGGGAATGTAGTGAAGAACCTTGTGAGGTACCTTTTTGTTATTTGATCTTACCAATATCTACTAATATGAAAATCAGGGCATTCTATTGCAAATTCATGTTTTTTATGATATAGAATGTGATCATTGGCACATGCATGAATTGTTTGATACTTCATTCTAATCTGATTCATAATGGTAGATAATTCTCAGTAAAAACTAGGTAGAATGTTTGATGGTGATAAAAAAAACTCACCTACAATATACAACAACAAATATGCATTGTTAATATAATGAATAGAAATTGTATGCTAACATTGAAGATGACAAAAATGACATACCTTAGCATACATGACATTGCTACATTGGATAATCCATTCATAACCTTTAAGTTCACCAACAACACTATAGCTTAGAGAAGAGTCATTTGGGAACCTTCGTATAGGGGCTCGTGTGTCTTCTCAAGTAAAGGTATATCAAGACCATCTTCATCATCATTATTAGATGCACTAGTACCATCATTGTGAGCCTCTTCATCACCTACTTCGATACCATCTTCTTCAATCATGTCCTCTGACACATTATCATCTTCTTCCATGGGAGTGTTATCCTTAACTTGAATATTCACACCTCCATGTTCCTCCAATAGGAAATCCACATTCAAAAATGGACAAAAATTGTGGCCCCCGTCAACATAACCATGTTGCCTACAATGACTCTGGGTTGTTGTAATTAGAATTCTTTGATTCTCTAAGCCCTTACACTTTTTGCAAGGATAATTACATTTATTTGCTTTTCTTCATAACTGAGACCATAATGTAGCAATTTTCTCATTATTTTATTTTGGGTTCATATTGTTAGGCGTGGTCTTTCTTCATAGGAAAATATATCTGCAAATAAATTGGACATGTTGTACTTAATGTTTATATCTACACATATGGTTTTGAAAGAAAAATTTGATCTAACTAATATGTATATTATTTTCCAAAAAATTGGACATGTTGAACTAATGTTTATATATACACATATGGTTTTGAAAGAAAAATTTGGTGTAACTAATGTGTATATCTGCAAAAAAATTGGGCATGTTGTACTTAATGTTTATATCTGCACATATTGTTTTGAAAGAAAAATTTGGTGTAACTAATGCTTATATCTGCAAACAATTGGACATGTTGTACTTAACATTTATATCTGCACATATGGTTTTGAAAGAAAAAATTGGTGTTATCAAGAGATGATTTTTTTTCATTAAAGTCCTAGTTTATTCATATTTGTCCAAAAATTGTAAACCTTCTATTCATATGTTTTTATGGATTGGTGCTCACATTCAAATTCAACCCTTTCCCTCTACATGATTTAGTTTGTAACATAGATTCTCTTGACTGAAGTTTATTCTTGGACTAAGAGCTTTTATCCATCCATAAATAGCACCGTCAACCTCCTCTATGTTATACCTGTTGTTTACCCTAAGTCTGGATTGAGGGTTTAGAGGTAAATTTTTTTTTTATCTCATTCTCACAACCCAAACTTCATGGCACCTAGTGGATAGTTGTATTGGAAGGTGGAGATAGTATGAAGGGTGAGGATATTGGGAGTTTTCATTAGATGGAGATGCAACACTAAATTTCATGACTGTGACTTCCAGTTTAACATGTTGATTGCTAAGAATCACAACACAAAAGGTGTTGTGGGATTGGTGAAGGAGAAACCTTCAATTGAAAAAATGGAAATACCATGCCAATGATTTTTGTGGAAGAATTTGCTTCATCGACTTCGTGGGAATGAGCCTATAAGGCCAAACAACATTTTTAAGCCCAAAAGGCATAGGAACTAGGGCTCGGTAGAAAAGAGTTGAAAAATTATGATCTCTTAAACCAATATTAGAGATTTAGATATTTTTTTACACCTACTAAGAGATTCTATAAATATTTTTTTGTGTTTGTGTGGAAGTTTGTGAAGTTTAGAGTAAATTTGGCGAAAACAGGGCTACTAGGAATAAGCCCCTTTTAGGCCTCCTAGTGCAACTTTTGAATTTAGAATATTGGGAAGGCCTAGACCTATCAATTGGCCAATAAACCTTTTAAAAATTTATATAATTAGATGTAAAGGTGTATGGAGAGAGGAAAGCAGTCAGTGTCTAAAGTCATGAATATATTACTAGTGATGAAAGAACATTCAATAGTGTGTACATTCAATAATGCATAACTTGAAAATCTTTGAAGTGAGTGGATAGTGATATGATAGAGGCTTCATACATTACACTTAGTTGGATTTTGTGCAATTATTAATAAGAAAACCAATTATAAATGGCATAATATCATTTTGATGAAACCCTTACCAAATGCACGCTTTGAAAATAAAATTACTTATTGATTTGATGAAACCCTTGGAAAATACATTGTGTGATAAGAAAAGTTGTAGATTTCTACCACTTAGTGATGGAAACTCGAAACCTTTCAATTTTTTGTAATGTCAACTCAAAACCTATCAAATGTTTGCAATGGAAACTAAAACTTTTCAAACATCTATAATGGCAACTCAATCAACCTGCAAACCACATAAGAAATGTAAACATAAATAGCAAAGGCACCTAAGGAAACTCAAAATACAATAAACGAAAAAAGTATGAAAGGAAACTCAACGGAAAATGGTTTCTTCTTACCTAAAATGGCACTCGTGCTCGATGAAATCATTCCTTGTCACACAATAGTTCACTGATTGATACCTCCCGATGATCAACTATTTATTAGCTTCAAGAACAAAAAGGAATCACTAAGGAAGAGGCCTTCCAAAACAATACAAAGCTCAAAAGAAAATGCATAGGATAGCTTAGAAAATATTATTCAAAAGTAATAAAGGGTTCTATTATCTTGTATATTACTACCATATTACTATAAAACATCTAATGAAAGAACATCCAACAATAACTAATCATTAAATCAATGACTGGAATGTGGTGGTTGTCTTGATTTAAATGTAAAGATTGAAATGAAAGGCAAGTTGGCACAAATTTCCTGAGATTATTTCAAGATCTTGAATCATATTCATTATATCAAGATTTGCATAGAACACAGTTGCTTATCCAAGTTAAATTTGTATGCTGGAAAAGCAATTGTTATTGAATGCTCATAGTTGCTTTACTCTAGCTATCAAAGTTTTTAAAAACCTCCCCTTTTTTGAAATGCATAACATTACAGATACATGAAGATCTAAAATTGTAGAAAACTAAAGTAGGAAATAATTATTGAAGAACTTGTGCATGCATACATATAAATGCACAAAAGGAAATAAGAAAGCATGCATATAAGGTCATGTTCAATCTAGATAGACTATTTGTTAAAAATGGAATGATTAATAAGTTAGCCTATAAAATTATGCACTGAAAACTTATTTATTTGATATCATAGTTTTTTTATAACATAAATTTTATTTTCAGATTGGTCATATTTATATTCACTTGATTAGCTCAAAAGAAAGTGACCATTCATGTATCCAAAACCATACTATTTGTTGCAAAATGGATGATTTATAAATAAGCTTTTGAAATTATGTGTTGAAAACTTCTTCATCAGATATCATAGTTTGGCTTAACATGGTTAAGTTTTCAAATTGGCCATATGCAAATCACTTGACTAATTCAAAACCTAGTGACCAAGTATGTATCTTTAAGTGTCTATATTCAGATTCCACACACAATACCTATAAATGTAATCCTAATGAGTGATTCAATAGTGGGAATCTAGAATATTTAGAGACAATATTTGCAAAAGGCTAGTAGCTTAGTTTTAGGGTATCAACCATTGATGTGATGGCTTCTAGGATGGTGTCATTGCTAGACCATGAAAATTTACAAGAGTTCAAGTCTATATAAAGATTGAACCATCTGTATGAGCCTTAATTTGAGATCCCAAGAATCACACTCTCATATAGAGGCAATAAGAATGGCTTTTTACCCCTTGACAAGGAGTTATTGTTTTCTATTGTACTTATAGCTAAAGGAAAATACCTTGCATTACTATGTAGATTGCAATTGCAAAAACCCCCCTCAACTTACTAAACATATTTCAAGCTTAGAAGATTTTAAGTATATGTGAAAATTCTCTAAAAATCTCCATTCACTACTCTTAACATTCAATTTCTTACAAGAATTACCCAATACACTCTTATTTTAATATTTCCTCTATCCCCTTAATCTTTTGCAAGAATGCAAGTTGTACTTTAATATACCTTAGGAATATGTCATTGCTTCTTCCTTACATCAAAGAAATCTTATAGAAACTTTTCCAGCATTTATATGACCCATCTAGGAGTGAAAAGGCCAAGGAACAATAGTCTCTTGATTGAAGAATTTTATCACAATCACACTTAACTAGCTAGATGAAAATTAATGATATGCTATACTTTTTACAACTTTAGGCATTATTAATTGACATGGATAGTATTAGCTATATGAAATGAAAAATGGATACCCAAGTAAGTGAATTTTACCTAGGTCTATAAGTTTTCATTTTTTTGAAGGTATATATATAGACAACTGGAATAGGTGAAAGTGGCACAAGTGTGTCTCCTTCAATATAGAAGAAATGATGTTATATTTCACTAGGATGACCAAAGCTTTCCATTAAAGATCTATATCATTAAAGATATTTATGCCTACAACTTACTGTTCCCCTTTCCCCTTTTTTTACTAATCACCTTTAGAATTGTGTTAGCAATAAAAAATAACTAGTAATCTAATATAAATTTAATAGCTAAGTAATCACCATATCCTCTTCAATGATTAAATCAATTGAATTATTTTGTTGGGCATGCATAATTTTTCTAACTTACTCTCCTCTTTTGACCTTTTAGTCAAGCCCTTTCTTCACTAAACAATTAACAAATTTTGAGGCATGACTTGAGCACGGATCTGAATGAAAAAACTACTTGAGCATCTTTGTATTGTTCCTATGACAAATTGTAGTTTTCTCACTTTATAATTTCTATTAAGTATAGGTGAAAACAAAGAAATCTCTAGATTTCATGAACATGTCATATTTCACCATATGCCCTTTTGGTTATACATGTAAGTAATTAGCTATAAAGATAAAAAAATTGTATGTTGACTGTAATAAGCTTGATATTCTAGACTATGGCATTTGTAAATTCCAAGTTTGGATAGTTTGATAGATTATCTTATGCCACTAAGTTCCTAAGGGTAAACTAGATGATTATTAAAGCCACATTTAAAATTTTGTAATAGTATCAATGAAAGAAAATAAAAATGAAAAAAAAAAAGGATGGTGATTCAAATTATAAAGATTCCAAATCACACACATTAACACAAGCCATAAAAAAAAATGCACAAACTCAATCAAAAACACATAGAAATCCACCTTATTATTTTCTTCCATGTTCTAATGTAGAGACACAACCTTAGAAAACCTAGGAGGATGGTTCACTCAACTAGATTTTCTTCAAGGCTCTCATACATCACAACTATAATTACATAATGAGCTCTTTAATCAAGTCTACATTATTTCAAATACCATTTCAAAATATCTAATAAGACCCTCTATCTTCTTCAATAAAGTTTTCCCTATTCCAAGAAGTTAAAAAAATTTAGAATAATTTCCTTATTTGAATCTACATATTCACACCTCAAACTCATTCATAACTATAGGAAAAAAAAATAGATGCCACATATGAAAACACATTGCCATAAACTGTACATTAACCAGTAGAATTATTAGTCCATTTCATTTTCTCCATGAAGAACTGTTACCATTATTCCAAAACAAATTTATATTCACCAAATTCAATTTTGAACCTAATCCTCTTTTCTCCATATAGTAATTCCTTCTAAACAAATGATTAGCACCAAATGGTTTTTTAATCCTACTTTTGAACTTTAAGCTTATCTCTTCATTTCTGATGTAGAGGGAAGGGTGGTTCTCTTCAAAACACAATGAGAGTTTGCAATTTTAGAGGTTTAGGAACTCTATCCTATCAACAACCTCTAACATATAAAGAACCTAACACACAATGATGTATTTGGTTTTCTAGGCCTCAAACCACTCAGACTCAAGGGATTCTAAGATTTTTTTTTGATTCCCATGCTTCCAATACACAAAGTTCTTTCAAACTATTTCAAAGGCCTAATAGGTTGTCCAATAACCCTGCAACAGACTTAGGATGGTAATAAATTTTTCTTCCCACAAAACACTTGACAAGATGATAGCATTTCTAGACATCCTTTTCAAAGTTCTATGACATATCAAAAACTTTCATATGCTTGTTTTGGATCAATACACCTAACCATGACTGACCCTTTATTTTTAATGCATAAAAATGACCAAATTTTCAAAGGAGGTATCAACCAATGACCTCCTATCAACTCCAACTCTAGGATAGTGTCTTATTATGTCTTTAATTGCTTAATTCCAAAAGGAATTAACCTCTAATGCTCTGTAACCTAGAAAATGCCAAATTGTGCCCTCAAACCCTTGTAATCTAGGGCTTCCTCAAACTTCCAGTTCTCCACACTTATGATCCAAATTGATGATGGATTCACCATCAAATGAAAATTTTACAATGTTCTCAATCATAAAATAGGTCCCTTGTTTAGGTAGAATGCTCACTACTATACTTGAGCATCTATTTACAATGCTTTCCTCATTGTTCTTGAACTATGATCAGCTAAATCCTACTTGGATCTGCATATGCATAGTTAGAAATCTATAATACATGTTAAATTAATTCATTCCATGAATATTAGGCATTCATATTCATGGAATGTTCCTCATTATCCTAAAAACCTACTGTGGCAACAAAACAGTTAATAGAAAGCCACTTGGTTGCACTTAGCACAACAATAAGTTCAATCCCAATAGAAACTCATCAAATATAAATTATTGGTTAACCAAGCTCTATCACTACATATATAAATTAGTCAATTCAAATTTAGATTCTATAAATGAATACAGCTGCAAAAAATGTGGAAAACTTTATTATTCAAATGTTTTCCAACTTATACACCAGTTCTCTACTGTCCTCCATAACAGAGACTTCATCAGAATATATAACTTCTTTAAAATAACCATTCCAACCAACTATAATCATTAAGTTAGAAGGCTAAGACTTAAACAATAATAAAATAAAAGTTCCCCTCAATTTCCTAAACTAGTTGTTTGTAATAACAACAAGGTTTTATTATAATGTATAACTCTTTCCTAATTGTTTCCTAGACTCATCTCCAACCTATCTTAGACTCCTATAAAACTTATTGAAAACATTATTGAGATTTTGACATCATTAGTCCATTACAACCAACTCTCAGTCCTTTTGAGGACCTTACAAAAAGATGGAGGAATTGCATTATTTTAGCATCATTATAGGTTCTAAAATCTTCCAATTGATCTAAAGACCCTATTTATACATTCCATCCTTCTAGTTTGTGTTGATGGTATTTGAGGTCTCCCTAATCTTTAACATTGTCTTGAATGTTTGAGGTGCTCGTACACCAAAATTTCATTATCATATGTATCTTGCCATCTTGAAGACTCAGCCTGCATTTTATTCATTTGACTGATTAGTGGGAATCCATAGTCTTCGAATTATGTCAATATAAGTCAGAGATATCTCAATCTACCTTTAGTTTGAGAGGTTTTTTGGAGAATTTTAGTTCTTAATCTACCTTCCAAGGGAGGTTATAAGGTTGAGCAATTTGTATTGGTGTTGCGAAGCCTCTAAGGTGTTGGAAATCTGATTGAAAAGATCATTATTGAAGATCAAAGAGAGAGATTGTTGAAAAGAAGGAAGTTGATTGATAAAGAATGTTTTCAATTATTTTTTTGTAATTGATGTCAAATCTACTATTTTTAGGAATGAAAATTTCTTATAAGATCCAAGTACTATCACTTAGTTGATTGATAAAGAGGATTTAATCAACAATATGTAACAAGAGCACCTAAGGGAAAGGTTGAGTTATGATATTGTAATGAAGTGCAAGGATCAGTTAAGAAAATGGTCAAATGATTTATTGATAACATACTCAAAGATACAGAGATTGGCCACACTTAGAAACACTAGAAGTGTAAGATGGAGCAAGGTTGATTGCAGAGCTTGAATTAAGTTCATTAGTGAGTGCCAAGCAAGCTAGTTCAAGTAGAGAAATTTTTTAGTTGGAGTTGAACAAATGCAAAACCTAGTGTGTGCCAAGTAAACTTCAAGTGCTGAGTGATATAGAAGGAGCCAAGAAAATAGGAAAACTTAGTGGATGTCGAGTGAATCCATAGAAGGTACCAAGCATCAATAAAATATAGTTGATGTCAAGTAACACAGTATGTGTCGAGCATCATAATTTCAATAGTGTTGAGTAGCTGCATTATTTTAAAAGTCAAAGATTTGCCAAATCTAAGCTAATAGAGTTGTTATCTAGAATTTTGTGAACTAGTTGGAGGATAAGGATGATGAGCTAGTGGCACAGAATTCTATGTAAACCATTTTTGAGCGAATTCAAGAGGATTCTTCATGATGTTTCTAGAAGGAACAAAATGTGGGTTAGATTCAATGAATCCTACCTAATCCATTCAAACCAAAATCAAAGGAGGAAAGAATCATGTGGGAAAAGCAATTCTAGACTTCTATTTAAGGAGTCATAGGCCAAGAAGTAAGAGTTGCTAGAGTGCCAAATTATGAAGTGGTTGAAGGGTGTCAAGGAGAAGACATCTAGGAGAAGGAAGAACAGAGCACAGAGGCTCTTCTTTGATAAGTGGTTAGAGAGAGAGAGATGATTGCACTGGTACATTAAGCATGAAGACTCAAGGAGACACAGCTTGAAATAAGGGCAAGCTGTCAGAGCTACAAAGATTGAAAGCTAAGCAATTTTATGAGCTGAAGAGTGATCTAAAATTTGCAAGTTGAGTTGTATGCTGCAATCAAGTCAAAACCCCTCATTGTTACTCTCTAGCAATTGTATCAGTTAGGGTAAAGGAAAATCCTATGGAGTTAGGTTGGTTTAATAGCCATTTGTAAATCCTTTAATAGGGTGGCATTCCAAGTGAATGTTCTAAAGTCCTCTAACCAGGCCCACTTTTAACAGGGTGGTTAAATCTTTTAACCAAGTCACATTTAACAGTGTGTTATAGCCTTTAACAGGGTAGGCATTTCATAGGGCATCAATTCAGAAGAGTGAGAATTGAGTAGCATGTTACTGGTGGTTTTTCCCAAATTGGGTTTCCATGTAAGTCACTGTGTTATGTGTTGAAATTTTCATGTGTTATGCTTGCATGTTGATTTACAGTAACTTGCTAAATAGGAATGTTTTAATCTTGGATGAATGAATGGTTGAATGGGCTCACTACACTTAGTGAACAAGTTTTAATTGGACATTTGGACCTTGAATAACTGATTCACACCCCCCCTCTCTCCCCCCCCCTAGTTATTCTAAAGCATTTCCAACAATTGGTATCATAGCCATCTATTGATTTAGTTTCAAGGTACTAGAAGCAAGAAGATCAAGATGTCCAATAGAGAAGTTCCCAAGTATGGTAGAGTCTGATGAAATTGCACCTTGGATCAATAGGTGATTATGCAAAAACCTCAATTGGAGTGGAGCATGTAGACCTAGCTAGACCTCTCTTTGTAGATGATTTGAACAAAAGAAAGGAAAACAATTAGTTAATGTTGGAGATTGTCTCTACACTCAACTATGTTGAATTAGATGACATCAAAGGATGTGAAACTACGTTCAAGATATGGAAAGCCTTAACAGATATCTATGGAGGAGATCAAATTTTCAAAGAGCAAAGAGAGAAAGGCTCAGAGGAAAGTTTGATGACATGAAAATGGAGGAAGATGAAAATGCTACTCAATATGGTTCTAGAATGAAAGAAGTAGTAAGTGCAATAAGAAGTTTGGGTGGTCAATTGGAATAAGAGATTGTCAATAGCAAATACTTGAGAACCCTACTCCTATTTATCCTATTAGAGTTTCAACCATCCAAGAGCTAAGGTGTGTACAAGGAAACACACTAACCTTTGAAGGTATAGTGGGAAGACTCACTGCATTTGAATTGTCCAGCTTTGACAACTATAGACCTGAGAACCTTGAATCTACTTTCAAGGCCAGGTTGACATTGAAAGACACTGAGGAGGTGAAATCTAAGAAGAAGAGTACAAAAGAAAAATATGCATCCAGTGACATTAGCACAGACGCGGAGGATGTGGAACAATTGGAAGCACTACTAGGTAGAAGATTCCATAGAGGCAAAGGTAAATTCAAAGGTAAGCTACCTATCATATGTTTTAATTGTAATGAAGTAGGACATATTATTGCAAGGTGTACACAGAAGAAAATTTTCAAGGAAGGGAACAAGTACAAGAACAAAAGAGAAGATGATAGCAAAGATTACAAGGACAAAGGCAACTACATTATTGAAGAAGATTTTGATGAGAATGATGATGAAGAAGTCTATGTGGCCATGAAGGATGAATTAGATGAAGATGAAGCAACAACACTAGTAACCTGTGTGAACAAAAATGACAAGTAGATCATAGATAGTGGATGCTCAAATCACATGATAGGAGACAAAAATAAGTTTATTACCTTTACTCAATATGATGGAAATAGTGTTAGATTGGAAATGATGCTCCATGCCAAATCGAAGGAAAAGGTTAAATTAAACTTACTGAAAAAATTTCATGTGATAATGCATACTATGTTGAAGGATTGAACTATAATTTGTTGAGTGTATCACAGTTAGGCAATGTAGGTTGCAAAGTAGAATTTGGAAATAAAACTGCCAAAATCTATGACACTAATGGAAATTTGATAGGAAAGGGTGAACAAACTAGGAGTAACTTTTTTTAACTAGATATGGAAGATGCAACTTGTCTTGTTGTTAGACTTGATGATGTGTGGCTATGGCATAAAAGACTATGTCATGTTAACTTTGACAATCTGATTAGCATCAGCAAAAAGAAGAAAGTCAGAGGTTTTCCCAAACTGAAGAAACCTAAAAACACAATGTACAAACAATGTCAACTAGGAAAGATGACTAAGTCTAGTTTCAAAAGAAAAACATACACTTCTAAGGAAGTACTAGAGCTAGTCCATACAGACTTATGTGGTCCAATAGAAGTACAAAGCTACCTAGGAGACAAATACATAGTAGATGACTATTCCAGGATGATGACTGCCATGTTTTTGAAGGAAAAATCTAATGCATTTCAAATATTTAAGTGGTATTTAGCTAGAGTTGAGAAGGAAATAGGAAAGAGTTCAAAGTGCCTAAGATCAGACAGAGGAGGTGAGTTTACATCAAAAGAATTTGAAATATTTTACAATGATAAAGGAATAAAGAGACAAACATTACCACCAAGGACACCACCATAGAATGGTATTATCGAAAGAAGGAATAGATCAATAATAGACTATGCTAGAACATTGATGATGAAGAAAAATGTTGCTCTAAAGTATTGGAGAGAAGTTGTAAGTACTGTTGTTTACACCCTGAATAGAGTCCAAGTCAAGAAAGGAACAAATGCAAGACCTTTTGAATTATGGTATGGTCACTCACCTAATGAAAAATATTTCAAAGTATTTGGTTGTAAATTCTATATTCTTAAAGATACTATAAATGGAAAGTTTGATGCAAAGAGTGATGAAGACATATTCCTTGGATACTCTACTAGAAGTCATGCATATAAGTGTTTGAATACTAACACTAACAAGATTGTGGAGAGTGCAAATGTAAATTTTGATGAGCATGTAGAAGTCCAAGTTGATGAATCTAGGAAATTAGAAGATTATAGATCCTTTGTATACTTCTATGAAGGAATGACTATTGAAGATGATGTTGCCAATCAAGTTGGAAATCAGCAACACATTTTAGTATCATCTGAGTCACAACTAGTGAATGTCAAGCTGCATTCAAAAGTTGAGTTGTAGAATGAAGAAATTGCACATTCCAACTCTGAAGTCAGTACACATGAAAGAGATGATGAAATACTAGATAAACAAGAGCAAAATGACTCTGAAGTTGAAGGATCAAACATGGAAAGAAGGATAGAACTAAGATTAGCCAATATGTGAGAAGACATTACCCTGCAAAACAAATCATTAGTGGCAAGGATATCAGACCAATGACAATGAATAGACTAAGAAATGAATCATGTTTGATGAGTAAGATTGAACCTAAAATAGTGAAAGATGCACTACAAGATGATGATTGGTATAAAGCTATGAAAGAGGAGATAGACTAGATTGAGAAAAAAAAAATTGGACCCTAGTTCCTAGACCAGCTGATAATTATGTAATTAGTACCAAATGGGTGTTTGGAAACAAACTTGATGAAAATGTTGAGATAACAAGAAACAAGGCTGGATTAGTCTGCAAAAGTTATGCACAAGAAGAAGGATTGGATTATGGGGAAACATTTTCCCCTATTGCAAGAATAGAAGTTGCATATGTTGCATACAAAGGTTTCAAAGTCTACCAAATGGATATAAGGTCTACTTTTCTAAATGGTAAACTAGAAGAGAAAGTCTACATAGAACAACAAGAGGGATTTATTGATGACAAGAACAAGAATATGGTCTGCAAATTGCACAAAGCTCTCTATGGTATGAAGCAAGCACCTAGAGCATTGTATGAGAGACTACACATGTATCTTATGAAGATTAGATTTGAGAGAATAGATGACAACAAAAAATTGTACATCAAGACAGAAAAAGGTAAAGACATTTTGATATTTGAAATCTTTGTTGATGATATAATATTTGGAGGAAAAGATACTCTATGCAAAGATTTTGCTGATCAAATGAAACATGAGTTTGAAATGTTAATGTTTGGAGAAATCAAATTCTTTCTTGGATTGCAAGTACATCAACTGAAGTATGGCATATTTGTAACACAATTCGAATACATCAAGGAGATACTCAAGACATTTGGATTAGAAAACTCAAAACTAGTCAACACACCAATGGTAATAGGACATAAGTTATCTAGAAATGATGATTCAGCTAAAGTGAATCAGACAATGTATAGATCAATGATTTGAAAATTGTAGTATATTGTACATAGTAAACCAAACATTCTATTAGCAGTTGGAATAGTGGCAAGATTTTTTGCAAATCTAAGAGAAAATCATCTGATGGTAGTAAAGAGAATACTGAGGTACCTAAAAGGAATTGATGACTTTGGTTTGTACTACAAGAGGAGTGAAAAGTTTGAGGTAAGAGCCTACACTAATGTAGATTGGGGAGGTAACATTGATGATAGAAAAAGCACCAGTGGAGGAGCACTTTTCTTAGCTAGAAGGTTGATCACGTGGACCAATAAAAAGAAAATTTGTACCTCACAGTCCATAGTTGAAGCTAAATATGTTGTAGCTACTATCAATTGCACTAATATTGTATGGATCAAACATTTGTTGCAAGGTATGAAGGAAGAGGTAAATGAGCTTTTGATAATACAAGTTCTATTAACATATCAAAGAACCCTATAATGCATGCCAAAACCAAGCATATTGCAATTAAGTATCACTATGTAAGAGAATTGGTGGAAGACAAGTAAGTGAAGATGGAATATGTTAGCTCAAAGGAATAGATTGCTAACATCTTCACAAAAGCACTACCTAAAGATGCTTTTGAGTATCTTAGAGGTAAGTTAGGGGTAATACCCCTAGCCAAGGCTACTTGAAGCAAAAGCAAAACTACCCTGCATCAAATGAGTTGATTGTTGAACTATTACACATTGATGTAGAGGATACTTACTTTAGGATTCGCGTCTAAAGTAATCAAAGTGTAGAAGTTCCAAAATAGTCACAAGTAAGGTGATAGAGGGAGAAATTGGAAGTTCTAGAAGATACTATATTTGCATGATAAGATGTTGAAGTAATGTTTCTTTGGCATTGTTGTCAAAGAGGGAGATTGTCAACAAACTGATCAATTCTAGAGAAAGAGGGAGATTGTCAAATCTAGAGAAATATGGAGAGATATGCAAAAATTGATCAAAAAAAATTTGAGAAGAGAAGAGAAATAATGTAAAAGGAAGATAGGAGCAGTATAAAAACAAATGTAAGGAAGCAACAGCTAAGAGGGAGAAGCAGAAGTAAAGTAATTAGGATAAAAGATCAGAGAAGGAGAAGTGGAAACTGATGGTAACACATTTTTTTTTGCCATTTGACCTAGTTAGCATTTTGAGAATTTCATCTGATAGTAGATCAATTTGGTTTTACATCAATGTCAAAGAGGGAGATTGTTGGAAATCTGATTGAAAAGATCATTGTTGAAGATCAAAGAGGGAGATTGCTGCAAACAAGGAAGTTGATTGATAAAGAATGTTTTCAATCATTGTTTTGTCATTGATGTCAAACCTTTTATTTGTAGGAATGACAATTTCTTATAAGATCCAAGTACTATCACTTAGTTGATTGATGAAGAGGATTTAATCAAAAAGATGTAACAAGAGCACCTAAGGAAAAGGTTGAGTTATGATATTGTAATGAAGTGCAAGGATTAGTTAAGACAAGGGTCAAATGATTTATTGATAACATACTCAAAGATACAAAGGTTGGTCACACTTAGAAACACTAGAAGTGTAAGATGGAACAAGGTTGATTGCAGAGCTTGAACTAAGTTCATTAGTGAGTGTTGAGCAAGCTAGTTCAAGCTAAGAAATTTTTTAGTTAGAGCCGAGCAAATGCAAAACCTATTGTGTGCAGAGTAAACTTCAAGTGGCGAGTTATATAGAAGGAGTCGAGCAAACAAGAAAACTTAGTGGATGTTGAGTGAATCCATAGTAGGTACCAAGCATCAGTAAAATGTAGTTGATGCCGAGTAACATAGTATGTGTCGAGCATCAAAATTTCAATAGTATCGAGCTATTGCATTATTTTAAAAGTTAAAGATTCACCAAATCTGAGCTACTAGAGTTGTTACCTAAAATTTTGTGAACCAATTAGAGGATAAGGATGATGAGCTAGAGGAAAAAAATTCTATGTAAATCATTTTGAGTGAATTCAAGAGGATTCTCATGATGTTTGTAGAAGTAACAAAATGTGGGTTAGATTCAATGAATCGTACCTAATCCATTCAAACCAAAATCAGAGGAAAGAATTGAGCAAGAAAAGAAATTTTAGACTTCTATTTAAGGAGTCACAGGCCAAGAAGTAAGAGCTACTGGAGTGCCAAATTATGAAGTGGTTGAAGGGTGTCAAGGAGAAGACCTCTAGGAGAAGGAAGAATAGAGCACAAAGGCTCTACTTCACTAAGTGGTAAGAGAGAGAGATTATTGCACTGGTACATTGAGCATGGAGACTCAAGGAGACAAAGCTTGAAAGGAGGGCAAGTTGTTAGAGCTACATAGACTGAAAGCCAGGCAATGTTATGAGCTAAAGAGTGATATGAAATCTGCAAGTTAAGTTGTATGCTACAATCAGGTGAAAACGCCTTATTGTTACTCTCTAGAAATTTTATCAATTAGGGTAAAGGAAAATCCTATGGACTTAGGTTGATTTAATAGCCATTTTTAAATCCTTTAATAGGGTGGCATTCCAAGTGAATGTTTTAAAGTCCTCTAACCAAGCCTACTTCTAACAAGGTGGTTAAATCCTTTAACTAGGTCACATTTAAAAGTGTGTTGTAGCCTTTAATAGGGTGGGCCTTTTATAGGGCATCACTTTAGAAGAGTGAGAATTGAGTAGCATGTTACTGGTGGTTTTTCCCAAATTGGGTTTCCACGTAAATCACTGTGTTATGTGTTGAACTTTTCATGTGTTATGCATGCATGTTGATTTACAGTAACTTTCTGAATAGGAATGTTTTAAGCTTGGATGAATGAATGGTTGAATGGGCTCACTACAATTAGTGAAAAAGTTTTAATTGGACATTTGGACCTTGAATAATTGATTCAACCCCCCTTCTCAGTTATTCTAAAGCATTTGCAACATAAGGTGTCTAGAACCTTATGAATAATGAAGGTATTATATTGGTAACAAGTTAATTCCTTTGGAAGCTTATAGGGATATTGTGTTGATAAAGAGACAGGAGGTAAGGTGATGGAGGTGTTGTGTGGTGAGGTGTGAGAGGTTGTTGTGTGATTTTTTTTAAAGGTATAGGTAGAGACAACTGGAATAAGTTAAAGTGGCACAAGGAATATGCCATTCACTTTGTCTCTAACCTTAGAGAATTGAAGGGGATAGCATATGTTATGATTAGGTAGGCTTCAAAGAATCCTAGCCTAGTTTGAGAGTTTTTGTATTAACAAACAAGTATCATCTCCACCATTACTTGTATCAGTATTGCATATAGTCAAGTAGATAATATGTATGCTCTTCAATGAATACATGGAAATCAAGCTATGAGATATTACATGAATATTCCTTTGGCTTGGTTCAGTTTGGTAATGTGAATACTAAACCTAATTTAAAATAAATCAAACACATTAAATTGAGTTTCAAAATCAAGATTGGCACAATGTGTCTAATAAGAAATAAGAGGGGTAGGAAGATGCCAATTGTCAAATGTAGAAAAAGAGTTGGGTAGTGTGTAAAAAGCATCATTGAAAAGAAATGGAGTTGGAAAAAGATGAAGAAATGAAGTGAGCAACATGATGAGAAGAGAGAATGCTAAGGGACAAAGAGAATCTCTGTAAGCATTTATGAAGGAAGGTGAAGCAAACTTGAGAAGACGTTTCCTTTTAATTAAAGATTGGATGGTTTCCTCAATATTGAATCAGATGAATAAGAGGAATAAGGCACACTTAAGTAGACAAAGATCA
Source organism: Cupressus sempervirens (assembly GCA_028749045.1). Taxonomy (NCBI): domain Eukaryota; kingdom Viridiplantae; phylum Streptophyta; class Pinopsida; order Cupressales; family Cupressaceae; genus Cupressus; species Cupressus sempervirens. The sequence goes on along the minus strand of CM053792.1, from coordinate 870,229,037 downwards.
ATGAAAATAATTTTTTTGGAATTCTATGAGGAACTAATCAAGATAAAAAAATATGGAATGGAATTTCTATGAATATATCAGCAACATTGTTTTATTGTTGGAGCAGTAACAAAGAGGGGTAATGATGTTTGACCAATTCTAGAAGATATTCAGAAGGAATGTTGAATCCTTTGCATTTCTAAATGATAAACAAATATGGAATGGCATTGTTATGAATATATTAGCAATATGATTTTACTATTAGAGTAGTGACAAAGAGGGATGATGATGTTTGGCCAATTCTAGAAGACATTCAAAAGGAATGTTGAATCCTTTACATTTCTAAATGATAAAAAAACATGGAATGGCATTGCTATGAATATATCAACAACATAATTTTACTATTGGAGTAGTAAAAAAGAGGGATAATGATGCTTGACCAATTCTAGAAGATATTTGTAAGGAATGTTGAATCCTTTGCATTTCTAAATTATAAACAAATATGGAATGGCATTACTATGAATATATCAGCAACGTAATTTTATTGTTGGAGTAATAACAAAGAGGTATAATAATGTTTAACCAATTCTAGAAGATATTTGGAAGGAATGTTGAATCATTTGCATTTCTAAATAAGACGGATTGAAGATAAGGAGTTGTCAAACATTTATTGATCAAGAAGTTTCACATAAATGACTTTTAAGAGACATACTTTTACGGCATGTAGAGATAGTGAGAATCGGTAAGGAATTATTTTTTGTAATGTCATTGCTTCCTAGCTAGGTTCCCACTACTTCACTTTAGTGGTGGGGCCAATATGGTTGATTATGCACTCTCCAACTAGTTTTTCCTCCATTCCATCTACATCTTCTCCTTCTTAGTTACTCATACAAGTCTTGTTGCCTCTTTCTTTCAAATTATTTATCCAACTTTCCCAAATTAATTCTTTCATGATGAAGTGATAATTATACCTAATTATAAGCCAAACACTTTGGATACAGATGCCATGGTTGTATGAAGTGAATTGTGTGCTAGAAAAGCTAAGAAATAATGGATGATATGGAAGACATACTAATGGAAATTGTTCCAAATCATACATTAAATGAGAAGACTCCAATATTGGAGAAATTGGTGAAACTATTGAAAAGATCAATGAACCTAATGTGGATACCAATTCTAAGCTAATGGAAAGAGATAAGAAGAAATTTGAACATAATGTGTTGGAAATGATTGCAAGAAAGATTGCCATACAACAAGTAGGTTTGTCTACCCAAGTTACCTAGTTAGAAACAATTGTGCAAAATGTTTTAACATTGTTCAATAATTTGTGTGATATTCCATTTCTTACCAATAAAATTAAAGAAAAAATTAAGAAAGTGAGTGAAGATCTAAAGCAAGTGCAAAGACATTAAAGGATGATATTTGTACTTCATCATTACATTACTCCTAAGTGATAGATATGAACATAATCTCTTACAAGAGGAAAGTCGATTAAGGGATGAGATTAATGAAATTTAAGCATTACTACTACATCATCTTGAGGTAATGCAAGATCATTTAAAGATCACCCAGGATCTTATTGTTGCCTTGAGTCTATCATTTTCCAATCATATGAGTAATCTCACAGCAAAGACAAAAATTTAACAACATATTGAGCTACTAAAGACAAACTAGGAAAATAATATTGCACAAGACAAATTGTTAGCAGTGTCCTTTGCATTTAGGGTCAAGATTGTCACATATATATTGTTCAAGCTAGTCTTCTTCATAATAGAAAAATCTAGGTCTAGTAAATGGAGAGGTCTAATAAGGTTTAATATTTCACAACCTTCAAAATAGGGTGGGCCTTGAGAATAAAACCTAAAAGAAAACTACTAGAAAACTAGGAAAATTTATTGAAAATAACATGTGAAGTTCAGAAATACCAAGATGAGAGAGAAATGGGATCATCTTGCCATACTCAGATTAAGAGGAGGTGTCATCATGGTGACCCTCATTGTTTCCTTTTCTCTTTCCCAATCCAACCTACATGACAACTCCAAAGCTAAAGATCTAAAAGCACAAATGTATGCATCGAGCATTGGAAGAGAAGAAGAACCTAAAATAATGGAATTCTAGCTCAGCTCCATGCCTAGGACTCAACACATGCCGACTGATCTATACAAAGCCAAAATGGGAAGAGCCCTAATACATAGGAAAATTTGTCCTAGTATTACCCTATGTGCAAATGAAGCCCCAATTTTGATGTTTCCCATGCTCATACCTTTAGTAATATAATATGACATACCATTATAAAACTTTTTCTTTTTTGTTATAAAATTGAGTTGGTCAAATGTTGATCAACTTGGGAAAACATAGTTTGGTCAATTTTTTGACCAAGGTGGGCATAGAATTTTTATTTTTTACCAACACGAGAATGAAAACAAAAAAAAGAAGGAATCATAGCTTTGGTCAAAAAAATTGATAGAAAAACAAGTGCAAATATATTGCTGCCTCTTTTTCTAAACCATAACCTCCCTCTTTAGCTAGGTTGGTGTAATGCCCATTTGAGACATGTATTTGGCTGAAGAGGAGATTTTTAAAGCTAGCCCTTTTCCCTTATCACTCCTTTTTGGAGTCTTCTCCTTTCGAGAGAGATCTATGTTGGGAGTTCCTATATCCATTGTATCCAAAGTCCTTGCCTCTGTATCCTGATAAGTTTTCTAAGATTCTTTAATTATCTATCCCTTCTCTGATACTAAATTGACTAGCATCTATTTGGGCTCTTCTCCATCCATAGCTTTTTCTTGTTCTTCAATAATGGGAGAGAGAGAAGTGACTGAGCCTTTTTCCAAGAAAGACAAGTCCTAGAATGGTGATGGTGGTATACCTAGAGACCCTTGTGGTAGAGGTGTCATTTGGTTCCAATCCTCTCCCAAAGGTTGGTTCATAGGTGTATCTCATATCTTATCACCCACTATTTTAGTTCCCACATGCATAAAATTGAAATAAAAAATGTTAAAGACATCCATTTCTTTCCCCTCATGTTCTTTAATCCACTGTTGTTGCTCATCTTCTGAAGTCATAACCTGAATGGGTTGTCTAGGAATAGATGGTGGCATTACAGTAGAGCTCCTTCTTCACTTTTATTTTGTAGCCCTAGCTAGAGGAGTCCTTTGATTGAAAGGGAGGTTATGTTCTTTGTCTTCCTCTTCCTTTGCATCTACCTCAAGAATGGTCTCTGGAATTTGAGGGATGGGAATGACTTTCTTCTATAACTTCCCTCTTCTTGTCCTTTTTACTATAGGCTCAACCCTATCCTTCTTAGAAACTAAAGGGGAGGCTTCTTCCTCTAGACTAGCTGGTGGTGCTTCATGTGCTTCTTCTTCTAGCTCCTATTCTTGATCTTGTTCAAGTGGGGGCACTTATTTAGTATCTTGGGCTCAAGCCACCTCTTCATCTTGAGGCTCTTCATTTTTGGGCTTAGCTTGATTTGGGGAATATCTTTTCCTCTTATTCTTCCCTTTATCTACCCTAAATTAACCAACATCCCTCTCATGTTAATACACTATTTCCATTCTGACCTGGGATTGAGTAGGGAAAGTTGGTGTAGACACTCAAAAATGGTTCACATCTACAACCTCATCACTTCTTCATACTAATTTGTCCCATTTTCTCATTCTACTAACTTCAATATTTTGGCTAGATTAACCATATTTTGTCATTTATATCCCCTTTCACATCAATTTCATATCAACTCAAAATCATATCAAATCAACTTGAAATCATATCAAATCAACTCAAAATCATATCAAATCAACTCGAAATCACCCCAAATCAACTCAAAATCACTCAAAATTGGTCCTAATCAACCCAAAACATATCAAACCAATTATCATTTATCTGCTCCTAGGCATTGTTGTGGCTTTCAGTGCCTTGGAAACCTATCAACTTATCAATCTTATCAATCTGACCTTAGTACTGTCATGGCCCTTAGTACTAGGTCAAAATATCATTCATTTCATTCAATATTTGATATTGTTGAGGCTTTCAATGTCAGATCATGGCATAATCAACCATTTTAATAATATTGCCAATGTTCGTCAATGTTATTATGATCGAACCTTATCAATCAATTTCAATCCTGTAGCATTTACAATGTCAGTTAAATGTTACATATCAATTAATTCATTTCATCTGTCCTTGGCATGTTATCAATTTTGATCTATCAATTAATTTGACCATGGATTTGCTCTACCTTTTCATCATTTTATTCAATATCCATCATTGTCACATTTTCATCAAAACATACGGTCGCATTCATTTAATCAATTTGGCCAATCATCTACTAATTTTCTCTATAGGATTAAATAACCCATAATTTAATTCTATTATTCTCACTAATTATTCTTCCTAATTATCATCCTCAATCAATTAATTTTATTAATTAATTGATTCATTATCTAAAAACCATGGAAATTTACAATTTCCTAAGTTCTATTTTCCATCATTAATTCCATTTTCTACTAATTCTTATTTTGTGGAATAAGAGGATTTTTAATTCAAATATTCCATAAAATATTACATCATCATGACACTTGGATGTGACACCTCGTGGATTCTCCTTTGACACTTGGCTAAGATTTTTCATAATCAAATATTATTACCTCTTACGCATGTCCCTATTTGGCTTATTCGTCATAGATTCTTGGCTTTAAGTGGGTTGAGGAATCTTATGACGCGTCATAGATTCTCTTCCAAATTTGACTCTTGTGTGTCATAGAATCTTACTTTTGGCATATTCTATCATATCTGTCATACAAATTATTATTACCTCTTACGCATGTCCCTATTTGGCTTATTCGTCATAGATTCTTGGCTTTAAGTGGGTTGAGGAATCTTATGACGCATCATAGATTCTCTTCCAAATTTGACTTGCATGTGTCATAGAATCTCAAAATTGGCATATTTTGTCATATGCGTCATAGGAATCTCTTGCCACATCACACATCTATGGGTGACAAATCCAATGCCCTCACTTTGAGTGAAAATTATAAAATGGACACCCTTCCTCTCATTTTAGAGCTAGAATGCTTAAGTCTTGAGTCCTTGAATCTTTGAGTTTTTGAGTCTCTACTAATTTGCATTTTGCATTCTCTCTCTCACATAAAATCACACTTCAAGTATTCTCATGGCATTATCACTATCATAGGCTTTTGCTTCAATTTCGTGTGCACTATAGGCAACTTTGGAGCTACAATCATTTGGAGAAGAAAGAAGGACATGGGAGCTACAAACAAAAAAAGGGGGTTTCTATTGCTTTCTCTATTAGTTTGGCTTTCATGGTAGACTAGTGGGTGCTAATGTATGATTATTGAGTTCTGTGATTTTCTCATAGTATGTTATGCTTTTACCCCATTTTCCTGGTCCTACAGTTGGTCCTGTAACTTTCGAACCTTTAATCTTAATTAGGCATGTTCTGGCTTGAAAGGTAACAACCTATGGAATTAGGTCAAGGTTGAAAGGCTTCTTGATCCATTCCCTTGTTAACTAAATTATATGCCTTTCCCTATGATTTATATCCATATTCTCATCTCTATCTATCTCTACATTCATGATTGGCCTATCATAGATTTTGTTGCGATTGTGTAATGGATCCAAAACATCTTGAGTGTCTTGCTAAAAAACCTTGAGCGAGATCTTTATTTTTAAGGCCTTTCTCACCAAATATAGAGTCATCATACAATAATCCCTTATCTAGATATCATAGTCATCTATTACATTCATCCATTGGTCTTCTATAGCATCTTCATGCATAAACTGCTTTCTTGCCAAATGCTAAACTCTACCAATATTATAAAAATAAGGATGAGGGGAGTTGTAATCTTCCAAGGGATATTGATCCCACTTTGAATAAAAGGTCATAATATCTTCTTTCTGCTTGACCTCAAATGCACCCATAGTAATAGGCCATACCTGTGTCTTCTTATGATGTTTTCTCACTCTGTCATATGTAGATGTGAGCTTCCTAGAAATCTCCAATAAGATGAGCCTATCTAATGGATATCCCAGGAGTTTCTTTGGATTCACCACCATACCAACTACCACTAGGTAAGTGAATGTTTTGAACTAGATGTTGCTGCCTCTACTAGCATCTATTTAGCATAGTCACCCTCTATGAATCAGATGATTGTAAATATAAAAGCATCATTCACAATTTGGTACTCCTTTCTCTAATCAAGAGCTTCTTCTTTACCAAATGAGGATACACTACATAGGTCTAGGCATTGGCATCTTCCATGCTTCCCTTCTTATATAGTCCTAGGTAATCACTTGTTCTTGTCACCAATAAGTACACCTAATGTGATGTCATATAAAACTTGGGGTTTTCTTTAACTCCTACCAACTATTCATCTAGGTTTTCACTCAATATTGTGACCCAATCAATTGGCATTTTAGTTGTTTTGATGCTCTCTATGAAATAGACCATCTAAATATGAAGATGCCCTGCTACTGATAGACCCATGATTCTACTCAAAAGTACAATGGCATATCCAATTTTATCATTCATATATCACCTAGTCATGTCTACATTTTTGACTTTGCATCCCACCAATGTTCTATCAATCAAAAGTATTGATTGTATGATGTATGTGGCCTTCTTGTTCTTCTCCCTATACCATCTTTCTTCTTGATAATAAGTTATCTTCACATACTGATAAGTTCTAGGGAGATGGAATAATTTCTCAATATTCCTCAGTCTGAGGTCCAGGACTATCTCCCCTATGACACTTTTAACAACTCTTTCTTCATACACATAATTTTTTGCTAGAGTAATGATGAGCTCAATAGACTACACTGATGTACAAGACGAGATGTTGCATTGACCAACCCAAATCAGATAAGTGTAGAGACTATTGTGGACCTCTCTTTAGGCATATTGTAGAGTATGAGGAATGCATTTTATTCTATGTGTTCTAACCTAGTATCTCTAATCTATGAATGTCCATCCTGAAAATGTGGTTTCTTTGGTGTGTCTTAGAATTTGAAGACAACAAGTTTTGGAGCAATCTTCTCTACAAGTGAGGATTATGAGGATACCATTTTATCTATATACAAGAGAAAAATATTAGTCTAGAAAGCTAAAAATTAAACCCTAAACAAACCCTAATTTCCAAATAACCAAACCCAGAATACTAAATTAGTGAAAAACAACTCAAATCCCCCCTTTAAGCCCTGATATGAAAATTAGCGCACCTTGCACATCTTGATAGGTGTGCTAGGTGTGCTTAATGACCACTAAATAGTCATTTTATGTGTAGCTATGCACCTACTTACCATGTGCATGGGGGGGAGGAACTAAGTTAGTTTTAAAAGGAATTATGTGTTCAAGGGTGTGCACATACACACCTTGATGGCATGCACATGTGCGCACTCCTATTTGCACTTCAATATTAGGGTTCACATGGTGCATAGATGTACACCTTAACAAGGTGTGCATCTATGCATCATTAGCTTAAGTGTAATTTTTATTATGTAAAAAGGTGTGCATGTGTGCACCTTGGGGAGGTATGCACATGCACACCTTTCCTAGGTGATTTCAACATTTTTAGGGATTTTTAGATTAGGTTGCTTAGTTAGGATGTAAAAAAAGGTGTACACCTACACACCTCTAATAGGTGCACACAAGAACTCAAATAGTTGTGTTAACAAGGACTCAAATATAAACACCATATTCTTTGTCCTCTTCAAACTATCTATACTATCCAACAACTATTGTTTCAAAATATGAAAAATATTTATATTTTCCCTTTTCAATGTCATTAAGTATGTTTCATGAATAAATCCAGGGGGAACTGAATTTAGTCTTGAACTATAATTTATTTTCTAACTATCAGTCTCACTTCTTTCTCATCTATCATGTCTAATCTCATGTTCCTTCCATCATATTTTATTTTTAGGTTTATTTTTACCATTTTCTTCACATTCTTTTATTTACCAGATTATTTCCTTCATTTCTTAAACTGGTAAGCTCATGAATTAACTCATTATCAATCATAATAGGGACATAACCAACCCAAAACATATTCTCATGAACTCTGCCTAATATGATTCTAGTCCACTTATGATTATCAAATTCTATGTAAAATATGTGTCTAATAATATTCAATTCATTTAAGTGTTCAAATTGTTGTTTCAATCATAGGTCACTATTACATACTACATCTAGGTCTTTATGGATGTCAGTATCACTAATGCTCTCAAATTTGTAATGTATGTATGCCCTAATATCTTCAATCTACAAAACATTATGGGGAACTAGTGAAAAGGCTCCTAGGGGATCATCTTCCATGAAAATATATGGGTTTTTCTTGAACTTATACCTAGCCATCTCACTTACATGAAAAATATAGGATTTTCAATTTATCAAATTAAAATCTCAAGTAATGATTGCATAGGCAAGAAATACCTTAATTATATGGAACTAGGGTTTGCTTTAATTTTCTCTTAAAACTCATCAAATTTTCCTTAAATTTGTTGGGATTAACCAGTGGGAAGTATACTTCTGAGGTGGGGCGGGGGGGTGGTGAATCAGAAGTACTAAACTTTAACCAATAAAACTTTTAACTTTAAAACATTACATGCACAAACATGTAAAGAAAATGCATCCACATTAACACTTGACACCAGATATGATTACCTAGAAATCCTCCAATGAGAAGGTAAAACTGGGGTGGGGATGACACCCACAGCTCTTCATTACTACAACAATAAAGTTCACCTATTAAGGTTACATATTTTTGACCATGCTCATGATCTGCCCTGTGAAAGGCCTACCTTATTAAAAGCTTACAAGGATTGTTAGATCCTACCCTATTGAAGGATTTACAAAAAATTCACTTGGAATGTCACTCTATTAAAGGCTTTATACAATTTCTATTAAACCAACCTATCTCCATAGGGTCTCATTCTATTAATACAATTGTTAGAAAGTATAGTAGAATATTTGACCTGATTACTTGCAATCTTCTATTGCTAATTTCATATCCTTGTTCTATCCAATTTCATCCTCATTAATCTGGTATGAAAATGTTATAACCTTGATCCTTTTTTATAATAACTGATTCTACCATTCTATCCTTCTTCTAAGTCACCTTCTACTCGATCAATTCACCCCTTTCACTTCCTTCAAACTTCGCTACAATTATCTCCTTGCATGAATTCTCTTTTTGCATACACTATCTATCTATGAATTATGGGGCTTTGACCTCCTTAAAAAGATTTCATGACTTCGGATTAGGTATGAATTTATGATTGGGATTCATCTAACTTTCCCGCTCAAATATTTCCATTTTTCTTATTGGTGGCATGTTGATTGCATAGGGAATCCAAATAGATTCATTCTTATCTTTTAATCCTTCGAGATTTATCCATGTTTTGGCTCAAAAATGGTTTACATATTAAGTTTTGAAGACACAAACTCTTATAATGATTATGTGTTACTCAACACTTGCTGATTATTGATGCTCAGCACATACTAATTTAGTCACTTGGCACTTGAAACTTGCTTGACATTGTCTATTTTCTTGGCATCTGAATGACTCCATACTTGTTGAATTTTTGGCTTGGCATATATTGTAACTCGGCATCTATATTATACTCGGCATCAACTTAGAAAATTTCTTAAGTGTGTTGACACTCAATTGTCAAAACCAATTTGAGATTAAAAAAAATCTCCCCCTTTGACATAAGTGTCAAAAACACTTAACTATACATGATGAAACTAATCTTCTCAAGTATAATATACATTATGTTCAACATATATATAAAACTTCAAAATTGTTCAAAATTTTGTGAAGGACTATAGACCTCAAAATTTTGTATCTCCCCTTGAGTTGATGTACTATATCCTTGTAACCAAAATATCACTGAATAGATTGATGTACCTGAGCTGATACTCTTTATCTGATGCATTCTTGTTATGCCTTGTTTCCTATTTTACTCTTCTCCTTTATTTTCTCAGTTTATTTTATCACCACCCCTTTCATTTTAGCTCCCCCTTTCACATGTTTCCCCTTATAGTTTGTAGTGCCTACCCTCATTCACATCTTTTCTAGACATTGTTGTTGTTATTATCAGACTATGATAGACTGGTTTTATGTTGATGGATTAGTGGTATTGTTTTGAGACTATCAGACATTATGTTATGGATTCAGTGGTTACATGATGAGATCATTTAGACTTTACATTTCATGTATGCATGATGATCATTATATTACTTTCAGTTGTTGTTGATGATTAGTTAGATTGTTTATTACCTCATGTATTTTATTATGGATACTTACCCCATACTTGCATGTGTATGGTGTGCGTGTTTTCATATTGTATGGCATTTCTGATATGGTTAAGGAAGGGAGTCATAGTCACCAGCTTAGTCGGGATCTACATGATGCACCACTTCTTGCCACTGTCTGTTTAGCTTAGCATTATATATATTGTATGTACATGCATAGTTTTTCTGCAGGTTGCAGGTACTGGGTATCGACTTCCTTGAATTGCCAAGATGAGTGTACCCTATTATACTATCTCAATGATAAGAGAATGGAGATAAATTCTCAAGTCCAAATCCCAAACCCTTAAACCAATTGTCCTAGTGAGGTAGGACAAGTATCTGGATATTTTAACCACCAAATGTGTCGGATGACATATTTTGCGATTTTTAACCCTTTAGTCTAATTTTGTGTGAATTGCTCTATGATGGGTTTTTATATTTTATCTTGGAGGTCTATGGTGAATTTTCTATTAATTAAGTCTTAATAAATGGATTTAATTAATAAATTAATTATTTGAGAAGATTAATATAAAATATCATGGTCTTTGATATTTTTATTATAATTAATTAAATGTGAATTAATTGAGGAAAAGGGATTAAATAAAAGAAAATTAGAAATTAAAATTAACAATAATTATAAATAATAATAAAAGTAATAAATTAATAATAATAATAAAATTTATAAAAATTAAAATGAAAGTTATAAAAATTTAAATAGAAATTATATAAAAAGTAAATTGGAGTTATAAGCTTGCCTAGGAGTTAATGCACCTTTCTATTTCTCTTATGTCAACAACACGGAGGTTAGTGCATCAATTAAGCACATGGTTTCTACAACCTTATGATTCATCTAGAAGGTTGGAAAAGACACATGCTTAGTTGGTGACACCTTCTAGCTGTTTCTAGAGGCATTCTAGATGTTTCCTAAGAACTATTTATATTCAGGCATTCCTAAAAGCTTAGAGATAGCATTTGGAGAGCATTTGGAGCATTAGAGGACTTGAGAATTCTGAAGAAGGGAGGAGCTTGCTCTGCGGGTTTTCTGAGGAAGAGCGAATTAGCATCAGAATTCGGGTAGATTCTTGTGATTTTACTTATGCTATTTTTGCATCTTGCATTCCTTGTCTTCTTCGTGTCTTCCATATGTCTTCTGAGGATTTTTCTATTTTAATTGTATGCATTCTCAATATGGGTAGTTAAAATTTATTTGAGAATCTTTTATGCATAAATCAGAAAAGAACACGGGGCTAGGGTTTAAATTCATAGCCAAATCCATTAGATTAATATTTGGATAAATTTGAGATTTAAAGTTTATAGAAAAATTTTGAAAGTTAGAATTTTTAAATAAATTATTTATATTTTTGAATTTGCATACACATATACATATATATATATACAATTATATATATATATACACATATATATATACATATATATACCTTTATATATATATACATACATACGTATATATACATATATTTATTTATTTATTTAAAAATCGAATATCATACCATTGATTGAATACATTTTTTAAAAATGTTAAACTTTGTTAAAATTGAAATCACATATAATAACCGGCGAGTTGAAATCGCTTATGCGATTTAAAAAAAGAGTAATATGCATAAAATGGGGAGGACGAGACCCGCGCCCCCGTACCCACTGCAATCGCAGTGTACTGGCTATCGCAAGCCCTGCGACCACAGGGTCTTGCGTATCGTTGACGGCATATAATTTTATATATGTGTTATAATAGTTGTTTCATATGAAATCAATTTTTATTGTTATTAAATTTTCATATGTTATATTGTATCAATCGAAATTATTAATTTGATTTTATAAAATGTAATAATAATAATTATTTATATATTTATATATGTATGTATATATATATTTAAATATAAATATATATATGTATATATCTAATATGTAAATATGTTATTAATAAATTTGAATTATTAATTGATAAATGATTTATATCAATGGTTCATTTTTATGGTGAACTCTTGTATAATTTTCAACTATTAAGATTTAATTTAATTGTTTTAAATTATTAAATAAAGTATATGAAATTTAATTGATAGTTTGGTGGGGGACGTTTTCAAACAAATATTATAATTTGAAAATGGATTTTAGACCTATTATGGAAAACTTGTATTCATCCAAAATAGTACATGGAAAAACGTACAAAATGTTCCTCCATTCATTCTCCAAACTTGGAAACATAAACTGAGACCTCTACATTTAAATTCAAGTTTGTAAATTTAGCAAAACCAAAACATGTGTTTGCATTGTGTATTCTTTATGCTACTGTTTTGGGTTTTTGGGTTGACTAGTGTTGACCAATTATAGTACGTCTACCAGAGGCTTGGGGGATTATGTGATTGTGATGTCATGATGATGTTTTAATCTCTATCTTTATAAACCCAACCATGGTTATGTGAAGGAGTGCTCTATGTAATGTTTGTAATTACTGATTGTTATAGTTGAGATTCTTATGTATGAGACACTTGACTTAACCATTTTTGGTTCATCGATCAGTTATCCTTGGTTATTTTCTAGTCGCCATGATGGGACTATAATGTGGATTTATTCTTGATGATGTCATGTTGTGACATGTTTGACTCAACCATTTTGGAGTCTTCGATCGGTATGATTGAGATATATTTTGGTTATTGAGAACCAATGGATACTTTTTATTATCAGTGATACTTCAGTTGCCAATAAAGAGCTGATTGTGATCATGATTTTCTATGGATGCTTGCTCTTGGAGATTTGATGCTTTTATGCATCTTTGATGATTTTATTATGGATTATCTTTTGTGATTTTGAGATTTATGATTCCATGAGCTTAGGGTAGGGTATCTGCATGTAGTGTCGGGAAGAAGCGTGCAATGGGGGCCAAGGCCCTAAGAGGCTACCAAGGTAACTCATTGTAAGTTGGATTAATAAGTGAAAACATTCACACCTAATACTAACTGAATGAACCTAAAAAGATAAGTGTTTTGCTTCTCGTCCATGCCTTGAGTTCTTTTATAGACTAGGATGGGAGTAGAGAGAACGCATTGTTGTGACCTTGCATTCCATAGTAGACCTCGTAAGTATGAGAGGATACTAGTGGCCACATGAGATCAGTATGGACCCATGGAGTTTAGCTAACTGCCAGGGTAACTTGTACATGATAAATGCGATGACACTTTCCCGCTTGCATAGTAGGTTCCTACATGTCTTTGTGTGCCTCTAAGATTAGATGTCAATTTTGTGTTTGGAACCTTTGAGTTAGTACACTTTTAGGATTCCTGGAATTATAGAGATTTATGCTATGTGTTATTGGATAGCCTATTTGGGACTTGAGATTATCTCCTCAGCATGGTGGAAGTGGACCAACATGGTGGAAGTGGACCACTTAGGTACCACGCAGTCGGGTGGTAGTGTTTTTCCGCTCTTATCATTTGAGATTCATTGAGACATCATGGCTGATGCGTCCTTCATGATGGTGGATATCTATCCTTTCATTGATGATTAGCATATGTTAGATGATGTTATCTTATTCTTTTATTTGTATGTTAGATTACTTTCTGCATATGGTGTAGTATATGATAGGAGTGACATTCCTACTATGTTAATACCGATGATCTCTTCGATAATTTGGAATGTTACACACAGAGGGATGGCTAGGGCCCACAATGGTCTAATGATGCTATTTACGGTTGGGAGGAACCGTGCACTTAGTTTATTATGTTTGATCTTTATGATGGATGTATATGTCTTCTATGATGATGTATCATGTGTATCATGTGATTATCTTTACTTTGATGTATCATGGATTAGAATAGGACGATGTATCTTATTTCACATATGTATATTCTTTTAAGCTTTTCATACCTTGTAAATTGTACAGTGGATGATTGAGCATTTGGAAATGTAATGTATGAACATTGGACTTATCATTATTATTTCATGTGGTTGTTATATTGAATGGATTCAATAATGTTAGTTGACTTAGATGTAATTCAACATTAAGGGATCTTTAAAGAATGTAACCAGTTGTGTATGTTATGATTACTTTTAGATGGACATTGCTATTGCTTCCATTATGGTGCATAAGTTATATGTGGTATTTATTTTCATATAAAATTAAAAAAATGCTACCAAACTTAGTGAAAATCTAGGTTAATTATTTGGATCCCTTGGCGGGGCATTACATAGTTTAAGTATCTTTTTTGATTTTAAGTGTCCTTCTAGCTTTACAATTTCTCCCCCTTTGCCTTTAATTTCTCCCCCTTTTTGACACTTATGTCAAAGTATCTAGATATTGACTGAATATTTGGCCAAGAAGTTCTTGTTCACTTCCATTAAAATTCTTAGAGCAACATCCCAGTTTTATATTGCAAATTCTAGGGATTTAATTTAGATGGTTGTCTCTACTACAAGGTGAACTAAGCCATCTAACATAGAAAGATCTAGATCTTTCTTTATCACATTCTTTGTATATGGTAGTTCCTTTTGTAAAATTTCCATGTGAGGGGTTAGGGAGGCTTGTATTTGTACCAATTTGGCTCTTGTGTTAGCCTCTTTTATTGTTAATACAACTAGTTCCTTTTGTGTGTTAAGTGTTGTGTTAAAGTGCTTCTCACTTTGAGCTGGATCTTTTGGCAATTGCATGCTTGATATTTTTAAGTTCCTCTCCAAGTTCATGATTCTTTAGCTAGTTTCTTGTGTGAAAATGGAAGGATCACATAATTTTAAGTACAATGAGAAGATATTCTCAAGTATTGTCTTCACTTTTTCACATTTCTTAGCCAGCTCTACCTGTGATAGTGCTATCCCACTAGATATTTTTTCATTCACCTTTGTTTGAAACTTCCTTTTTGACCATTCCATCAGTTTTGCATTAGTATCATGGTCTTCGCTTTGCACCTGGTCCACTATGTTTGAAAGTTGCTCCATTATGGGCTTCATTTCATCAAGTGCCTACAAGCTAAATGCATCTAGAAAGATGTCCTTTATTTCAATTAGTGTTTGCCTCTATTTGTACTCATTTATGAGTATCTCCTGCTTCTTCTTCCTCTCTAGTGCCTCTTGCACTTCATTGATCTAATCAATGTTCATGGTTGCATAGTCATACTTAGGAATGACTATTTTTTCATCTAGTGTAGGATCTCCATAGTGAAGTACCCTTGAAACTGTTGTAGAGCTTGAGCTTGGTGCTGAAATTTGAAGTGGTATTGCTTCAGTGCTCAACTTTTGTGGCATTCTTGTTGGAGTCCTAGAGGTTGGAAGATTAACCAAAGTTTGAATTGCTTCTTACTCCTATTCCTTTGGGGTCTCCTTCTCCTCCTCTAATCTATGTTTATCAATAATAATTATTTGTGGTAGTGCACCTTATATTTGTGTAGTAGGAATAGAAGTATCCATCTATCCTATTTGGTCCTTTGTTGGCTCCTTGGTAGTTGTAGTAACTTTGACTGTGGAGTTAACCTTAGCTGATGTATCTTGTGCAACTTACTCTTTAGGTTGTCTACTTGTAGCTATAGGGATCACAGAATATGTTTCTTGTGTTGCAATCTTATCCCTAGTCAAGTCAACTACTACTTTTGCAACTCATCTACACTAACCAACACTAGATCACTACATAATTGGGCTTGTAGAGTTGTTTGGTCAAGGGGTTTATGTTCTTACCAAAATTGTCAGGAACATCCTTTACTTTTATTGTTTTTGCAAGTGTAGAAGTGTCATGTGGAGGACTTGGAGGTGGCAATTGTGCGTCTTGCACACTTTGTTCTATTTTCTACTCTTCAACAATTACCATATCATCCTTTTGAGTTTTCTTCTCCACTATATCATCTGCCTTTCCCTTTTCACCTTCACCTTCCTTTTCCTTATAATCCTCTTCTCCATTGTTTCTTCCCTCAAAGGGATCTTCTTCTCCTTCTTTAATAGTTGTTAGGCCATAGATTAATTTCCACATTTAAGTGGACTTTTTGACAACATCTTCAACCTTATTCTAGAGAATGCTAAAGGCTCTATATTTAGGTGAAAATTTTCTTCCATGCTTCTTATTTTTCTTGGTTATTTTCCCTTTTGTGAGCTCAGGCATTACTTGAGCCAATGTTGAATCTCTTATTTATTTCTCCATATTAAGGCAATAATGCCATTTGTTTTCAACAATAAAAAACAAATCTTTGGGCATTGAATTGTCAAGTTCAAGTGGAGTGTTCTTGAACTTTTCCATCATGTTGTAGACTAATTCTTCAACCATGTTTTGTTCTCCCTTATTCAACTTATTAAAGTCAATGTTTGTTAAGCCAGTTAAGTCTGCATTATCTCTAATATTGTCACATATATTTTCTAAATCAAACTTGGTGGTGTGACTTACCACTCTAAATTGGTTGTTGTCATCAAATTTAGTCCTTTCCTCATTTGATTCAAGAGGTTAAACATATTTTTTTCATAGCTTCTTCTTTTCTGGTCCTTGCTACTCAATAGCCTTCTTCTTCTCTTGCTCTTTAGCCTCCTTTTTTTGTAGCTCTTATACTTGCCCTTTTAGTAGGCTTAGCTGGACTTGGCATGGCAGTTTTCTTACCCTTGGGCTATGTTGTAGGCTATTTTTCAGCTTTTATTTTCTTTAGCTCTGGCTTGGTAGGTGCTTCCTTAGCTTTCTTTTCCTCCTTAGCACCTTCTCCCTCTTCAGCATCTTCACCCATGCCTTGTGTTAAGGCAAGTGGCCCTTGGCCCTATTCTTCTTCTTCTTCTTCTTCTTCTTCTTCTTCTTCTATTTATGTTGTCCCTTCACCAAATTTTGCATTGAGCTTCTTGACCAGTTTATCCTTCTTCTTTAGGGTTGAAGTAGTTTTCAACTCCATCTCTACCTTGGACTTTACAACATCAAAAGTGCCAAAAGGTTTTGCACTTTTATTAAAGTATTCTACAAGAAATATTGTGATTGTTGCTAATGCCTCATCAATGTTAATTTTATATCCAAGTGGCCTTAGCCATCTCACCCTTGGTACTGCTACTTGGATGTAAGTATAGTCAATGTCAACTAAGAAACAAATGTCATTGATATGCTGATCTACTAGAGAAATTGGTATTTTGAGCTTTTGCTTCATAGACTTTTTGAAGTCTTCAAAATAGCCTATCATTAAGGTTTCAAAATTAGCTCCCATCTATTCTATATATGCATTCACTTGTACTACAATAAACCTATTTGTCTTCCAACTTATTTTACCAAAAGAGGGGAATTCATTCTAAACATAGAAAAAATGCACGTCAAAATTGATCCAAACTTACACCGAGCACTCTTGGATCCTCTTATTGCTCCCAAATTCTCCATAATCTATTGTAGTTGTAGTTCTACTAGATCATATGTATGATCCTTCTTGACAAGTTTGTATCCCACATCAATTGTAGTGCATGGTACACTATTTAGTTGGCTTGACTAGTAGAATTTATGGGATATAACCCTAACAAGAAATTTTACAAGTGGATCTCTAATTGTGTCAATTGTCATGCCTCTTTTATTCCACTTTTCTCTAATGTTCTTTTCTGTGGCTTCATTTGAATCAATCCTTAGGGTCTTTGGCCATTCTAGGGTTGGATACCCAATTACCCTATGTATGATTTGTTAGGAAAAAACCATGGACAGAAATAAAAACTACATGCAAATATAACCAATAACAGAAAATAATAGAACACACAGAAATAAACACAAGGCACCAAAATTTAACGTGGTTCACCCAATCCCTGGGCTACGTCCACCAAACAGCAAGTCTGATCTTATTACAATCCAGTGATTACAACCTGATTACAATCCATAATCCCTTACAGCTCAATACCGCCGCAAGAACCAATTTCAGTCACCACAATCTAACATGATTCTCGTTGACAACTTGATAGGTCTACCCTCCAACCATAGGCATCCATCATGAATTCTACTTAGCACAATTCTCATCCACTCCATCTTGAAAATTGTGGGGAAATCTAGGGCATAGGCTAAGCCTTTCTCTCTACAATCTAAAATTCCTCCTTTAATACCCCATTCTCACAAAGTTTGTTATAGGCTTTTCAAATATCCATGTCACCTATTGCTCCAACTTTACAATTATAAAAATTTTTGACATATTTCACCATAACAACCTTAGGTGGAATAATAGATAAATCACTAGCAAGGTCATTTTTGTAAGCGACTTCAGGAATTGGCCTAAAATCTAGTTGTTTAACTTCATTTCTGATCAATTGAGCCTCAAATGGTTCCTTGTCTTTGGGATTCCTAGAGCTAGATGCCATTTCTAAAAACTAGGGTTTCAAGATGTAAAAATTGCATTACTATGTAACTCAGCACTTGAGTAAATACCTTAGATTGATGAATCAATGTTGAATATTTGTTGGAATCTTCAAAAAAAAATCAATCTCTACTTGGAAATCATTTATGTGCTCTTCTCACTCTCGCTCTATGTTTGCAATGAAGAGAAATGATCAAAAAAATGACCTTATACCCTTTATTACATAGCATTTAATGCTTAGTGCATATACAAGTGTCCACTTGGATCCTTATGCAATTATGCTTTACTTAGCTTCTATTGATTTTCCAACACTCAGCATCCACTAGAGTTTCCCTTACTCAGCTTCAATATGAATTTCCCTTTTACTCTACAACCACTACTAACTCGGCTCCTACTGACTTTGGTAGACAACTTGACATATAGTAGGATTTCACTCGACATCTGAAGGCAACTTCCCTTACTCGAAAATAGTGTGAAAACTTTGAAAATTTACATCTTTATTCATGCTAATCTATCCCCTTCTATACTAACTTATTCTAGGAATTGATGTATGGTAAAGCATTTAACTATCAATCCCACATATCTTCTTACTTAGTTTGATGAAGTACGACCACTTGAACCTTTAGGTGAAGTGATCCCTTCATTTGATGTGTTGCATCCATCTTTCTTCTTCCATGTCTTATTCATTTCTCCTCTAATGTGTTGAACATCTACCTTGACTTTTCTCTTGTTTGAGTCTAAGTTAGGTTCCTTTGATCTTGTTGGATAATGCTTGTTGATATGACCAATCTTCAAACAACTAAAGCATGTATTTTGGCTCAACCATCTGTTGTAGCTTCCACTGAAATGTGTTCTTATGCAATTCTCATGGATTTTTCCATACTCTTGATAGTAGTGACAGCTATGTCTTGTATTGTAGTCCTAATTATAGGAATTTTCATGATTTCTTTCCTTGTTTGATGACCATGTGGTCTTGGATCTGCATTCAAAGGCTTTATGTCCATACTTTTGACAATTGTAGCAATGCCCTTCAAATCTTGGTGCATACATGGTCCTTGTCCTGAATTCATGTGCCTGATGACCTTGTTTGTTACACTTGTAACAATGTGTCATACTCTTCGGCTTAGCATTCTGACTACCATTCTTGTTCCTCCAAAAATTAGTTGTATGTCCTTTCTTACCACAAAAATGACAAGTGGGTTTGGAGTTCTTACCTTTGTCATTCCTTTGTTCAGCAATCTTGGATGACTCTCCTTCTTCAGTGCTTGTGTAGCCCAAGCCTAATGTGTCTTTACTAGATCTAGGGTATTTCAATAGTTGCTCAAAGTACTTGATGACTTAATTTGGCTTGTTGAAGCTTTTAGCAAAATCCTTCTCTCTTTTTAGTTCATTCTACAGTTGCTCATTTTGCAACTTCAATTTAGTTATTTCAATTTACTTGACATTCAACTCATGATGGGCATTCATCATTTGGCTCAAGGTATCCAACTGCATGTTTGAGATCCTAGACAACTCTGTTGATTTTTCTTCCAATCTATTTGACAAGATTATTTTGTCTTCTTCAATCATGACATTATCCTAAATGGCTTTCTTCTTTTTTTCAATCACTTCACATAGTAATATTTCTTGTGATTCTTGCTCCAATTTGAGATTTCTAATCTCTTCAGCTTGTGCTCTATTCTTGTCCATGAGATCTAAAATTTCTACATCAAACTCACAAGAGTTACCATCTACAAATAACTTTGTGGTGTCAATCTCCTTGTATTGAGTCTCATTCTCAGCTATGGCAATCTCTTTCCTTCTCTTTAGCAAACTCCTCAAGTCATTTCTAGCTTCATCCAATTGTTGCAGTAAGAGGTGTATCTCAATCTCCTGATTCTCAATGGTTTTTCCCAACTTGTAGACTTCCATCTCAAGATCTTTTCTCCAAGTTGTAAGGCTTCTCTTGATGAGAACTCATCTCTGATACCGATTGTTGGGATTAGCAAGTGGGAAGTATACTTCTGAGAGGAGGGGTGAATTAGAAGTACTAAACTTTAACCAATAAAACTTTTAACTTTAAAATATTGCATGCACAAACATATAGAAATAACATGTAAAGAAAATGCATCCACATAAACACTTAACACTAGATATGATTATCCAAAAACCCTCTAATGAGAAGGTAAAACTAGGGTGGGGATGACACCCACAACTCTTCACTACTATACCAATAAAGTTCACCTGTTAAGGTGACATATTTTTTACCATTCTTATGATCTATACTATGAAAGGCATGCCCTATTAAAAGCTTACAAGGATTTTAACACTATCAAAAGTTTACTTGGCTAAAGGATTCACAAAACATTCACTTGGAATGTCACCCTATTAAAGAATTTATACAATGGTTCTTAAACCAACCTATCTCCATAGGGTTTCATTCTGCTAATACAATTGTTAGAAAGTATAGTAGAATGTTTGACCTGATTACTTGCAATCTGTTATTGCTGATTTTAGATCCTTGTTATGTCCAAACTGATCCTCACTAATCTGGTATGAAAATGTTGTAAACTTGATCCTTTGTTCTGATAACTAATTCTGTAATTTTTTCCTTCTTCTAAATCACCTTCTACTTGATTAATTCACCCCTTTCACTTCCTTCAAACTTCACTAGCATTATCTCCTTGCATGCATTCACTTTTCGCATACTCTATTTGTCTATGAATTATGGGGCTTCAACCTCCTTAAAAAGATTTTGTGACTTAGGGTTAGGTATGAATCTACAATTGAGATTCATCTAACTTTACCACTCAAAACTTTCCATTTTTCTAATTGGTTACACGTTGATTGCATAGGGAATCCAAATAGATTTGTTCTTATCTCTTAATCCTTTGAGATTTATCCATATGTCAGCTCAAAAATGGTTTACATCTTAGTTTTTGAAGACACAAACTCTTATACATATTATATATTACTCAGAACTTGTTGATTACTGATGCTCAACACATACTAAATTTTGTCTTGCTCAACACTTGAACTTGCTCATCATCTATTAGCCACTCAACACTTGAAACTTGCTTGGCATTGTCTATTTGCTCAGCATCTAAATGACTCAACACTTGTTGAATTTTTGGCTTAGCATATATTGTAACTCGGCATCAACTTAGAAAATTTCTTAAGTGTGTTGGCACTCAATCTTCAAAACCAATCTGAGATAAACAAAATTCTCTCCAAAGTTCTCCTTTAATTCTTGCATGATCAAATGGTGCTTAATAATATGATTTTGACCCTAAAATCACATCCAATTTGTCTTTGCATTAATTGCACAAGTACACAATCAACAAAAGTTGTTACTAATTACCATGAGGCTTATTTTCCTTTATAAACTCACATACAATCTCCAAATTATCTGCACTCTTAGCATAGCTTCAACACATCATGTTCTACCTCATTACTAACTATGCATGCCTACACTCTTTCTTTGATATTTTCCTATACCTTTATGATGCTCAATCCTTAATAAAATGCTTAATTCAAATAGGATGAATCAACCACTAAAACTGACTAAAATCTCCCTTTAGTTGCTTCATTTGACTGCTCTTCCAAAACTACATGTGAACTTGATGGATATTTGGATTTGACAAGCACTTCTTTTAATTATTCTACATGTTCTTTTAGATTGTCTTTCTAAGTATCATTGGTGATGTCATTTCTTCTAACATTCATGTTCACATTCCTTCTAAAACTTGGATTCCTTTTGTTGTTCCTCATGTCCACTCTACAAATTTTTTCTATATGACCAAAGTTGTTCTTTAATTGGTATATTGGTGCATTGTTTCCAAATTTGGGTCCAGGCTGGTTAACAGGTGCACTACAATTTCTACAAATATGTCAAAAGTTTTTGCACTTGTAATACATAATGTTGCTTCTCATTCTATTATTTCCTTTTCCAAATCTTCTTCTTTTAGGGTTTTTACCTCTAAAAATTGTGCTATTGCTATTACTACTATTGAATTTAGGTTTCTTACAATTAACTGCTCTATGATGAAAAATGTGACAATTAAAGCTAAAAATCATTAATTGGTTTAAGTGACTTCCTATATATTCCCTTTTCATATGACCAACTCCATTACATCCATAAGATCCATCTTTGAATTCATATCCCACTTCTTTAGGTGATTTATTTTTCTCATATTTCTTAGGTTTGTCAATTTGTTTAGGCTTCTTGACTTGTTCAACTTCCTTAGGTGCATTATCAGATTGATTTGATTCAATCTTATTCAAATGTTCTTTATCTTCCATAGGATAATGAATTTCAAGATTAGTTTCCTTTCTAGATTCAAATTTCTTAGCTGACTTTTCTCCAATGCAATATCCAAGACCAGTCTTATCATAAGAAGGTCTCTGAAAGGACATTTGTTATCAATCTTCTCACTTTAGAATATAGTTTTTGAAGTTGTTTCTTAGATTGGGTTAACTCTCCTTTCAAAATACTTTTATACTTCTTAATTTTTTCATACTAAAACTTGGTCGACTCAAGATAATATGTCACTTTGGTAAGATTGGATCTCAAATTTGATTCAACTTTACTGGTATCATCCTTCAAGCTTAACTTTAGATCTATAATCGCAAGTCCACACTTCAGGATCTCATTCTCTTCATTCAATATTGAAACTTCATCCCTTTCCTTAATCTAATATTTAGGCTCTTTCTTGAATTTGAGATAATCTATCTATTGGAAATTTGGCTAAGGTAGACATTGGATGTTTTCATTTATGGAATTTATACTTAGAAATTTGTCTAAATATCACTTAGCTTATCTGGAAAAATAGTTAGATTTTTTATTAACAATGTTCATAGAATTCATATTGGTACATGCACACAAGAGGAAAGATAGTATAGAGTATTAGGATTCTATAGTCAAGTCTGTGGGACAATATAGACAATATGACAACAGTTATGATCATGTTACTAATTACGAAAATACGCAATAAAAACAAAGTATAACAAAGAAATGGGTATTTTGGATTTAGGAATAATTTCTTAAATAATTAGGGATGACATCCTATATTTTAACCCTAAGTCAAAAAAAGGTTAATTTTTATTTTGTAAAGTGTAATAAGACATGAAGTTTGATTGGGCAATAATTTATAAATTAGCAAGGTATAAAGGAAAGATTGCGAATGAAAATTTTCAATGATTCATGCATGTATTTATGTGATGTATGAAATCTAATGTTTGATGACAGGAAAGAAAATTTTGTGAGCAGAAAATGCAATATCATTATTGAAGATATCAACATCAGTGTAAAGAGATTTTTGTATCTATCTCTTTGTATTAAAGGTACTACATTGTATATTGCATGTTTGGGAAGTGGGCTCATCTTGCATACAATTTGTATTTGAATATTACAACTCTTAATAGGCCTGAGGCTTATAACAAGGCCTAGTCCTCTAACAAGGACCAAGACACTATACAGATGTAATAGACTCTTAACAGGGTCAATATCTTTCACAAAATACTTTTGATTAGTGGTTCATTTTTTGGTTACCATCCCCATCGAGGTTTTCCTTTGGCCAGGGTCTCCCTAGTTTATTAAATAAGGTGTTATGAGTTCTCTAATTTCATGATTATGTTTACTATTCAATATAGTTAGTTTACTTTCATATGCAAGTTATAAGATTTTTAATAATATTCAGTTTTGAGCTAAAGTTTGTAAAATATTGATTCACCCACCCCCCCTCTCAATATTTCTTATTTCTAAAAATTGGTTTTAAAGCACAACTACTTAGAAGAGGCTTAACATATTGAGTAAGATCCCTATGGATATAGAATAATTACAGAATAACCTAGAAGAATCTCATGAGCAGATTGATATTCTTACTGAAGAAAGAGATGTTTTGAAAGAAAAATATGAGGATGCAAGGGACTACATTGGAAAGATGAAAGACAAGATTGATCATATCAAGTACAAGAAAGAGCCTAATCATAAAATCAAAGATAGTGATGAAATTTCAAGAGTAAAGAAAGAAAATGAGTTCTTGAAGCATGAACTAAAAATTACTTATCTGAAATTGAGCTTGAAGAAAGATTATAGCAAAGTTGAGTCAGATCTAAAATCTAGGAATGCAGATCTAAGATCCAACCTTTGAAAAGTCACATATGAGATTGAATCTACTAAATTGTACTGTGAAAAACTTGAGAAATGCAATACTATTGTAAAAGGAGAGTTAACTCAGTCTAAGAAACAACTTGAGAGATAATATTCTAGCAATGAAAAGATTGATGAACAAATGTATTTTTAGAGACCTTATGATAAGACTAGTCTTGGATATTTCATTGGAGAAAAGTTAGCTAAAAAGTATGAAGCTAGAAAGGAACCTAATCTTGAGATTCATCAGCATATTCAAGAAAAAGAATATTTGAACATGGTTGAGTCAAATCAATCTGTTGATGCAAATAAGGAGATTGAACAAGTTAATAAACCTAAAAAAGTTGATGAACTGAAGTAGTTTGAGAAAATTGAATCACCTAAGGAAGTAAGATATAAATTCAAAAGTAGATGTTATGCATGTAATGAAGTTGGTCATATGAAAATGGATTGCATAGGTAAGTCATTTAAACATGTTACTAATTTCTATTATTATAATTGTCATGGTTTTGATCATAGAGCAATAAATTGTAAGAAACCTAAGTTTGATAATAGTAATAGAAATAGTAGAATTTTTAGAGGTACTAACCCTATAGGAAGAAGATCTAAAGAAAGGAACAATGGAGCAAGGAATAATAATGTATGTTACAAGAGTAACAACTATGGACATATTGCCAAAAAATGCAAAGCACCTGTAAACCAACCTAAACCTAGATTTGGAAACAATGCACCAGTATGGTAGTTATATAACAAATATGATCACATAGAAAGATTTTGTAGAATCGATATGAGTAACAACAATAGAATTCAAACTTTAGAAGGAATATGAATAGGAATGCTAAAAAATTTGATAACAACAATGACAGTTAAAAAAACAACATAAAGGGGTGTGCAGAAGAATTTAAAGAAGTATTTGTCAAAGCTAAAGATCCATCTAGTTCACATGTGGTGTTAGAAGAATAGTCAAATGAAATATATGAAGACCAATTAAAGTAAAAAATTATGTTTGATTCATCCTATTTTAATTGAGCAACTTCCATATGAGATCAAGCATCAAAGAGGTAGAAGTGATGAAAAAAGTGAGTTAAGATTTGCACAATTAGTATGACGTACAAAATGATGTGTTCAAGCCATTGTTAAGTGCATAGATGATTTAGAGATTGTATATGAGTGCGCAAAAGAAATCAAGTTGTTTGGTAATTAGAAAAAAAAAAAAATTGATTGTGTACTTACATAATTAATGCAATGATGAATAATTAATACGATGATGAATTGAAAGCAATTTAATGAATGAAATTGAGTTATGAAGTACCATTTGATTGTGCAAGAGTTAAAGAAGTGTTTTGGAGAAAATTTGAAGAGAAATTGAAGGATTTTTCAAGTGTGATTAGAAAGAATCCCTAGTAATGCAGAAATGAGGTATTTATCATGTACAAAGTTAGAATTTGAAGCTTTAATCAAAGAAATGACAAATCTCATAGTCTATGATGTAAGTGAGCATCCTAGGTATAAATTTAAGAAGAACCCTTATGTGTCTTTGGAATATGATCCCTTGGGAGCATTTTTGCGAGTTCCACATATATTTTTACATGTTAAAGAAGTTAGAGTGTATATACATTGCAAGATTGAAAGTATTGGAGATAGTGACATACATATAGACCTACACCTAGTTTACAACAATGATATATCTTTGAAACAAGGGTTTGAATATCTATAGTTTGAATATTGTTAAGCATATGTTCTATATGCATTTTGAAAATCATGAGTGGAGTAGAATCATTCAGTTCAAAATTGCTGAAGGTATGTTTAGGTAGGAGATACTCCTATCATGATTGATAATGACGTACCAATCTCAGTAATGAAGGATTCAATACTGTTAATGAGAAGAATATAAAGAAGTTAGTGGAGACAAACCTAGAAACCAATTCTAATGGTAGGAATACGTGAATTGACCTAATAACTAAAACTAATGTAAGAGTTATTATTAGGATTATTGGGTACAAGATGAACTGCAATACTAGAGTGAACTTTGTACTTGTTGGATTTATCCATACAGCTTACCTTATGAAAGTTAAGAAGGAGAAAGTAAACATGTGTTAAATTATGAAACAACAGTTACTAGATAACATTGAGAAATTGAAGAATTTAAAGAATTTTGTATTTAGATTTTAGTCTTTACTAATGCATCTATTCTTTCAAGTTATTAGAAGTTTTCCTAGCATTCCTGACTGAAAATGAGATGGTAATAGATGCACAATGAGTATGATAACGTAGTATTACAAAAATTAATTAAAGGAAAGGATAAGTCATGACATAACAAGGATGATGAATATTTTCTAGTCATTATGAAACAAAAATTTAGAATTCCACCTACTTTAGTTGAGAAGTACAAAGATTATATTTGCTTCATGGTAGAGACAAATGTTACCTGTATGGAAGCAGTAGAGGCTAGAGTCAAATTCATTGACCCTATGGGTTATGAGATGACATAAGAGTTGATTCAAAGTTATGCAAAGATCATTTTAGAATGTGATAGAGATAAGGAATTCCCTAGATGGGGTACACGTAAGGAAAAATTTAAGGAAGTTCACAATAAAATTTATAGCAAAGATATCAAGAAGAAAATTGAGAATAAAATTGATGCAATGTTGAAGGAATGAGGAATGACAAGGGAAGAATATAGAGAGGTAGTAGAAATAGCTATGGAAATGAGGGCTAGTGGTCAAATAAAAATCTTGATGGCTAAACCCCTAGAAGGTGAAGTTGGGACTTCACAAGGAATTACAGTGGTAGGAAAAATAGTGAATGCACCAAATGTTGTAGTATCCCAAGTATAGCCTACTATTGTATGACCAGTATAGAAGGAAAAAGATGAAGAGGAAATTAGTATAAAAAAGGTACAAATAATAACCCCTCCCAGAACTAGAAAGTGTGTGAGGTTAACAGAAGCAAAGCAAGAACAATCTAAATCACATCCCTAGAAGAGAACAAAGTAAATATCCAATGGACCAAGAAAAAGAAAGAAAACACTACAAATAGTTGAATTAGATGAGTCTGAAGAAGAAGAAGTAGAGGATAAACTAATAGAAAAGGTAGAAACTATTGGGACTCAAAATTGGAGCACTAATTTTGAGTACTATTCTAAAAATTGAGCCTAATTAAGCTCCTATAAGATCTTTTCATGCATATGTACCTGACCGTCATTTTGAGGCCTATGAAATGTTTCATGTTTTTAACACCTTTCATTTAGTATATTCATGTGTCCTATGATAATAAGTTTTCATTATGATTCATATTATGAAGTGTCATTTTGAGCATCGATCAAATCTACATTTTTGCCAAAGTGTTAGACAACGACATGAAGCCCAGTTTACAATTGAATATCTTGCACCTGGTAAAATTTCATGATTCACCACTTTGGGAGTGTTTAGTATGCATATAAAAATAATATATGCTTCATATTTGGAGTCATTTTGATATGTTTTGATAAGGTTTTGAATCCCTCAAAGTTGGTTGTTTATTGTTGTCATGCTAATGCATACTATTCAAAATTTTGGGAAGCCCTGTTTGAGTAGTTATAAATTTGACCCAGCTGACCTTATTGAGAAATTTATTTTTGAATTACATTCTAGGGGTCAAAGAAATGCTATATTCCTTTGTTAGCCTATGATGAATCCAGTTGAATAGTTTTCAAACGTGATTCCAAATGTAATTTTTAGATTTTACTAGTAACTAAATATACAAATTGATTGGAGGGCCAATTCGCAATGTTATAACTTGGAAACCATGATAGATGAGGAGAAATGGTTCTCACCACTATGTTATCCTCTGAAAATACTTCCACTATTCCAGTTTTCAAGTCTTGATGAATCTTTTTACATACTTTCCTAGGTCCATTCCATTTGCAAAAATCATTGTCCTGCTAGTGTTCCTAGATCTGTGATTCCAAGTGCCTAACTTTAAACACTTGCCAAATTTTCCCAGTTATTCATCATAAGCCTAAATCATAGACTTATTGTGAGAGTGAACCAATGCACCATATTTTAGACCCCCAAGTGTCTAATCAACTAGTTTTAAAAGCTAAAATTGAATGTGATTATCTATTTCAACAAGTTTTTAATGCAGGGCTGTTTGAAATATGCAACTTTAACAGTCAATACCTTTGAACTTGTCTATTTTCATGAGGCATAAATTTGCAGGATGATAGTATGAATGATAAAGAGCATAAATACAACATCTTAGAGCTAAGTTGCTTGATTTAGTCTATTTTTAAAGCCAGTCCCAGGGTCTCTTAACAAAAGATGAATAGTTTGTAGAGGTGATGATAAAAGTGTGTTTTGCATGATAAATATTGAACCCTTATAGTATGAGGGGCTAGATGGATCAATCTAAGACATCATTTGTTTAGGAAAAAGATTTTCAGACCCAATGTGGGCCTGAATAAATTGATCAAATTGTAGAGATCATATTAGGAGAGAAAAGGTGCCTTAAGAATTTAAAATGATTTATGGCCATTAAAAATAGTGTGACATGAGATTGTTGTTGATCATACTGGTATTCCTCAAAATCCTAACGATGAAATCATATTGATAAGGTGAGAAAGGTTTCATGAAGACACACGTATTATTTTTCAACATAAAGTGAGCATGTGGTTTTTTGTACATAATGAGCAACAAAGGAGTAAATTGGACATATCCTATAAGTTCAATATTGTGTACCTTTTAAAAGTTTCTATTTAAGACATCTCTACTAAGATAATGTATTGTGGTTTCTTCATAAATATGATGGTGTGTACTTGGCAATGGTTTATATAAAACTAAAGTAAAAGGGATGTAAACTATTTGATAATATATCAAATACACAAGAGTGATTGTGATTGAATATACATAGGTTTTGGATGACCAATTGATTAGATGAAGATATCAATATGATAATTGGGTTTTAATATGACATCTTATCTTGATTGAACTCCATTAACAATTGGTATATAGATATACACTAGTGAAAGGTTCCAATTAAAAGAGGCCTACTTAGAAGGGGCTCAATAAGGAAAATCATAAGAAGATGGTTGCATGGCCTAAAGGAGTCTGGCTATTTCCCTTTTATGGCTCAAAGATTATCATTGAGGTTTTCAATTAATAACACTATATGGTGAATGTAAAATAAGAAATGTTATTGACCATATTTTCAAGAGTAGTAGTAGAGACCACTACTAAAGAGGAAACTCCAGACGTCACTAAGGAAAACTTTCC
The DNA here is from genome assembly GCA_028749045.1 of Cupressus sempervirens. Taxonomy (NCBI): domain Eukaryota; kingdom Viridiplantae; phylum Streptophyta; class Pinopsida; order Cupressales; family Cupressaceae; genus Cupressus; species Cupressus sempervirens. The sequence continues at coordinate 870,199,082 of CM053792.1, read as the reverse complement.
AAATTTATGATGAACACTGCCATTTATTTTTGGGTACATTACTTCTTGCCTATTTTAGCCTTGACTACATAACAAATCAGGATCGTCAAGTGGGAGGTATTGCTTTTATAGAGCATCAACATGTGTTTTGCTCTCTACTTTGGTTGCACCAAATAGAAAGAGTGTAGTTAGTTTTGGACCACTATTGTTATATATGATGACCTTGATGGATGCTGATAGTGGCTATTCAAGAAGGATATTATGGGGTAAGATCTTGCGGCATCTTCATTCCTAATTTGATAGTCTTTGAACATATCAATTTTCACTCTATACATGCATATTTTAAAAGGGGAATATGAAATTGACTCAATTGTCGAGCTTGGAAGAAGAGCCCTAATTCACATGGGTTTTTCCCATCCATTTATCAATATGCATTAGTGTGGCATGTCTTTTCATTTAACTTGCATTGTCCCCTTCCAAATCGATGTACAAGACATCTCTTAGGAGAAAATACCAAGTTTGGGATGGGGTTGTTGATGTAGATCAGTTAAGCCCTTGGAAAATGAGTTGAGTTAATATCATTAGTGCAAGTTTTCCAAATAAGTGAATCATTGGCCAGATCATGGGGGAGTTTGATGCCTACAAGACATATAGCTTTTAGTGTTGAATAAGGAAGCAGTGACTGGCAACATTGTTCTATAATGGAGAGACATTACATTCATGCATGGTGTGATCCATTTACTCATGTTAACATATGGACAAATGAATGTGACAACTCAAGTCACAGTTCTAATGTGATCAGATTGTATTATTATCCTCCTAATAATTGTATGCATACATCTATTACACAAGGTGATGGCTAAAGAAATGTTTCTAATTGATGATTAGAAATGAATGCTTATCCCAACCTACATTTCAAAAATGTTAAAAATTAAATAAAATTATTTTGTTTCCATATGCTTATGAGACCAACTATGGGAAATGCCTACAAGTGGATTTCTTCAGTTATGAGTACAAAATTGTTGAATATATGACATGACCTAATGCACAAAGGTGAATAATATTGATCCCACATCGGGGAGAAGGCATTGCTTTAGTGTATTTTTATTAAGAAACACTCACATGTCAAGTGTCTAAAAGACACGACTCTTTTGAGATGCAAAGCCATGCATGGTGGGCCCAAGCTTGTTTGGCATGCCTAAGGATAATTATAAATGAATGGATGCATGTGTGGAGGTGAGTTGGAAACCTACAGGTGAATCAGAGCTCAACATATGACAACAAGCCTGAAAAAGTTATCTAGAAAGATAGATGAATAGGAGAACAACATGTAGCATGCATCCCACGATGGGCTTGATAGTTGTGTGCTGGAAAAATGTAAAAATTGCTGGAAGCCTAAGGAATCAAGCTAATCTAAAAGAAATTCACAAAAGCAACCAACAAACCATAATTCCAACCACCTCTAATACTTAATAAAGATAGCTATGTGTAGCCATTGTTGGTGTATCTCTGATGGAGGGTGTGTTTGGTATGCTCTCACAAACACAACAATAAGTAAATCCCTTGTGTGGAAGTGCAAATGTGAGTGTGAGTGCAAAGTGAATGTGCAATATGATTTTAGAATATATGAAAAGAAGAATACTTTCAAGATATGACTATGGAGGAAGTCTCACTCAAGGGTATTCTATGATGAAATGAAATTATGAAAACTATCTAGAGATGCAAGCTATAACCAAAATGAAAACTAAAACTAGAATGTAAACTAAATATGCAGGATGCAAACTATAACTAGAATGAAAACTTAAAACTAGAATGTAACCTAAATATGCAAGATGCAATACAAAATGTAAATCTTACCAACAATCAAATCACTAAAATGCAGCCTATGAACTCCATATGAAAATGTACCTATAATGAAAGCTCTCAATGTGGTGATTCTAGACTCAAAGCGACGACATGTAATGCAATCCAATAATCCTCTATATGCAATGCTTGAGACAAGGCTTCTATTTAAAGACTCTCAGGAAACATCTAGAGGGTGTCTAGAAGAAAAAGATAAAGATAAGGAGGATTTTAAATAAATAAAATTTATTTAAAAAAAGGAATATGTGGAGGATCATGTGTTAATTTAAATTAACACATTAGAGCTAAGAAGTATTTAAATTAAATTTAAATACTTAGGCAAAAATGAACTTATTGAATTAAAATAATTTAATTAAATAAGTAGAAGAATGTGACCATTATTAATTAAATTAATAAAGTCATTTGAGACAATTTTTAGTGTATACATTTTGCCCCTCTTTGATGTGATGTCGGGACGACATCATATCAAAGAAAATAAAATGCAGGTTGCCCCAGAGAAGGAAGGAGAATCCTGATGCCCCCTTACGGAAATTGCACAAAAAATACAAATTTGGGCAATTTTGGTGAAAAGGTCTTGGAACGGAAAGAAGGGAAAGAAAGAAATGAGAAAAATAAGATAAAATATGGAGAAATCATGAGACAGACATGGCTCAGAGTAGAGAAGGGTGCAAACAGGGTCCACGAGGTCTACATAAGCCTCCAAGGGACCCATAGGAAGGTCATTGTCACACCATGAGAAGAGCATCTAGAGCAGCTATGGACCCGATTGAGAGATTGCAGCTTGGTGAGCATGTTCGGGAGCACCAGAGACTAGCCACGATGGGGGCACCGGTGAGTCATCTGATCCTTCTGGTAATTTGATAGGTAGGTTAGGTTAGAAGCATTTATGATGCCCTAAATGTGGCAAAAAATGATCTCGGGCGAAGACAACAGTCTCCACCTTGTCGTCTGCGTAGACGACAAAGAAGGGATACCGACGCCTGTGGAGATGACAAGGAACATCCTATCGTCTACGCAGACGCTCAAGCTGTGACAAGACCAATGAAGATGACAGACCATAGTCTATCATCTACGCACTAGGTAAGTGGCCTCAGAGATGACAGAACTTGCCATGTCGTCTTCGAGAGCAGAGCAGAGATGAAAAATAGGTTTTGCGTAAGCGCAGACCAGCATCTTTGCGAATTGGCGTCTGTGCTGATCAACGTCTCCGCCAATCAGCGTCTTCATCGAATGCAACAGACACGAGAAATGGCAAGCATGAAATGCTCCATTCTGAAAATGAAATGACTGACTTACTGCATGTCCATGCTGCAGGAGGGCACGGTGCTCTTTAGGTCACGGGAGCACTATCCATCGACTATGGTGATACAGAAGAGACTTAAAAATGCGGATTGGGGACACGTGTGATTGTGTGGACTGGAGCATGTCCATGAGTGGCCAGACTCGAGAGCTCACATAGCACAGCTATCGGCTCTCATAGAGCGATGGAATACACCCACAGGGAGCTTCCATCTACTGACAGGGGAGGTCACCGTCACTCTCCTAGATGTATGATGGATCCTGAGAGTGCCTATCAGAGGCACATATCCAAAGCATGTAGTTGAGGGAGTTGATCCCTTCCTGAGAGAATGTTTTGGTAGGCGACGATAGAGACTACCAGTATAGTGATCCTGGTTATCCTGGCGGGGAGCCTTGGAGCAGAGACTACCGAGACTGGCGGTATATCTAGCCTCTTTGATATGGCGGATGCTACCAGATCATGCAGGGCATGGGTGGCCTATTGGCTGGGCATGGGTGTTGAGCACCCTATTACAGGAGGATGGCGAGGTCTACTGTTGGGGACAGACCATCTTAGCAGAGTTGTACCATGACCTTCATATGTGCGCATACCGGACACAGCGTATGATGGGACCAGGACTGACACTACTAATGGTTTGGTCTTGGGAGCACATCGGGGTTACTCGACCCATCACATAGAAAGAGACTAGGCAGCCTTGAGAGCCATACGCATGCAGATATCGTCCTCCTATCTAGTATACATCGACAGAGTCAGTGGGATTCTGGCACAGGTGCCTGGATGAGATCATCATGTTTGATTGAACTCCTTATGATGGAGTGGAGGACTGGGGGAGAGTACAGGCAGCAGGGGGTGAGGATGATACAGAGGATCAGATGTATCTCCCATTTACTCAGACTGATTGCTAGATTATTGGTTGATCTGCGCACGTGATTATGCAATATATGCCTTCTTAGGTGCGATGATAGTTTGGGCATAGCCAGGATGTGGTTCCAGACAGATTCCTGTATCTTGTAGTGACCCGCAAGTATGGTCGATTGTGGGGTCAGGGGATGACGCTACAATTTGCCCAGGCATCATGGTTACCGCTGGATAGAGTGCCATGGGTTCATGGTTAGGATAGGGGAGATGCTGGTATGACACCGGCATATGCACAGTGGTGGGCAGCACACTAGCCAGTCAGACTGACAGTGCCTGGAGTAGTTCCACCAGCAAAGTAGGCACAGGGAGAGGGAGATGGTGCAGGAGATGGGGAACAGGCTACTATGGTAGCAGTGTCAGCTCAGGGAGCACAGCAGGGACCACATGGTCACAGGGCAGTTGCTAGGAGGGGTGTCGTAGCAGCACAAGTGCCACCACAGAGGGGACCTCAGATACAGGCACAGGCACAGGTACCACCACAGAGGAGACCTGAGGTGCAGGCACAGGCACAGGCATAGGCACAGGTACCACCACAGGTGCCTCCACAGAGACAGGTACCGGGAGAGGAGCCGAACATAGTCAGGGCTGAGTGGGATAGTCTATGGGCAGAGGTTGCCAGGCTACAGGCAGAGGTACAGTTGCAGAGAGTCAGAGCAGATAGCACACAGGAGGCACTAGCAGCCTATTACAGGTCACTATATCATGATGTCATACCTGCCGACCAACGGCAGCCTGATTTTGAGAGAGGGGCTAGTTCCTAGACCACGGGTGGCAGAGCCAGATCAGAGCAGTCAATAGGGCAGACCCGACCACCTCGAGGGGGTGACACAGGAGGAGCAGGACCCTCATAGCATGGCTCCTGGATTTTGTATAAAGATCCGATATTTTTGACAAATATGTGCAGATGATGCATTTGTACTATATGATTCTATATGTATTTGGATTGTACAGACATTGATTCTTTTGTGATATATATACGTGACATGGGTTGATGATTCTATATGTGTATGAGTGTTTATGATGCATATGTATGGATTTTATGTGATGCTTAGGAGACTGACATTTATGATGCAGGCTGTGATGTATCTTTTCTATTTACTATATGATGCTTAACATGTGTGATGCAGATTAGCTAGTGATTATGAGACTTATGCATTATGATATGTATGTGCCCCTAAATGTAATGCTTATGCTAAAATGAACTAGACTATCTAATAAGCACTAAGAAATGTAATTTGATGAGTAAACTAATGCAATCTATACTACACAATTAATGTAACTTAAAAGGATGAAAAATGAACACTCCATCTAAAGATGTAATCTAATGAATATCTATCAAAATCATCATCCATAAAGATCCAGGAGCATAGCATAGGAGGAGGAGATAAATAGAACCTTGTCTCAAGCATGACTCAAATGAAACCCTATATCACATGGACCCTAACTAAGTGAAATCAAGGGATTATGTTGTGTTTATATGGAGAGCACACCATTATTTTTATTTTGCAAAAGAGTGTATACATTATATGCTATAGAAGCATAAATGTTAAAACTCCTTTGCGTAATTGCCCCCATTGTGGCAGGCATTAATATCCGAGACAGACACACAATAAAAACCATAAAAGACATAAAGAAAATATGACAAACCAAACAAAAGAGACCTCATGACCAAGTAGTCATTTATCTCACAGTTCCTGCCAAGAGCCTTAAGTCTGGAAAAGTGAAAGTCCCCATATCGCCTACCGGAAGGATTCAACCTATGGGGAAATGTTGGATCAAGTGTTTTATGATAATATGATTGTGTGGTTCCGGCAGGGGTTGTGAAACAAACGAACTTTCTGAATCATCAAGCCTCCAAAAGTTGATTTTATATTTATCCAAGTGTGGTCACTATCGTAAGAGTGTGCAACAGAATGCAATTAAACAACTATTTGATAGGAAGCATGCAAGAATGGAAATGAAAATGAGGCCTCGCAAACAAGAGGTCTTTTATTGGATTGAGCAATAAGTGAAAGACTAAGTATTACTCTGCACAAATGGAAAAGAAGGAATAATGGTAGGACATGAAAGAAAGAATTTGGATAGACAATGGATTGGCTTTTTTTTTTTTTTTTTTGGGTTTTTTCAGGACTTTTAAAGACTGTACAAGATCTACCAATGCTCAAGCATAAAAGTTCTTGAGATGCTGAATATTTATAGGCTTAGGAAGCGGATCCCCCTCAGGTGTAGCAATCTGATATTCCCCAGAACCATATTTGACTGTAACAACAAATAGACCTAGCCAATTTGCCTCAAATTTTCCTTTCTTTTCACGGTTCTGGAGATTCCTCATATTATGTTGTAGGACTAGATCACCCACTTCAAATTCCCTCGGCTAGACCCTCTTATTATATTGTAGTTGGAGGCGATGTTGATACACGTGGAGGTGGTTAAGGGCACGGAGGTGTCTCTCATCAAGGAGTGCCAACTCTTGCAAGTGAGCAACTCGGTATTCTTCATCAAATATGAGGTTTTGTAGAGAGACTCTAAGGGAGGGTAACTCAATCTCAATGGGTAAAATGGCTTCAGAACCATAAACGAGGGAGAATGGAGTGGCTCCTGTGGGGGTGCGAATAGAGGTTCGATAGGCCCAAAGTGCAGGAGCAATCTGGAGATGCCAATTATAGCCAGCTACATCAACAGTTTTCTTTAGGATTTTCAGGAGGGTTTTATTTGTGGCTTCAGCTTGACCATTGCCTTGAGGGTAGTATCTGGTGGAGAAATGATGGGTTATTCCAAATTTTCGGCATAATGTGGCTACCTCTTGGTTTTTAAATGGGGTTCCATTATCAGAGATAATATCTTGAGGTATACCAAAGTGGCAAATAATATAGTTTAGGATAAATTTAGAAATTTGCTTGTCAGTGATGTAGGTTAAGGGAATGGCTTCAACCCATTTCATGAAATACTCAGTTGCAGCAATAATATACTTGTGGCCATTAGAGGAATTAGGATACACTTGACCAACAAGATCAAATCCCCAGCGAGAAAAGGGCCATGGTGTGATGGTAGGTTGCAAGTCTTGGGTGGGAGCGTGTATCAAATCGCCATGCTATTGACAATGGATATATCTCTTCACAAAATGATATGCATTTGCTTCCATAGTGGGCCAATAATAACCTATCCTAAGAAGCTTTTTTGCTAATGTAAAGCCACTAGAGTGGGCACCACAAATCCCTTGGTGAACCTCTTCTAACGTTGTTTTGGCTTCATCTGAATTGAGACATTGGAGGAGGGTTCCATCAAAGTGTTTCCGAAAAAGGGTATCACCTATAATAGTATAGCGAGTGGCTCGGCGAATAAAGGTCTTACTTTGGTTTGGAGTGAGGGTTATGGGAATAGTTTTATGACTTAGATAGGCAAAGATATCGGCATACCATGGAGACTCAGGACCAACAATCTTGCACACCACTTCAGAATCATTCTGCTCATAAGCAGGAGTAACAAGATTCTCAACAAGAAACTCACATTTTGGACTATATTCTGGCATGGCAATCATAGAAGCAATAGTGGCCATGGCATCTGCTACTTTATTGTTAGCCCTTGGAACTTGTTGAAAGACTATTTCTGTAAAGTGTTGTTTAAGATTCTCAACTATTCGACGGTAGGGCAACAATTTCTCATCTTTGGTATGATATTCATCAGTCACTTGTTTGATAACTAGTTGTGAGTCTCCAAAGACAAGAAGATTCTTAATATTCCATTTAATGGCTTGACGCATTCCTGTCACTAATGCTTCATACTAGCTGAGTAAAGGATCCATCAAAAAATAGTTTCCATGATATACTAGGGGCTATAGTCATAATGGTATCATCTAGAAAGTATGATACAATAGGGTGACTTCCTGGAAGAGGTGCTTCAGCTAACTGATCTGCAATGACTTGTCCCTTAATAGCCTTACGATCCTTATACACAATGTTGAATTCACTTAGGATTAAGACCCACTTTGCTACTCGACTAGTGAGGGTGGCTTTTGACAATAGGTATTTGAGTGGATCAATTTTGGCAATGAGAAATGTAGTATGATTAAGCATATAATGACGTAGTTTCTTTGTACAAAAGACCACGGCCAAACATGCTTTTTCAGTAGCAGTGTAATTTAACTCATAACCAACTAGTGTTCGACTAAGGTAATATATGGCTTGTTCATTTCCATTATCATCTAATTGTGCCAGGAGTGCTCCTAAGGCAATTGAAGTAGCTAAAATGTACAAGATCAATGGTCGTCCTACTACTGGAGGGACTAAGACTGGAGGATTAGTCAAATATGCCTTGATTTGTTCAAATGCTTTTTGGCACAAGAAATCCCATTGAAACTGATTTCCTTTACAAAGCAAATGCTGAAGGGGATGAACTTTATCAGCTAGCTGTGACACAAATCTTCTGATTGATTGAAATCTTCCTTGAAAACTGTGAAGCTCTCTTAATGTGGAAGGAGGAGGCATATCCATGATGGCCTTTACTTTTGCAGGGTCTACTTCAATTCCTCTTCTGGATACAATGTAGCCTAATAATTTACCATATTTGACCCTAAATATACACTTTTTTGGGTTAAGGCGCACTTTTTACTTTTCCAATCTTTCGAAAATAGTAGTAAGGACATCAATGTGGGCTTCTCTAGTCTTGGATTTTCCTAAGATGCCATCAACATAGTCCTCCATTATGATGTGTAGAAGATCATGGAATATGGTAGTCATCGCGCATTGATATGTGGTGCTGGCATTTTTCAAACCAAAGGGCATAACTTGATAACAAAAGGTTCCCCAAAGCGTGATAAATGTTGTCTTATGTTGATCTTCTTCTGCAATCCTGATTTGGCTATAACCAGAAAATCCATCCATCAAAGACAACATCTCATGTCCAGCTGTCAAATCCACTATAATGTCTATGTTGGGTAGTGGAAAATCATCCTTAGGACATGCGAGATTTAAATCTCAAAAATTGAAACAAACACGAATGCCCCCAAACGCTTTTCCTACAGGAACAATATTAGAGATCCACTCAGGATAGTCAATGGGTCGAATGAACTTTGCTTCTAGCATCTTTTATAATTTTTCCTTGACTAAAAGTGCTACCTTAGGATGCATTTTACGCTACTTTTGTTTTATTGGCTTAATTTTGGGATCAACTATCAAATGATGTACCACTAAATCTGTATCCAATCCAGGCATATCCTTATAGGTCCAAGCAAATTTGATCTTTCCTTTTTTCAAGAATATTGTCATAGCTTTTTGTTCTTCAGGACTCAAGGTGGCAACAATGTAGGTAATCTGTGGATTATCTTCTGTTCCCAAGTTTATTGCAATGGTGTCTTCATTCAAAATGGATGACTTTTCTGGCGGCAAGGATCTGAATGGCAAATTCAACTCTCCCTCTTTTGGCGCCTCTATGAGGTTTTCACCAGAAGATGCGTCCTTTATTTTATCTTTTTCCTCATCCAAAAGCGCCCTAGAAGGGTTTTCACTAGAAGATGCTTCTTTGATTTTTTTATTTTTGTTTTCTTTTTCATTTTTGCAACTAAGAGAGTTGATTTGGCTACCAAAGTAGGCTTTTTCATCATATTGGATCTCATGCTCATAATCTTGAAGATCTTTAAGGCCAAAGAGTGCCATCACTGCCTCATCAGACTTACAAATGTCCAAACTTGGTGGCGTATCTTGAAGGTCCCAGTCTATCATGTCAGGGTTAATGAGAGGTAGATCAATGGATGAAAGGTAATTTATGGTAATGGTATGGACATGATTATTTAGGTCATCTTCGACGTATTGGAAAGGCACTTCGAAGAATTCCTCCTCTTCAGTCTCAGATTCAGGTTCGGCCAAATAGTTGTCAGCAAAGGTAACCTTAGGTTTGAGGGAACCCAAACCGCATCTTTTAGGATAGCTATTAGCTTCTAGGGATTGTCTAATTCCATTTTCATTTGGGCCAAGACCAGTACCATGATATCCCATACTTTCAACAATGGGAAGTGCTTTGACTTATTTATCCTTAGGAAACTCCACAGGTTCATCTTTGCCATCATAATAGAACAAATCCAAAATATTATCTTCCATGTGTTCATCACTAAGGGAACCCCAATGTTCAAATGTCATTTTGTTAACTTGCATGGTTTCCTTATTAGTAGAAGATGGCAATTGTGAAGGCTTTCCATGGGAACGAGGGGAAAGTGGTAATTGTCCAATACACAAGGCATTTTCGAACTTATACTCTCCCATTCCCAAGTCAGTAAAGGTAGTCTTTTTTCCTGTAGTGCTAACTTTAACATCTTCAACTTTCTCTTTTCCTTTACGGGAATTTGAACTCTCATGGGCTACTTCTGGTACTGTATGGGAAGTAGTTTCTTTAATGACAAGAGGCTTAGGTATGACTGCAGAAAACTCACTTATAGGAAAAAGATTTTTCGGAGTACCTTCCAATCTTCTACAAAATTCAAAAGGTGTAGGATCCCCTGGAATTGTAACTTCTCTCCCTTGGTGCGGGAATTTCAAACATTGGTGATATGTGGAAGGCACTGCTTTAAGAGTGTGTATCCATGGTCTACCAAGCAAGATGTTATATGGAAAATCTAAATCTAGGACATGACATTCAGTATTGATAATGGCTGGTCCAACTTTGAGAGGCAACATAATAACTCCTTTTGATTCCCTTTCTCTTTCATCATATGCTTTTATAGTAATTATTTTACTAGAATCAAGGAGATCCTCTAGAAGTCCCAAGAAATGAATCATCTTTAATGTACAAAGATTTAGACTAGATCCATTGTCTATGAGGACTCTTTTTATTTTGTGGCATTGTATAAGGACTTCAATATGGAGCGACATATTATGGTTGGGATTGGGAGCTTGGAAATCTTTATCTGTGAAGACCAAATGTTGTTGAGCGGCAAGGTTTCCAATTATGGAAGTGAATTGGGCGGCATTAATATTATCAGGTACACGAGACTCTAAAAGGGTCTTTTCCAAGATTTCCTTATGTACAGGCGAGGTGGTAAGAAGCTCAAGGATAGATATTTGTGCAGGAGTCTTACCTAGTTGGGATAATACATCATAGCATGAAGCAGGCCTTTGTGGAGTGGATGGCGCAGCAGCCGCATGTGGAGCTGGTGAACTATTGTTATTGGGAGTAGCTTCTTGCAAAGTGAGTCTTCCACGTCGAGTGGTTGCATCACAATCAGCTGCTTGTAAGACAAGGGTATTCACATGAGTGTCTACCCTTTCGATATGACCACACAAGGAGTCAAAACCACATATATCGTTGGTATCTATTTTACCACACAAGGAGTCAAACCCTGATATGTGGTTAGTAGAGTAATCATAAGGTACAGCGTTTGATGTGGAGGCTTGATTCGTATTATTGTTACTATCGTTGTGATCGGGAAATGGCTTTTGAAATATTTTCAACTTAGCATTTTTAGAGGAAGGACCTCCTTCCACTTCAATTTCTCCATTATCAAAAAGGTTTTGGATAAACACCTTGAGTTTGAAACACTTATTAGTATCATGTCCTTTGACGCGATGGTATTTGCAGTATTCATTTTCTTGATACCACCTAGGTTTTGGTTGATTTTCATCAAAAGGACATGTATTAGGAAACACCATCAAGTTATGATCTACCACCTTTTGAAAGATGGCTTCCAATGGTTCACGAAAGTTGGTGAATGTCCTATTTCGATCATAATCATGATTGTAATTGTTACGCGGAAAGAATCAAGTTTGCTGATTGTCCTGGTTGTCTTGATTTGAGTTATTGTTGTTACGGTTGCGGTAATTATTGTTGCTACCTCCTCAAAGGTTTTTGACATCCGTAACACCATCGTGTGTAACACCCCTATTCTTAGACCATGATCTAGGCTTGTTATTGTTGTTCAATTCATTATGGGAAGATGAAGAACTATAATGTTTGATGGTGCCTTTTTCTAAAAGGCCACTTTCAATGTTTTTACCCTTTTTTATTAGAGTAGGAAAGTCCTCAAGACTCGCCATTTTCAAGTGAAAGGACATTTTAGGTATCAAATTTTTGATGAACATATCTACAAGATGAGAGTCCTCAATTTTGTATGGCATACGACTAGCAAGATGTCTCCATCTTTGCAAGAAATTGGCAAAAGTTTCTCCATTTTGTTGCTTAGCATTACACAAGTCACTTAATGAAACCTGATTGTCCGTGTTGTAAGAGTATTGTGCTATGAACTTATTTGCCAATTCATCGAAGGTAGTATAAGAATCCTTAGGCAGATTTATGAACCACTCCGAGACTTCATGGAAAGAGTCTCTTAAGGTAATCATCACTGTATGCCACTTCTTGACACAAAATATAGAACTCCCTTACATGTGCGACAGGGCATGTTTTTCCCATATATTTGTCAAACTTTGGAATCTCAAAATCAACCAGGAATGGAGTAATAGGAACAAATTTATCAAAAGGACAAATCTCATCAAGAGACAAGTGTTTTACCCCTTTATTGTTTGTGTTGCGCACCTCATTTTGTAGTTCATGAATCATTTGAGTGAGATGTGTTACTTCAGAGTTCGTTTGGGCTTGTGACTGTTGGGGTGGTGGAGTTGCTCCATTTGAACCACCCTGTCAATATGCACTTGTTGCATTTGGCGCCGATGTTGTTACCATGGTCGTAGGCACATGCAACTGAGGTGAAGGTGTAGGCTGTGTAGAAATGACCATTGGTTGAGTTGGTGCTTGACTAATACCAAGGCCTCCTACATTTGAAGTTGTTGAGATGTTTTGTGGAGCATTAGCATATGTGGCAAAATTTGATAGAGCATTGATGAATTGTTGAAAGATATCAGGGTTGGTTTGAAGCGTTGGTTGTGGTAAAGTGCTAGATGTGGGCATTGCACTAGTTGTCACTGTAGGTCCTTTTCCTTTGCTTGATGTTGGCATTGCACTTGAACTAGGTGCTAAGGGAGCACCACCTTTCTTGACTTGAGTAAATAGGATGTTCACATCAAAACTTGTAGGAACGTTAACGCCATCCTTGATCAGATTTAAGAATATGTCGGTCTTGTTTGCCTTAATGGATTTCTCCATCATCTCTACATTGTAAGGGTCTACAAGGAAGGTCTTAACCTCACTAGAAATATCACTAAAATCAATAGGGTCTTCATCTTGGTATACTTCTTCATCATTATCACCTGGATTGCTATTATGAAAATGTTGTTGTGGCTCTTGGATATTAGGCATACCAAGGTTCGGATTAGAGGGAAGCACATCCCAAATGAAGTTGCAGCTGAGGGAGGAAGATTCTCCATTTCTGATTGCTTTGTTGATTCCCACAAATGTGTTTTGGGGTTGAATGTAAACCTTCCTGATCGTGTGTTTACCATACAAGAATGGCCAAATGATGAATGAAGGTTTTATGAGAGAAATAGAAAATGAAAATGAGAGCTCTTAACCTTAGATGCTCAGTGGGTCAACTTCCCAAATTTGAACAAGAGACCTTAGTTTAGCAAACAAAATGATATTGAAAGATAATGGTATCCTTTTCTTACCAAAGATAGTCAAATATGATCTTGTAGGCAAGATAAGACACCAAATGGATAACTTACTATTTGGAGACTGACTTGTGGTCCCAAATAAGCAAGGTAAAGTATTGAGTGAACTGCTTACTATTTGGAGATTGACTTGTGATCCCAAATAAGTAAGACTTGAGTATCTTTCTCTTACCAAAGATAGTCAAATATGATCTTATAGGCAAGATAGGACACTAAATGGATTGCTTGCTATTTGGACACTAACTTGTGGTCCCAAATAAGAGAATGTGATTAGGATATGGTGTTTGCTTATGCATGTAAGGTCTAATGTCACGATAGAAAGATGTTTTTAGGTTTTTAGCTCTCTTAGAAGAAAGTTTGAAGATGGAAGAAATGGAAATGAATAAGAAAGATGAATGTATGATGGCCACTTGTACAATTGATTCAATTTTTGTTTACGGGAAATAAGAACCTTGGGTTTACACCTGGGAAAGCAAACCAGTTTTGAAGTTTTCCGTTATAGGTGATCCTATCGTAGCGGTCTTGCCTAGCTTCTTCTTTTTGAATGTCCTTGATCGCATAGCTGAATTATTTGTCACCATAAGCTAGTCTCTTGCTTTCTTTGTAGACAGGGGGTTTGGACAGTTTCACTTTCTTATGCTTGGTTTGGTTGACTTTTTGGTCATGGCAAGAACAAAACAAGACTCAAACTTTTTGACATCAAAAATAAACTCAATCAAAACTGAAAATGTGACTCTAGTGCAAAACTTCCAAAAGACGACTGTGTGTCAAAGAGACCTCACCTAACCTATCTTACTGTAAAAGGTTCCCTCACAATTTCACTCATTTTTTGGCTTGTTTGAATTTTTTTGTTTTTGTTTATATATATATATATATATATATATATATATATATATATATATATATATATATATATATATATTATTTGAACAAACACACCAAACACAACAACAATCCTAATAAGGCTAATGCTAGGCTGTACAAGGCTTAGCTAAAGGGCGTCCTCGATATACACTAGGTACGTGAGGCCCAATTCTGTAGATGAAAGGAAATACTGCCACACAGCCAGGGGGAAATGGTAACCCAATCTCCTCCTTCACTTCCCAAAGGTATAAAGTTCTTTGGGGCTTAGCCAAGAGTGACAATATTTACACTTCCAAGAGAGGTGTCTTTTGATTCACCTCCCAATTTTTATACTGTGCCAGAACGCTGGAGTTGAGGTTGTCCCAAGGGGTGATGAAATCCCCAAGCAGGCCTCCTAGAAAAATAAAAACAAGTCCACTTATTTCTTGTGCACCCAAGGTCACCCAAAGGCGCGAGGGGAGAGAATACGTAAGTGGACTTGGGGTTTAAAAGACACTTGTTCCTTATCCACAAAAATTTAGGGTTGCTACTCTAATTGAAGACACGTGTGTTTAGAGCATACAAGGTTCTTTCCAACTTTAAATAGCAGAAAATAAAATACTAAAAGAAAATGCTAAAATGACAATGCTGAAATGAAATTAATTTTTCTTAGGGCTTTGGATGTGAGTTCATTTTAAGGCCCAAATCCAAATGTGCTCTATACTAAATGTACCCATTTAAAATGCTCCAATTTCAAATGTGACCCAGTCTTTTGCACTTTAGTTTGTCCTCTAACACAAATTCTCGACCTACAAACTCACAAAATGCTCAAGAAAACCGTTAACCGTTAGTTTAAACCACAACAGTCGTAGACGCTAATAATCAGAGACGCTAAAACACGAAGATGACAAAGCACAGTGTGCAGACGACAAAGTGCAGAACGCAGACGCCAAAATGTAGAGCACAGACGCTAAAATGAAAATTGCAGACGCTAAGATGAAAAGTGAAGACACTAAAATGAAAATCGGAGACGTCAATTTTAGATCACAGATGACAGATCACAGAGCGAAAATGACAGAGAAATAAGCGCAGACAACAAAACCCTAATGCAGACGACAGAATAAGTAATACGCAGATGCAAAAAGAAAAGAACCTAATTTTTTTCCGCGGTAGCGCAGACGCTTGTTCTCGAAAATGCTAATTTGCAGAGACGCTGATATGTGTAGACGCGCAACGCAGATGACACTGTGACTATCAGAGATGACAAAACGCTAATCTGAACTGTAGAAAATTGTATTAGCGGACTTTTGGAGCAAGATCAGGGATGTGGGTCCCACCGGGCGTGCCAAAAATGTGTGCTAAAAAAATGTAAAAATTGTTGGAAGCCTAAGGAATCAAGCTAATCTAAAAGAAATTCACAAAAGCAACCAACAAACCACAATTCCAACCACCTCTAATACTTAATAAAGGCAGCTATGTGTAGCCATTGTTGGTGTATCTCTGATGGAGGGTGTGTTTGGTATGCTCTCACAAACACAACAATAAGTAAATCCCTTGTGTGGAAGTGCAAATGTGAGTGTGAGTGCAAAGTGAATGTGCAATATGATCCTAGAATATATGAAAAGAAGAATACTTTCAAGATATGACTATGGAGGAAGTCTCACTCAAGGGTATTCTATGATGCAATGAAATTATGAAAACTATCTAGAGATGCAAGCTATAACCAAAATGAAAACTAAAACTAGAATGTAAACTAAATATGCAGGATGCAAACTATAACTAGAATGAAAACTTAAAACTAGAATGTAACCTAAATATGCAAGATGCAATACAAAATGTAAATCTTACCAACAATCAAATCACTAAAATGCAGCCTATGAACTCCATATGAAAATGTACCTATAATGCAAGCTCTCAATGTGGTGATTCTAGACTCAAAGCGACGGCATGTCAATGCAATCCAATAATCCTCTATATGCAATGCTTGAGACAAGGCTTCTATTTAAAGACTCTCAGGAAACATCTAGAGGGTGTCTAGAAGAAAAAGATAAGGATAAGGAGGATTTTAAATAAATAAAATTTATTTAAAAAAGGAATATGTGGAGGATCATGTTTTAATTTAAATTAACACATTAGAGCTAAGAAGTATTTAAATTAAATTTAAATACTTAGGCAAAAATGAACTTATTGAATTAAAATAATTTAATTAAATAAGTAGAAGAATGTGACCATTATTAATTAAATTAATAAAGTCATTCGGGACAATTTTTAGTGTATACAATAGTCACGCAGTTGTGCATCCAGTTGGTAGCTATGAAGGTGCATAGCAATTAAGTGGTGGTTAATGTGACTTTAGTGGTTAGTGATGTGATTAAGAGAAATATGTTGCAAAGTGGAATAATGGTTAAAGTTAGTAGTTATCACTTGGTTTTCAGATAATGATGCAATTAGAGGTTAATAGCTCCAATGTCATGACTAACTACTAGCAGTTAGTCACATGGTCTCTGTGGTTTGCATGTAGTTAATGGTAAAGGTTGTGAAGCCACGAAATGGTGACATGTGGCACCGGGGGCTGCTAGTAGATGAGGTGGTGATTTTGATGAACTAGAGTGTGCCAAGTGGCACTTAGGTGGCAAAGATACCCAAGAGGATATTTAAGTATTAGGATGACTGAGCAAAGATCAACAAATTAAAGAGTGCCATGTGTCAAATGGGTGGTCAACTCAAGTTTGACTTGAAATGGAAAAATGGGAAAATTTTCAAAGTTCCAAAAATTTGATATTTTATTCATTTTCATAAATAAATGTGCAGGGATTTTAAATTAAAATAGAATTTTTTATATAGTTCAAACTTTTACATAAAGTTAAATTTATGCAAATTCAAGGTCTATTAACCCATTTTTTAACCTACAACTTCTTTCAGACGCTCTGGTTATGCCTTTGAGGCCAATATAGGACTATCATATATCATCAAAAAGCTTTCAACATATATTTACCATATATGCTATTAGTTTTTACATAGGTGTTAGTGGCAAGAAGTTATGATCAGATTTTTTTGAGGCACTCATATTTCAACTACATTCTAGTATGGTCAGTTTAGATCTAGTTTTTGGCTAAACGGTTAGATGGGTATGTACCAAACTTGGAGAGGTTCATTTTAGCAGTATTATTTTACCTCCAAATCAGTTTGGTAGGGGTTTTGGCAACTTTTGACACTAGATTAGATATTTTATCAGAAAGGGGCTTTTCTCATTATTTAGGGAGATATTTTCACAGTTGGTTATACACAATTATAAGATTTGATCTAGTTTTTAGTTCAAGAGTGAAGAGAAATGTTTGGCTTCAAAAGATGGAAGAATTTCAACTGAGTTAAGATTTAGTTTATGGCTAAACAGTTAGATGGATATGTGTCAAACTTGGAGAGGTTCATTTTAGCAATATTATTTTGCCTCCAAATTAGTTTGGTAGAGGTTTTGGCAACTTTTGACACCAGATTAGATATTTTATCAAAAATGGGCTTTTCTTATCATTCAAGGAGATATTTTTAGAGTTGGTTATACACAATGATGGGATTTGATCCAGTTTTCAGCATGAAGAGAGAAGAGAGAGGTTTAGCTTTAGCATATGAAATAATTTCAAATGAACAAATGGCATCATTAGATCAGATCTGAGATTCCTTCCTTCTTCTTTATCTTTCTTTCTTCTCTCATTGTACAAGGTTGGTTCCCGAAGTTTTGAGAAAGTTCTCAATTGGGTTTCCACCATTCGTTCAGCAAGTTTTTCTCTATATGAATAACAAACAATGAAGTATAGAGTGTAGTTCTAATCTATTTGATGTTTTATGATACTTTCATGCATCGTGAATGTACTTTTTTCAAAGGATTGAATACAAAAGAGCATCAAGTTACTTAGTTTGATTCTAATTCTTGTCTCATTTCTCTATTGTTTACAATAATTTGTGGTTTATGGGCAAAGCCAAACATAAAACCAATTGCATCTCATTTTAGGTTTTATGTTTCGTTGCGTTTTTCCTTTGATTCAAAGAATCATGTAAATGCTCGATACATCTTGATGGGCTTATGAATTTCATGAGAAGGATATTTGATAAATATGAGGTTCAGATGGAACATAGATGTTTGATTTACAAAGTAAATGGATAGATCACCAATACCTGATGTATGTTGTGATTTGTGGAGTACCCAATGGATAGGGAACTAATCAGTTATAGGATTTGCAAGCATATTATTGTTTCATATTTAGGTTGTGTTGATATAAATAAATTAATCAAAATCTATTTCCTTTTCATGTTGTAGAGATGAGAAGGATAACCTGCACTTAGCTTGTCAATCTCATTGGTCATGTTATTAGTTGTTTGATGCCTTTGTCATTTGCATAAGTATTGAAGATTTGTGGTTTTATCTTCTTTGTCTAGATTCAAATGTATGTTATGGAAACTGGTAACATATGAATGAATATGAGGTCTACCCACCTAGGTTTTGCAGAGCTTGAAGTAGAAGGAGTTCAACCTTATATTTGGCTTGGGTTCTTGACAATTTATGTCCATCATAGGAGATAGCAGCCCTTAGATGCAATCTTGTATCAACTACCTAGTGATTAAAATCTCTATCAAATTAGGAGCCAACAGAAACAAAGGTGAATAAATTCTTTGGTAAGAAATCTTGGAAGCCAAAGGGTGATAATTTGAATGTTCAAATTATCGATAAAAGTAATTTTGTATGATTGAACAAATACTTTGTATAGTCATATTGATATATTATAGTTAGATAATGCAATAGTTAGACATATGATATTGGAAAATTAAAAATTTGAATACATACAAAAGGATATACCACAAGACTTGTATAATAGATTGATAAATAGAAAATAAGAGTAGTTGATAAAGATAGAGGAATTAGAGAAAACTAGATCAGAAAATTTATGTGAAATAAATAGTAATAATGACATGGAGCTCATAATAAAGGGTATTGAGCCCTTGAAGAGAAAATATTTTGATGGGTGGAAATTATGAAGAACCAAACAAGGAGACATAACAAGTAATTATAAAATTTATGACTTCTACAGCCAATGTTGTGCAGACAAGAATTTTTTTATGGGGAGAAATCCTTAAGGTAGAAAAGAAGATATTACCAGTTGAGTCTATAACAGTGACAAAGAAGTCTATAGAGACTATACCTATAGTTATATCAGTTGCTGAGATAGCCAAGGAAACATTAATAATAGAATAAACTTTGTAAATGATCATTGGTACTGATACCATGCAAGTGAATAGTACAAAGATCATCGTAGATGATTAACATGATCCTTGAAAGGATTATGGACAAGCTATTGTTGGAAAATTGGTTGATTACACTGGTTCTGAGAATGAAGAGGAAGATGAGACAAAGAAAAATAAGGAGGGCAGAGATAGAAAGAAAGAAGAAGAAAAGGTAAAGGCAGAAAAGAAGAGGAGATTAGAAGAAGATGTGAATAAGAGATTGGGTGAAGAAGATAGGAAGAAAAGGGAATAAGAACTAAAGAAATTAGAAGTAGATAAAAATAGATTAGATGAAGAAGAGAGAAAGAATCAAGAAGAAAAAGAAAAGGAGAAACATGGAGAGGAAGAATGGAAGACACATGAGAACGGTAAGATGCCTTTAGTACCATCTTTGGAGAACTTATATGATGATGATGCTCAACTAGGCCTAATAGCATCCTTAAGAAAGTTATTTGAGAAGAATAAGAAAGTAAAGAGCTTGAAGAAACCTTTTGGAGAAGTATCTGATAAATTGAAGGAAGTTATATTTTAGGATAACAAAGATTGATCCTCAATAGAGAGCTATTGAGCTGATAAATACTTTTGATAGTGAATTTACTTAATTGGTAGAGTTAGTAGAAATTCAAGCTCAAATAAGACATGATACACAACTATTTGATATTATGTGTACTAATGTAAGGAGTTATTTGTAGACACTTAATGCTTGCATCAAGGAACAAAGGAGATGTCTAGAGGAAGGAATAAAATTATATGGTCAGTGTACTCTATTATACAATTATATCAAAGACATAAATGATGAATTTGGTGCTAAGTTGAAGGAACAACAAGTTTTGACTGACTAACTACAACAACCATACACTGAGGTAGAAGATATTGAGAAAATATTTTGCAAGTTCATGATGACATCAAAATCATTGAACTAAGAAGAGAGAAAGTGATAAAGAGGTTCTCTTTTCTAAGAGAGCTCCTAACTTTGAAGATAAACAATGTGAAGAAGTAGCTTGAGGAATGTCTTTTAGCCAAGACATCATATGAAATTGTTTTATATACATATTTGAATGTAGTAGAGGTGGAATCCTATGGCCTATGTGCACTACTCAGCATATCAAAGACAGTCAAGGACAGGTAGTAAAAGGAATTTGAGAGCTAAAATTTGTAATCTTTGTAGATTGTGTTTCAAGAGTTGCAAATTTGGCATGAGGGAAAGGTTACACAACATTTTTTGAATTGTACATAAATTTTGGCACCTTTGTCATTGATGTCAAAGGGGGAGAGAAGAGTAAGAAAAATTGTATAGTTATATAATGAGAAGAGTAAGGAAAATTGTATAGATGTATATAGACATGATTGAAAGGGGGAGTTAGGAAAGATAGTTAAAATATAATGATCCATAGTTTTGAAATTTTGTTAAAGCCAAGTTTTGTAAAGTTTTGAAGTTGTAAATTTTTGGGACTTAGCCAATTTTCCCATATGTTTCCATCAATGCCAAAGGGGGAGACTGCTGAAAATTTGGCTAAGGTAGACATTGGATGTTGTCATTTATGGAAACATGTCTTCTATATGAAGAGGATAGACTATGAGGAATGAGTTATGGCACATATACTTAGAACATTGTCTAAGTATCACTTAGCTTATCTAACAAAACAATCAGAGTTTTGATCAACTTAGTTCACAAAAGTTGTATTGGCACATGCACACTTGAGGAAAGATAGTACATAGTATGAGGATTCTACAATCAAGTTTGTACAATAGTGTAGACAATACAAAATGAGTTATGATCAGATTACCAATTATGATAATACACAAGAAAAAAAAAGTATAACAAAGAAATCGGTATCTTGGGTAAAGGAATTATTATTTTTATGAAATAATTACTTTTCTAATCAGGGATGAAATCCTAGATGTTAACCCTAAGTCAGAAAAAGGTTATTTTGTATTTTGTAAAATGTAATAATACATGAAGGCCAACTCGATAGTAATTTGTAAATTAGCAAAGTATAAAGGAAAGATTGTGAATGTGAAGTTTTGGCGATGCATGCATGTATTTATATGATGTGAAAAATCTAATGTTTGATTAGAGGAATGCAAAATTTGTGAGTAGAAAAGGAAGTATAAAATATTTAATATATCAAAAGTAGTGTACAAAGGTTTTTGTGTCTATCTATTTGTATTAAAAGAACTAAATTGTATATTGCATGTTTGAGTAGTGGGCTCATCTTGCATACATTTGGTATTTGTATATTACAACTCCTAATAGGGTTGAGGCTTCTAACAAGGCCTAGTCCTCTAAAAAGGACTGAGACACTATATAGATGTAATAGACTCCTAATAGGGTCAATATCTTTCACAACATATTTTTGATTAGTAGATCATTTTTTGGGTACCATCCCCACCAGGTTTTTCCCTTGGCTAGGATTTCCCTAGTTAACAAAATAATGCATGAGTTCTCTTATTGTGTGGTTATGTTTAATATTCAACATAGTTAGTTTACTTTCATATGTAGGTATAAGATTGTTAATAATATCCAATTTTGGGATAAAGTTTGTAAAATATTGATTCAAACTCCCCCCCCATCCCCCCTTTTTGTATTTCCTATTTCTAACACTATCTGATCTTTCAACTTTCCAATGTAGTCTTTAACATCTTCATATCTTTCTTTGAAAGCACCTCTATCTTCAATAAGAATATCAATATGCTCAAGAGCTTCTTCTAGGTTCTTTTGTAACTATTCCATATCCATAGGTATCTTACTCAAGCTATTAAGCCTCTTCTAAGTAACTGTTCTCTTATACCAATTGTTAGAAATAGGAAATACTGAGAGGGGGTTGCGGTATGAATCAATATTTCATAAACTTTAGCCCAAAACTAAATATCTTTAACAAATTTATAACATGCATAATAAAGTAAACTAACTATGTTGGACCGTAAATATAACCATGCATAAGGGAACTCATAACACCTTATTTTGTTAACTAGGGAAACCTTGGCCAAGGGAAAATCCAGGTGGGGATGATACCTCCAAAATTATCCACTAATCAAAAGTATATGGTGAAAGATATTGACCCTTTTAGGATTCTATTACATCCATATAGTGTCTCGGTCCTTGTTAGAGGACTAGGCCTTATTAGAAGCCTCAACCTTAGTAGAAGTTGTTATATAAAATCACAAAAT
Organism: Cupressus sempervirens; assembly: GCA_028749045.1. Lineage (NCBI taxonomy): Eukaryota > Viridiplantae > Streptophyta > Pinopsida > Cupressales > Cupressaceae > Cupressus > Cupressus sempervirens. Next base: position 870,176,186 of record CM053792.1, on the reverse strand, counting down.
GTATGCAAGATGAGACCACTACTCAAAAATAAAATATACAATATAGTTCTTTCAATACAAAGAGATAGATACAAAAACCTCTTCACACTACTACTAATATGTGTAGACACCTAAAAACCTTTAGAAAATAAAGTATTTTTATTTTCTGAAAAAGTCCTGATGACATCATCATTTATTAATTAATTAATTAATTAATTAATTAATTAATTTTTATGCCATTAAATTCCTTTATCTTAATTAAAAATATTTAATTAAGGAATCCCTCCCAAAAATGTTTAAATCTTATTTAAACATTATTTCCTTATTTATTAATTATTTAATTAATAAATTGACCAAAAATCCTAAAATAAATAAAAAATTTATTTTTTGCCCAAAAATTGGCCAATTTCCTTATGACCAATAACCTCTTCCAAAATCTTCTAATCCTTCTTTAATTTCGATTAAAGGCTAATCTCATCATTTCCTACCCCTAACCCCAACTCAAAATATTTAATTAAAATTAAATATTAATCCTCATGTTTATTAAAAAAGTTTTAATAAATATCTCCTCAACCCAAACCCTTGAAATAAATAAAACTTTATTTATTTCCTAAAAATCTAATTTATCCTCACCTTAAGAAGTTCTAGACTCTTCTAGAAAGTCTTCATCCTCATCCTAGGAAATTCTAGACTATTCTAGAAAGTCTTTATCCTCATCCAAAATCTAGACTCTTCTAGAAGATGTCTTTAAACCTAATCCTAATCCCCTCCTAACCTTGTCACATTCCCTAAACATGGGTTAAAACTTACTAACCCAAGCCAAAGTTAACAAATATCTCTTCTTTCACCCACCCTCATTAAATGCCATCCACTTGCCTATCCTTAAGCTAATCCTAAACCATCCTAATCCATCCTCTAATCATTTGCACAAGCCTAAACAAGCTTAAAACATTTCTAATCAAGTCCAAGTCGAATTTGCTCTCATCACCCTCAAAATATCTCAACCATAAAACTTTATGAAGTCCACTAGGTCATAAATGACTCTTACAAGCCCTTTTATTGCTCTTACAAAGTCATTATGAGGGTCTTTATGAAGATTTTATCTCTTGAGCCTCCTTTGTTGACTCATCCTTGCCCTTTCCTCCATCCTCTCACCATGTGACATGTGTCACTCCTTGATTGGCTATAAGGAAGCACAATCCATGTGCTCTCCTCTCATGCAATCTAAGCCTTCCATAAGCTTTTTCCCATCCTTGCATCTTAGCCCTCAATCCCTCAAGCCTCTTGCCTATAAATTGGATCCTTCCCCTTTGCAAAATAACACAATCCATGAAGTAAAGTCATAATGCCATTTTTAGAAGCCATTTTACATCAAAACCATACACTCACACCCAAATTCCAACTCCATTTGAAGCCCTTTTTGAAGCATAAGCTTGGGCATACATCCTATCTATTTAGACAAAGCTACTCAACAAGAGAGCTTCTCATTGAGAGAGCCCATTAATGGCTCATATTCTCAATTGAGAGTTCATCTTAGTCTATCTTGAAGTTTATGAATTTTGTTTGGTTTGTAGAAGCTTTATTTAAATTTGGTTTCTATTAGCATACTAACATTGCTCATATACATTTTGGCACGCCCGGTGGGACCCCGCATGGGTCATCTTCATTAGCTTTTTTAGTCAAGTTTTGTATGTCATTTGCTGATTTTGGCTAATTTTTCTTGTTTTTGTGATTGGTAGGATTGTATAAATTGGTTTTGTAGGTCTACATGAGCATGAAGAAGACAAAGGAACTCATAGTCAATCTCATAGTGTTTGCAGATTTTTCAAGCTTATAGGTGGAGAAAGCACTTGGGATTATTCTTCCTCTTCTTGTCTATATTCTTCTTATTCCATCTACTTCTTCTTCTTCTTCTTGTGGGAGATCTTGGCCATTTTTTTTTTTGTTAAGGAAGCAAAATCATACACACTTCTTTTTAGTGCTTAAAATGAACCCCCAAATCATACTTAAATCCATTGAAAAACTAACAATTTGCAAAAAAGAAAAAATCTTTTAACAAGTGAAACTAAACCAATCTAATCATTTGCATCCTTGCAACATCAAGGTTTTAGATGCATTCATTCAAAATTAGGAACACTTCATTTTTGGGAATTTAAAAAGAACTTCAAGTTTCTATTTCAAAAGGTTCAAAATCAACACTAAGTGCACACTAAAGTTCTTTTAAAAAATTTCATGAAAACTAAGAGTCCTAAATGGTTGCCAAAAATTTTCCTAAAAGCTTTGTTATTTGTTCCAAACAAATGTCTTATTGCAAAATCTTGAATGTTTCTTAGGATTTTCATGCATCAAAACTATCTAGGAATATCATTTTTGGGCTTAAAACATGCAAACTAGAACACAAAATTTTGAAATGAAAACCAAAGTCCAAAGAGTCATTTTCACTTTTGAGTCCAAAACAAAATCTTGAATGATCTAAGGTTAAAACAAAGCACTTCAAAGTTCTTAAAACAACACACAAAATCTCAATCTTGAATGCTCAAAAGAAAACACTTGAATGTTTAACCACTTGTCTTTGAATGCATGTTGCTAAACACACTCTTGGATGCCATGGATTAAAATCAAATTTTCCTTGAATGCATGATTAAAACAAAAAATCCAATCTTGAATTCTAAGGATCAATTAACCATTGCAATATCAAACACTTCATTTGGAGCTTCTAAAAATTGAACAAAACAAATCTCTTTTCCACATGCAATCTAGGTAAAGTTTGATTTTTGGACATTTAAGAAACCTTGTTAAGTTAAAATACAAATTTGCAAAAATCAATTTGAGTAGTTCCTTGGACTCACCTCTTTTCTAATCACCCATCAAATATTAACCATTGGTTGCAATCTCAGCGCCATTTATGGGGATGGGTCTACTTGAAAAAGGTGTTAAATGTTCCACAATCTAACTCACTCACTTGGTCTTTGAATGTTTGCTTTAACTTTATCAAAATTTTTAAATGATCAAAACTCTAGATTAAATCGATCACACTTCAAGTTTGGGCACTAAAATTGAACAACAACTGACGTGGAGAGCCTCCGAGCGCACGCTTGAAATCGAATCTCACACACTTTTGTTTTGGGCTTAAAACAAACTCACACTCAATCTTGAATGCCTTAAAGAAAATTAATTGATACTTGACGTGGAGGGCCTTTGGGCGTGCGAGTTTTCTTTTGTTGACCCTAACTCTTCTTATTGTTTGCATTCTTCGATCGATTTACTTTTGTTGGCGCTTCAAGTTGGAATTGAACATTGTCTCTTAAACATGAGTGCTTGCAAAGTCTAGATAAGCACACATAAGAGTCAGTTGGTAAAAAAACAAGTGTGTTTTTTAGCCCAAGGTCATCCAAGTCTTCTCTCCCCTTGTCGTCTTTCGAGGCCATCTTGGGTGCATAAGATTAGGATCCAAAACTTTGTTTCTTTTTAGGAGGCCTACTTGGGGATTTCATCACCCCTTGGACGACCTCAACTCCAGCATTCTGGCGGAGTATAAGAATCGGGAGGTGAATTGAAAGACACCTCTCTTGGGATCAAGATTTTGTCACTCGGGCTAAGCCTCAAGGAACTTTATACCCTTGAGAAGTGAAAGAGGAGAAGTGGGTTACCGCTCCTCTCGGTTGTGTGACATCTTTTTGGTCTCATCTACGGATTTGGGCCTCACGTACCTTGGGTAATACGAGGACTCCTTAGCTAAACCAACTGTCAGCCTTGTAGACAACCATCTAGGATGTTAATGTGTTTGAGGTGACTGATCGAAACATTTGTAGAACATACACACTCTTTGGTGCAAGTATCACTTTCTGAGAATCAAAAACTTCTATCTGGTTGTTTCTATCTATTGCTTGATCTTTTATTTGTTGAATGAATGTTTGCCAAACTTGGTCAATCCTAGCTTAGGGCATACTTAGTGTAGTCATTGCCTATTCCAGAAGTTGAAGGAGTTGAAGCAAAACAACCAAGATCCTCAAAGCCAAGCAGATTCAGGAATTGATGTCAGAGCAACCCAAACCCAAACAGAAGTTCCACAAAGTTAAACTCAAACCATCTCTAGCATACCAAGAACTTTCAGCCAAGAGAAAAGAAATAACACCAAGCCCACGAATTGCAAAACTCCACAAAGCAGAGGACAAAGCTACCGACGAAGCACTTCAAGAGGCCTAGTTAGAGCGCAACATCAAATTTAGCCAACATCGAGGAGTTAATCCTGCTTATGCCTTACCAACTAGGCATTATTTCTATGATTAGACACCCTTGTTTCTCCACATCTTCTTGGATAAGCTTCACTTTAGAGTCATCTTTATAGAAAAGCCAGCCATCTTAGGTTATCCCCTTAAGCATTATTAGCTCATTCATCTCATTTATAATCAAACCATCTAGCCAGCAATCAAAACCTCACATCCAAGCCTTCAAAGTTGTTGTCACTTTTGCCAAAAGTTTGCCACTCCTAAAATCTTCCAAATCCATCAATCTCACCAAGGTTATCCCTTTGACAGAGCTTTGTCTAGGGTAATCTGACTTTGTCACTTGCATCCCTCATCACCTTGAGCAAAAGGTTGGGATCCACAAGTGGTCAATCTCGTGTCATGCCCATAGGATCATTAGTCTATCCTCAAGTTGACACAACCACCACCAAATCCAGCGCATAGGAAAGAAAAAATCTCACCTTTTGATAGCATGCCCTTGAAGTCTTCCATCCACAGGAAAGCCAAAAATCTCCAGCCAATCCTCCTTAGGTCTGTCATATAGCTTTGACTCTCCCTAGGAAATCTTTTATCAGCCAATCCAAAATCTGTGCTTAATCCAAATCCAACCATGAGCTTCCGTGTTCATCCATATGCAAGACCCCATCCCCATCAAACTCATCATCAAAGCATGAAGTACCAATCCTATCATGATGTGTTTGGTCACATTGTCCTTGCTCCCGCCACCTCCTATTCCAATGATGATGAAAATCTTGTTGACTATGACGGGTATATTGAAAGCCTTAGAAACATTCCCCCAAGCATCCCCCAAAATCCAAGAGTTATTCCAAACTATCTAGTCATGCCATCTGATATCCCAACTTCCCCTCCATCACCCCCTCAACCAAGCTTCCAATCTTACACCCCCATCACACTAGCTATTCCTGTCAATCCACCTCCACCTTCGACACACGAGTCTCCAAGGAATCTCTTAGAGGAAATACAAGAAAATTCGCCTCCAACAATCGATAATCCATATCATCTAATCCAACCATGTGAAGTAGTCAGTAATGAAGCTTCCCCATTTATAATATCACCTCCATCTCCCATAGCTATCATCCCCATACCATCCATCAAATTGCTTAAAATCCTTCCACTTCCTGCAAGCATCAAAATCCCACCACCTATCAAATCCCTCCAAATCCTATCCACATCGCCTCCAAGCATTTCCCAAATCTCTCGTAATGACCCTTATGCATCCATCTTCTACTCACCCATCTCCACTACTGAATCTCCCATCTATCCATCCGCTGCCTTTGAAGAATCCATCCCTTCACCTCCTATCGCACCATCCACTCCAAACCAATCCTATCGAGATCCTGCCCAAAAGCATGTTGACATCCCCCAAAGCATAAATGAAGATATCATTGCACCATATCTTCCATCCATAGTGCAGTCACCATCTCCTCCATCTCCAAAACCTCAAGCCATATCTCCTCCACTACAAGATATTTTGTCATCCCACCAGCTACATCAAGATCCTATCCTTCCATCTCCCTCGCTCCATGCTTCCATCTTACCACCTATCCAAGCTATTCCACCATCTATAATCTACCCTCTTGGTTCACTTACATTCATCCACGGTGGCCCTCTCTTAGCAGAAGAATTAAGAACAGTATCTCCCCATTGCAATACACCTAATAAATCACTTCTACCATTTTCTGCAAGCAAAAAGTTTCCTCAACTTGTTCAAATGCTCAATCAATGGCATTATCAAGGTCAAGGTTTAGGACCACAAGAGCAAGGAATCAGAGAGCCTATTATTGCACAAAAAAATCTAGGATTTCATGGTCTTGCATATGTATCCAAAGGCTCACCATCTAAAGGTGTCGGTACACCACACCCCCAAACCAAGCCTATCTCCAAGCGCACCATGCCAGCCTCCCATCACTCCTTCAAGAAATCTTATGTCATCCCCCCTCCACCATCTTTGCAACCCAAAACAACCTACCATATCCCCCCTTCATCCGCTAAATCCATTTTGGGTCCCTATGTCCCAAAATCTACCATCCTCCATCCTCCTATTAGCCATCATAAAAATCCTATTCCATCCATTCCTATGCAAGATCAACAAAGGCACATATCAGGGCACATCATCCATCATCATCCCCCTACATGCTCTTTCATATCCTCTCCATCTCACAAAGCTTCTCCTAACCATCTTCCCAAAGCTTACCACAACAATGTAAATGCCAACTTCAAAATGCATAAAGCTAAAAATCCACATCCTAGGCAATCATATGTCTATTCTAAAAGACATACTCCAAAAAGGAAAAATCCAATCAAAGAATGCAAAACAATGCAAAAGCCTATGAAAAGAAAATCCAAAACCATGTGGATCCCCAAGAAAAAATTTGAAAGCCAATGCATAATGGCATCCACCATTGCTAATCCCCCATCTAGTGACTCATGTCCCCCATCTCCTAACTCCATCTTGGGTGCCTATATCTCCAAGCACGCTTCCACAAATCCTCCATCACGCCCGCATCTACCATCTATCCCCCATATGCTCTTTTCACACCCGTCCCAACATGTGCCAATGTTGCTCTTGCAAGCATCCCCATATGATGCTCCTTTCCAACCTTTTCATCCCTTCATCTCCTACCATCAATCCCATCTAATCCAATCTATTGCATAGATCACACATCCGATGTACCAACAACTAGCAACAAAATTGAACATTCCAACAGCCAGTGAAAAATCCCAAAAAAGCCAAAATAGCTGAAGAAAGCCAAAATCATTCCAGCTAAGTCCAAAAGTCAAAAAGTCAAAAAAAAAAAAGAAAAAGCGTCCACTGGTGAAAACCTTGCAATTCAAGCGCCTTGGACAAGTACCATGATGAAAACTTGGCAAACAAGCATCATGCGTAATCTAGCCATCCCCAGCTTAGCCTATCATCCTCATGCTTTTGGTCACATCTTGCCATCCAACTCCATCTTCCAATTTATCCACCTATCTTTCATCCTCCAGCTTTTATCTATCACTATCCACCTATCTTTCATCCTCCAGCTTTTATCTATCACTATCCACTTATCTTCTGCAACCTCACCCCATCATCCTAGTTATCATCCATCTCCCTAGCGCCTTCAACTTTTCCATCCTAGCTTCAATCCTATCACATCCATCGTAAGACCTCCTTCCGCATGTCATCTTCTAACTGGGGGCACTGTATTCCTTAGAGATCTTGTCTTGTCCATCCTCCCTTGTCATTGGTACCTCGCTCTAGGCTATCCTCATGCAAATCCAATGTCATCCTCTCATTATCCATTCACTCTAGCACTATCTATCAGCTCAGCTACCACCAACCTTAGCATTATCCCCATCCTTGGTCGCACATCTATCATCATCATTGGATGCATCCTTCCAAATCCATATCTTACGCTATCACCCCACCCTTAGCTTTCGCATCTTGCACAACATCGAACCATCCTGTTATCCTATCATCCTGAGCTTTTGCCTGCTTGTAACTATCTTGGTCAGCTTCAACTTGTAAATATCTTGGTCTGTCAGCTTGTACATCCTCTTTAGCTTAGTACCATTGTATCTATCTAGCTTTCGTGTCAGTTCCTCCTTGATCAACATCATCATTTATTAATTAATTAATTAATTAATTAATTAATTAATTTTTATGCCATTAAATTCCTTTATCTTAATTAAAAATATTTAATTAAGGAATCCCTCCCAAAAATGTTTAAATCTTATTTAAACATTATTTCCTTATTTATTAATTATTTAATTAATAAATTGACCAAAAATCCTAAAATAAATAAAAAAATTATTTTTTGCCCAAAAATTGGCCAATTTCCTTATGACCAATAACCTCTTCCAAAATCTTCTAATCCTTCTTTAATTTCGATTAAAGGCTAATCTCATCATTTCCTACCCCTAACCCCAACTCAAAATATTTAATTAAAATTAAATATTAATCCTCATGTTTATTAAAAAAGTTTTAATAAATATCTCCTCAACCCAAACCCTTGAAATAAATAAAACTTTATTTATTTCCTAAAAATCTAATTTATCCTCACCTTAAGAAGTTCTAGACTCTTCTAGAAAGTCTTCATCCTCATCCTAGGAAATTCTAGACTATTCTAGAAAGTCTTTATCCTCATCCAAAATCTAGACTCTTCTAGAAGATGTCTTTAAACCTAATCCTAATCCCCTCCTAACCTTGTCACATTCCCTAAACATGGGTTAAAACTTACTAACCCAAGCCAAAGTTAACAAATATCTCTTCTTTCACCCACCCTCATTAAATGCCATCCACTTGCCTATCCTTAAGCTAATCCTAAACCATCCTAATCCATCCTCTAATCATTTGCACAAGCCTAAACAAGCTTAAAACATTTCTAATCAAGTCCAAGTCGAATTTGCTCTCATCACCCTCAAAATATCTCAACCATAAAACTTTATGAAGTCCACTAGGTCATAAATGACTCTTACAAGCCCTTTTATTGCTCTTACAAAGTCATTATGAGGGTCTTTATGAAGATTTTATCTCTTGAGCCTCCTTTGTTGACTCATCCTTGCCCTTTCCTCCATCCTCTCACCATGTGACATGTGTCACTCCTTGATTGGCTATAAGGAAGCACAATCCATGTGCTCTCCTCTCATGCAATCTAAGCCTTCCATAAGCTTTTTCCCATCCTTGCATCTTAGCCCTCAATCCCTCAAGCCTCTTGCCTATAAATTGGATCCTTCCCCTTTGCAAAATAACACAATCCATGAAGTAAAGTCATAATGCCATTTTTAGAAGCCATTTTACATCAAAACCATACACTCACACCCAAATTCCAACTCCATTTGAAGCCCTTTTTGAAGCATAAGCTTGGGCATACATCCTATCTATTTAGACAAAGCTACTCAACAAGAGAGCTTCTCATTGAGAGAGCCCATTAATGGCTCATATTCTCAATTGAGAGTTCATCTTAGTCTATCTTGAAGTTTATGAATTTTGTTTGGTTTGTAGAAGCTTTATTTAAATTTGGTTTCTATTAGCATACTAACATTGCTCATATACAATATGTTCAATATCAAATCTTGCCTTTGCTACTCATTCACAAAATTTGCATTGCTCTGATCATACATCAAAATTATCATCATAGAACATTACAATAATTTTCATACAACTTTCACTTAGCTTCATATTTAGCAATTTACTTTATACCTTGCTAATTTACAAATATCTACCCAATCAACATTCATGCTTTTATAAAATTATCAAAATACAAAATTAAATTTTTTTGACTTAGGGTTAACATCTAGGATGTTGTCCCTAATCAGTAAAGTAATTATTTTGTTTCTTAACCCAAAATTGCCCATTTCCTTATTATACTATGTTCTACATGTATACTACTATAACTGATAAATCCATCATAAATTTGTCTATACTAATTGTATTTTCCTATGGTCTTGACATTGGTATCCTTATATTTTGTACTATCTATCCTCAAGTGCACATGTGTTAATATAGCCTCTATAAACTACATTGACCAAAACTTCATCTATTCTGACAGATAAACTATGTTACGCTTAGACAATTTTCAAAGTATACATGCCATAACTTTATCTTCATGTTTTTTCTCATTTCAAATAGATGATATGTTTCCATAAATGACAACATTAAAATATATAACTCAGCCAAATTTCTAACAAATCTTCTCTTCAAAGTCTTCAACTAGCTCAAGTGTCCAAAGACACTATTCAATACCATCTACCAAGAGTCCTTCATAACTCTACTCAATCACAAATACTCCCCCATAGAGGAAGCATCAATATTCAGTCCAAATAAATAATAGTGCTTTGTACCACTAAACTGATGCAATCTTTGCATCTTCTACTCTGAAACAGGTAGGGGCATAACTCTAAGCATACCTCACAAATACTCAAATGTATCCTTAGGTAGAGGCTTTGTAAGCATATCTACAATTTGTTCCTTTGTATTAACATGCTCCAATCTAGTTTCTTTCTCTGAAACTTTCTTTCTCAGAACTTGATACTTAATTGATATGTGCTTTGTCTTAGAATATAACAAGAGATTCATAGACATACTCATTGTACTTATCTTATTACAATGTATGATAATACATTCTGAAAAATCTATCCCAATATCCTTCAGAATCTATTTCATCTACATTATTTGATTACAATTTCTTGTTAATGCTACATACTCTACTTCTATTGTACTATGTGAAATACAATATGATTTCTTTCTTAGCCAAGAAACCAATCTTCCTCTAAGGAAAAATTATCCACCACTTGTACTCTTTCTATCATCCATACTTCCTTCCCAATCCACATTAGTATATGCACATAGAGTAAATTCATTTGATCTATCATACCATAACCCAAACGCATGTCTACCCTTGAGATACCTAAATATAATCTCTACTACTATATAATGTGATTCCTTAGAATTAACGTAATCTCATGCTTAATGGAGGATAACCCATATCTGGTGGATATGTGCCTAGTTGTATGAGATATCATGATGCTAACTTCTATGCATTCTAGAAGCTCTCCCGAGGCCTTTATATATAGGCACTCCTAGTGTACTCTCAACCAGTTATTGAATGAATATCATCATTTTGATCATACTCTTTCTATTTTGGTCTATTTTGTGCTTGTGTTGAGTTCTTTAGTTCTTAGGTGAATTCTAGCCTAAGCCAAATTCTTACATGGTATCAAAGCTAAGAGAGATTCTCATCACGTAGCCGTTCAAGACCGTTCATGCTTTGCACCTCAACCCAAATCCAGAGGATCTGCGAAAATTGGGAGGATCTAGAGCCAAATCTAACCTAATCGTTGCATTCAGAGTATCAATTCGGTGAAGATTGACTATAAATTTTCCTATATTGGGTGAAATTTGATTGTGAGGCAAAAAAAATTTGCAAATCAAAACTCGAAGGCCTCGATTTGCAATTGGGTATGGTCATTTATTGATCTAATTATTAATTTTTTGGATCTAAATTCTGTGATTTCTTGGATACTTTTCAAATTTATTTTCGACTAGATGCACAGAGAAAAAAAAATTTGCCGACCTGGGCAGTGACACCCTGGCTCAGCTTTGTTATTTTGGTCAGAATTATTATTATTTTGCAGGAAATTTATTATTTTAATCTGCCGGTTTGTTCAATCTTCTACATCACATATAAGTGGGCCATACCTACAACATAATTCGGCCGCAGGCCACGCATTTTTGGCCAGTGCATTGGGTAATCCAAGAGAGAAACTATTCCCTCAGCAATCCTCACAACAAACTAGTAGACAAATCCTTGGCAATCCACAATTTACCTTTGTTTGGTGTGTTTGTAATTAAAAAAAGTGCTTGTAGCTCTTATCCCATGAATGTGGGATATTTCCCACAAAATCTAATGATGGTAAAGGTCATTTTCGACAACTCTATCATATCGATGGCAGAATCAAACCAAGGATCGCGGAAGAAGATTCTGGCACCGAAAATCAAAAAATTGGTGCTCGTATAATTCCCATATCCCACCAAATGAAAAAGAAATTTTGCAATTTCTATTAAAATTGAGCTACCGCTGCAATATTTCTGGCAAGTTTAACATTCTTGCCCAACAATTGGGACACATGGACCAATAGGTCCATGACACACGGATAGCGCAGGCCCAATCAGGCCACATCATATCCACGCAGGCATCCAGTCATTAGCCACATGGATGCATAGTTAGAATCAATGGTGGAAAGTAGTGGCCACACATACTAATTCGAGGCTGACACATGTCATCCTCAAGCTCATTGTCACCGCACGTCAGCTGCCATGTCAATGGAAGGCCAAAGGAAATGCTGACATCATCATTGCAATACATTAAAGTTGGTGCCTGTCTGGACATCATTCCTAGGCAAATTACAATTGTTGTGATGGTTGTATGACTATCAAATTCAACCCCATGATTCACTGATGCAACCCCTCTCCAGATTCATTTTGGTTTTTGCAGTCCAACTTCAGGAGGCCATAACTCGGACATCCGGACTCCAATTCAAGTGCAATTTTTTTGAAATTGGGTAGAATTTTCTAAATTTTTTAGTGATATAGCTATTTTTTGGTTTTGGTGTATGAATTGTTCAAAAATTGTATTTTTTGGTGATTGTACCTACATAATCCTACATTTTGCAACTTCAAACGCTCTGTACGGCCACATCTGGAGTCGAAAATAGGTTCCATTTTTTTTGAAAGTGCATTATTTTTGTCTACTTTCTAGATCTAGCATCAGATTGTAAGGTTGTGTGGACAAAATTGTCACTTTCAACACTAGGGCCTATCTTTTCTTTGTAATGCTTCAAAATTGTAGCACATTGTAAAGTTTCAGATTTGTACTCCATTAAGAAGTTGTAAAAAGAAAAATTAAAAGTTGAAAAAAGGGAAAAATTGGCAAGTGGCCCATTGTAATCGCACTACTGATAAAGTGCCCAAAGCATCTATTTTGGAGGGGTTTCTTGATTTAGTGAAAAGGGGGGGGTGTTCTTAGTGTTGTGTTCTCTCTTTTCTATAATTTTCTTTCATTTTCTGCATTATGGGCAACTTTAAGTTTTCTAAATTAACTCCTCATAACTATGCTTCATGGTCAATCAAAATGTTGTATCACTTAATGCATAATGGAGTTTCACAATATGTAGATGGTACTCTTCCTAAACCAACAGGTGATAATGTGTTTGCAAGTGATATTTCAAATTGGGTAGCCATGGATAGGAAAGCCCTAGGTGATATATGTTTGGGGGTAGATGATAGGATCATGTATCAAATCAAGAAATGTATTACATCCAAGGAAGCTTGGGATACCCCGAAAGCCTTTATGGTAAAGTGTCTGAAGAGGATGTGTTCAAAATTGAAGATGAGCTTGTTTCCTTAGATCCTAAGTCATATGACTACATCTAGGATTTCATCATCAAGGTGAATGAATTAAGGACAAAGCTTACTGATTGTGGGAGTTCTATCAAAGATGACATACTGATCTATCTCATTCATAACAAGCTGCCATCAGAATATTCCACATTTGTATCTTCTTTTAAAACCTCAAAGACTACCTTAGGGTTTTCCTACAAGAAAGTCACTTTTGATGAATATGCTAAATTGTTGGATGATGAAGAAAAGAAGTTGAAATCAATGGGGATTCTCAAATCACCTCAGTACAAAGCATTGGTGGCCAACAATGAGGGTTCTCAAAATTCAGTTGCATAATCTTCAAGTAAAGGAAAGGGTAAGAAGAAGTGGAAGAAAGATAAATCTGAGGATTTAGAAAAGACAACACCACAATCAAATCAACAAGGCAAGTCCTCAAATTCCAACAAGAAAGGGGATAAAAATAAGGAGAAGAAAAAGTGTGCTTATTGCAAGAAATCAAGTCATGAAGAGCATGAGTGTTATCTCAAAAAGATTGATGAATTGACCAACATCATGAAGAAACATAATGTTCCATTGCCTAATGCTTACAAGGAGAAAGGGTCTTCTTTAGATTCAAAGGGAAAAGGGAAAGCACTCATGGCTAATTCAAACTATTCAAGGGAATAGATAGTTGACTCAGGTGCCTCATATCACATGGGTTCTTCAAAGGAGGATTTATCTTCATTGAATCACTCAAAGGTACCGCACATCTTCATGGAGAATGATATCAAAATGGAAGTTGAAGGGAAAGGCAACGTGGAGATGGAAAATGGAGAGTTTCAAGACGTTCTCTATGTTCCAAACCTAAGTTCAAATCTCCTATCAATCTACCAATTCACTCACCTTGGAGATCGACATAGAGTTGAGTTCCTTCCAGACTCAGTTCAGATGCATAGTCTTAAAGATGATTCCTTGGTTGTAGTGGGGAAAGTGACTGATAACAATAGGTTATACTCTTTCTCTCATTTTTTTCCCAAGTCTCCTTCAAAAGTCTTGTTATCTCAATCCAATTCAAACATGCAATTATGGCATGAGTTGTATGGTCATCTTGACTATCGCTACCTTCAACAAATTTGCACATACCAAATGGTGAAAGGTCTACCTCAAATCAACTTTTCTAAGGGTGAATGTTCAATAGATTTAGTGGATATGCATCTAGAGGGGAAGTTACAAAGAGGGAAGTCTTCAAGAGCACCTGGTGTTCTACAAATGGTTCACATGGTATTAGCAGGTCCCTTTGCATTCAGCCAAGGTTGCTACATACTTACCTTTGTTGATGACTTTTCAAGGTTCACTTGGGTCTACTTTCTGCATAACAAGAATGAAGTGTTGGACAAGTTTCTCAACTTCAAGACTCATAAAGAACAGAAATCTAGGAAAGCCATCAAAGTACTTCGTATGGAAAATGGAAACATGGATGTGAATAGAAGACTTAAGGACTTTTGTAGACATGAGAGAATTGATCTTCAGACTTTGATAGCATTCAGACCAAATAAGATAGATATTGCAGCTTTGAGGATTAGAACTCTTAAGTCTATGGCAAGTTGCATGATTCATGCCAAGTCTCTAGATCCATCATTAGAAGTTGAAGCAATCTCTAGTGCCACTCACATTCTTAATCATTCTCCTCATCCAGCCTCAAATGGAAAAACTCCTTTTGAGGCATGGTGTGGTAGAAAACCTATTGTGACACACTTCAGAGTCTTCAGCTGTCCTGCATGGGCAAAGAGATCTTCCAGGGGATGCAAGGCACAGCCATCTTGGCCTTTTACTTTCATTGGTTATGAAGATGGTGTGAAGGCATATAGACTTCTAGACCCAAAGACACATCAGATATTTGTGGAGAAGGATGTACATTTTGAGGAAAGTTCACCAAGCTTTTCCTCTACTCCTCTTGACACATCATATAGTGTGGATACTGATAGTGACACAAGTGATAGTGCTTCAATAGATTCAGACACGTGGATTCTATTGACACTTGCAGTGAGAGGTTACTTCATCAGTTTAGTCTGCATGCATACGTCACCATAGTGATAGGTCTAACATAGCAAGGTACATCTAGTCTTCCAGATATAGGTTTAGTGACAGATTTGGGGGACACTATTCATGATTTGCCTCTTCTTCTTAATGCAGAATTACCTTCTTCAGTTGTCACAAGGGTTCCAAACTCTTTTTTTCATTCTCTACATGATCAATCCTCATAGGTTGAAGTGATTGTGGATACTTATGATCATCAGTTTTCGCAGGGTTCTTCATTAGTTGCAGAGATAGATAGTTCTTTGGGACAAGTTCTTCAGCTAGTTGAGCAAGTTTCGGAGACATCACTTATCCATGGGATTCTTTTCACACATAGCAAAAGCATCTCATTTGTACCCTTGGCATTGTTTCTTCGTAAGGGGAGGAACACCATTCTATAGTCTTGGATCAGCTTCTTCATTGAAGCAGTCATTGTTCAGCATTCTTCTTTGGGGGGGGAGCCTATCCTATCTCTCTTCCTCTTCTCATCATTGTCTTATGTATATATTGGATGTATGTCATAATGGGGGGGTCTTGATTACTCCATCCATCCATGCATCCCTATTTATCTCTCTTGTTGGGGGAGGGTTTTTCCCATGAGGTTTTCCCTCTTTCCCCACTTTATTAGAGATTTTCATATCATTATGTACATGGGTACCTAACATGGCCTAGTAGCCAGGACCCATATTGCATTGCATCCTAGCTTTTGTAAGCTTAAGGGAATTCCCCTATGTTGCACTTAAGGGGGGGTGTTGGTGTAAATAAGTATTTACTTATTACACTTACTTAAGTTTACATAGGTTACTACATTATTTAATTATTTTGCATTATTTTATTATTATTTTAGGTGAGACACTTAGGATTTTGTGTACTCTCATTGAGTTTACGCAACTCTAATTATGCACATGGTGTCTACAACACAGGAGTATGCATCATTCACTGAGTTTTCATTATGACAACATAGTTATCAGCACTCCTCATTTAGCACATGTTGTCTACACCACTGATTTGCATGCTACACCATTGTAGGCTTATCCTCACATCATCCCACTTAATCCCATGCTTAATGGAGGATAATCCATATCTAGTGGACATGTGCCTAGTTGTATGACATATCATGATGCTAACTTCTATGCATTCTAGAAGCTCTCCTGAGGCCTTTATATACAGGCACTCCTAGTGTACTCTCAACCAGTTATTGAATGAATATCATCATTCTAGTCACACTCTATCTATTTTGGTCTACTATGTGCTTGTGTTGAGTTCTTTAGTTCTTGGGTGAATTCTGACCTAAGCCAAATTCTTGCAATAGGTGTACCAATAGACTTACAACTTTCCAAGCCAAATCTCTTTAATGAGTCTTTCAAATACTTAGTCTGTGATAGGAAAATGTCATCACTCTTTTGCAAAATCTATAAAACCCATTAAATATTTCATCTCACCAATCATGCCCATCTCAAATTCATTTTTTATTTCATCAGCACATTTTTCACTTGCTTCATCATTACCATTGAAGATTATACCATCTAAAAATATCACAATGATTAATAAATCATTCTCAAATTCTTTCAAATATAAGTTACTATCTATAATACCTTTAGAAAATCCTATTTTTTCTAAATACTTATCCAACCTCACATACCAAGTTCTAGTGCTTGCTTAAGTCCATGTAATGCTTTCTTCAAATTGCATACCATACCTCCTTCTTCTATCAAAGACAATCCTTCAAGATGCTCAATGCAGACTTCTTATCCAAGTCCTCTGTTTATAAATGTTGACTATACATCCATCTAATACACTTTGAACTTCTTATTTTTTGCATAAGACAAGAACATTCTTATTGCTTCAATTTTGGCAATAGGTGCAAATGTCTCTTCATAGTCTATACCTTCTTGTTACAAATATCCTTTGCATACTGGTCTAGCTTTTTTTCTCACAACTTCACCTTCTTCATTCATATTGATATTGAAAACCCACTTAATCCTTATAACATTTGTATCTTTAGGTGTAGGGACAAATTCTCATGTCTCATTCTTTATAATATGATCTAGATCTTCATTCATTACTTGAATCCAATGGTCATCCCTACATATTGTTGGTAAACAGATTTGTTCTTTCAAATTATAAGTCTTAAATGCCCAACTCAAAACAATATTTGATCACAAACAGTTGGAAATCTACTTGTAGATGAATTGGCTTCCCTTTGAATTGGTAGGTACAGCTCCCTAAAATGGATTTCTAATAAATTATGTTTTCTTCCTAAATTACTTTGTGGGTGTGTTCTTAAACTGAGAATAGAAAAGGTATAACCAAGCTAGACCTAAATAGAATCTAACTCAAGCAAATAGAAGTTTTTGAATACCAAAATGGTTTTATGCATTCACATATCTTATGAATTCATAAAAATTATGCATTCACATATCTTATGAATTCATAAAAATTATCTAAGTAATAGCTAATACTAAACTAAGAAAATTTGAATCTAAATTGTGGTTAATAAATTGTAAACACTGAAGGGATTTTTCTTTGAATGAACAATAACAACACCTATTACATTCATTCATCACTTCAAAACTGGGGAGGTGAAACTCTATTTTCCCTCATTTTGACTCAAACAAAAGAGAAAACATAAACTAAATATAATAGCAACTAGAACAAAAAATGAATGACATAAAATACCATTCAATTGTCTATGCAACAAAAAGTACTTCACACCAAAAAATTTGCCGACCCTTCATTAATCTTTCAATTTCATACATATAGAGTTTTGAGATGACCATTACAATGGAAGCTTAATTAGTTCATCTTCTGAAAATGAAAAATTGAAAGATGCCAGTTTATCATATTACAAAATTACAAAAGAAAATGAAAAGGGGACATAATATGAATCATTTAGACTTCTTCCCCTTTTCTGTTTTTGCCGTATATGTCTTAGCAACAACTATTATTGGAATTAGCTCTTCATGCCTAGGTACATGGATATTGGTATACCTTAAGAGCCATTTAGAATGCTCTCTAGCCAATTCCTTCACATCATTGGACTAATTTGGCAGTTCCTCTTTGGCCATATGTATACATCCACTGAGTGCCTATAGTTCAGTGATTCTGTCATGTCCTTTTGTTTCAAATTTTGCATCTTTCTCAACAAGCTAACTTGGTAATTAGTAGGAAGGAATTTTTTCTTTACCTTGTTCACCATCTTTGGCCAAGTTCTAATCTTCTCCTTTCCTCTCCTTTGTCTATCAGTTTGCAAGTGCTCCCACCATAGTGATGCATGACCTTTCAACCTAGTGACTACAATCTTCACCTTTCTATTATCAAGAGTGTTTTCATACTCAAAAAACTTCTCCATATCAAAGATCCAATCCAACATAGAATTAGTATCCAATTTTCCATCATAAGGAACAACTTCTATAGTAGGCTTTGAAGTTACCCTAGACAACACTCACAACAATCTTTCCATATCTTGATCTTCTTCAAGTTCTAGATTATGGTTTGGTGTTGCTGCGTCATCATCACTTATATCTTTAAGATGTGCTCCTCTCCACTGGTTTGTCTCCATAGCATCTAATTTGGCTACAATTTGTCTCAACTAATCCAATATAGCATTATCAACATTATTTCCTCTACCACAAACCATCTTTACAAATCAGGTTCCTACACGATCGTAACCCTCTGTAAGTTATACGTCAAATCTGCAGATCTACCACCCTACAACCAAATCCAAATTAGGGTTCTACATGATCCAATCTCCACAAGGATAAACCTCAAGCTTTGATACCAACTGACACAGGAAAAAGGGTGAATAACTAGGGCCAAAGGGTCACCCAGCTATACAAACCACCCTACAATAGTTAACACAATGGAAGAAAATACAAGGAACAACAACCAAAGGAGGAAGAAGAGTGAAATACTTTTATTGATTCATCAAAGTATCTTCATACATGCCCAGCTGTAAGGCCTCCTGGGTTATGGCCAATTACAAATACATTCAAATTCAAACTTCCAATTGCAAATTTGCACTTTTAGTTATGTTCTCCAAAAACTTACCTTACTCTAAGCCTAAACACTCTATATATACTTGCCAAAATGGCTTACAAAAGATTCTAGAACATAGAAAGCCACAAGTCAGCCCATAATAGATATTAACTACCTATACCAAAATTAAATGCAAGCAAAGTTAGGCCAAACTAGAACTAGATACAAATAACTCGACAAATGAAGGCTTCATAAAAATTGGCACTCAGCATCTACACGAACTTGGCACCAAAAGGATCACTCAGAACCAACAAGGACTTGGCACCCAAAGGATCACTCAATACCAACAAACACTCAGCACCAATAGGAACTCAGTACCCAAAAGATCACTCAGCACCAATAGGAACTTGGCACCCAAAGGATCACTTGACACCAACAGGAACTCAACACCCAAAGGATCACTCGGCACCAACAGGAACTTGGCACCAATAGGATCACTCAGCACCCAAAGGATCATGCAACACCAACAGGAACTTGACACCAACAAGATCACTCAGCACCAATAGGTAGAAAGAACAAAGTGCATATTTTGCAATAAAACCTAGGATGCTCCTGCATCAAGGGGTGAGGTGGTAAGATTGAATTGGGCTTAGTTTAGGAGTAGTTAGGTGTAGCAAGGTGTGGTTTGCAGGTACTTAAGGAGCGTTTAGAGGTAGTTAAGTGATAGAGTTAGTTAGTAATTAGTATTAGCATGGTGAGTTAGTTAGGAGTTAGTAAAGATTAGTTGTTGGCTAATTTAGGTTAGTAAGTAATAAGCTAGGTTTGAATAATTAAATGTTGTTTCATTTTGTACACTTAATTATATTAAAATGAGTTGTTAAGGGTTAGATGGTTTGAAAGGTAAAAAGGATTTAGTTAAGATTAGGATAACTTTATTTTAGCATTTAGATTTTTATTTTTATTATTTTATTTTAATTTAATCTTGTTAAATGTTATTTATGTCATGTCCATTAAAAAGATTATTATAAGTGTATATTCCTAAGAAGTGATTAGATAATAGTAGTGGTTAATAGTAGGATAGTATCTTTTATTAGTTTATGAATTAAAAGTATTAATGTTTTAGTATATTAAATCTATTAAATTAAATTGTAAACGGTATTTTCAATAATCAATTGTTTTATTTAAGCGGTAAATGAGTTAGTTAGTAAGAATAGTTAGTAGGGACATTTTATTAGGGATAGATAATGTATCTTCTATTTATAATTGGATCATCATTAAAAAAGTCATATTTATTCCTTTAATTGATTTAAGGAAACATTATAGTATCCTCAAGTAATAAATCTTTAGGTAAGGAATTAAGGTATTGCTAGGGAAACCTATATCTGTATTTCAGCATACTTATAGTTTAACTTGTGAAACAAATATATACATTCATATCAAAACCTAATGTGTCATGTGAGTCGCAGTCAAACATGCATCAACATAGTGGACTTAATAAATTTTTTTTTTTTAAATCTATATATTTTTGTCCCATTATTTTGGGCATGACACTATATTTTTAATTGTGGATAGATTTTCTAAGATGGCTCATTTCAGACCATGTAAGAATACATCAGATGTTGAGCATGTTGCTCAACTTTTCCTCAAAGAGATTGTGAGATTTCATGGATTACCAAGAAGTATTATTTTTGACAAAGGCAGTAATTTTGTTGGTTATTTTTGAAAGACTTTGTGGAAGAAAATGGGTACTGAGATGAATTTTAGTTCTACATTCCATCCATAGATAGATGGATAGACATAGGTTGTGAATAGAAGCTTGGGTAACTTATTGAGATGTTTAGTTGTAGATAAGCCAAGTAATTGGGAGATGGTATTGGCACAAGTTGAGTTTACATATAATAATTCTATGAATAGGAGTATTGAGAAAACACCTTTTGAGATTGTTCTTAGAGGAGTATCAAATTTAAGGGATGTTGTTGGTGAAGAAAAGAGAAGTGTTGCAGGGGAAGAATTTGTTGATTTTATGGAGTCTTTGCATAAGGAAGTCAAATTGAGGATTGAACAAAGTAATCATAAGTATAAGGAGAAATTTGATAAGTCTAGAAGACATCATGTTGTTGAAGTTGGTGATGAGTTGATTGTTTATTTGAAGAAAGGAAGATTTCTTGTAGGAACATACAGTAAGCTAAAGATGAAGAAGTTTGGACCTTGTAAGATTTTGAGGAATTTTGAAAGTGGTAATGCTTATGACATTGAGTTATCTGATGACATAGATATATCTCCTATATTCAATGTTGTTGGTTTGTGTAAGTATCATGAGTCAGATGATGAATTTATTGTATCAGATGATTATCTTAAGAAATAGATTGAAGAAGTTCAACAGATATTGGATCAAAGAGTTGGCAAGAGCACAAGAGGAAAAGAGTACTATGAATATTTGGTGAAGTGGAAAAATAGACCTATTGAAGATGCTACATGGATTTCTCAATTCGATTTGGATTCAACTCAGGTTGTGACATTTGCATGATTCAAGAGAATCATTTCTTCCTATCCTAGTTGTCTAATATAGGAGCATCCTGGGTTACACTGCTATCCTATATGTTCTCAGTTTTCTTAGTTTTTGCCGAGTTGCAATAACTTGCATTATTGGGTTCTTAGTTGTTGATGAGCATCCTAGTTGATGTCAAGTTTGCAGTAGTTGTCAAGTTTGTAGTATTTGTTGAGTTCCTTTGGTTGCCAAGTTCCTTTGGTTGTGAAGTTCCCAGTAATTGTTGAGTTCATTTGGTTGTCAAAATTTTTTGGTTGCCAAGTTCCTACGATTGTCGAATTCCTTTGGTTGTTGAGTTCCTACAGTTGTCAAGTTCCTTTGGTTGTAGAGTTCCTATAGTTTCCAAGCTTTCTTTGGTTGCCAATTTCATTTAGATGCCTAGTCATTGATGTGTGGTTTCCTTTTGAAGCTAACTTTTGCATTTAATTTTATGTTAGATATCTATTGTAAGCTGACTTGTGGCTTATTCTTGCATTTAATAGGATAGTTTTTTTGTTTTAATTGCAATAGGTTGACTTGTGGTCATGCATGTATTTAAGGAGTCTTAGTTAGAGTCTTGAGACAGATCTATTAGCATGGAGATGCATAGTTTTATGTTTGGGAGTTGACTTTGAATTAGAATATTGTTAGTAACCTAGAAGGCCTTATAGTTGGGCATGTAATTGATTTGTTGTTGAATATATTAAGGCATTATCTTCTTCTATCTCTTGAATTTTCTTTGGTTATTATTTTTGTTGTGTTTACTCTAGCAGGTGACTGGGATAGTTGGGTGAGCCTTTGGCCCTAGTTGTTTCCCTTTCCTTGTTGTGTCAACTATCTTTTTCTTTAGTGAGCATCAGATAAGGGAATAACCCATATTTTACCTCTAAGATACATAAATCCATCCTTAGGTAAAGCCTTGGTAAATGTTTCCACTATTTGTTCCTCAGTGTTCACATGTTCCAATCTCACCTCTTTGTCTTGAACCAATTCTGCTAGGTAAAGATACTTGATTACAATATGTTTTGTCTTTGTATGCATCATAGGATTTTTGGATATATTGATTTCTCTTGTGTTATCATTATAGATAACCATTGGGTCCTTGATTTCCTCCTTCTTTCCTAAAATTAATTTCTTGATCTATATTATGTTAGAACAATTGACTACTGCATCAACATATTCTACCTTTTTAATTGATTGAGAAATATATTTTTTTCTTGCTTCTCCAAGACACTAATCGCTTTCCAAGAAACAATGCTCCTCCACAAGTTCTTTTTCTAGCATCAATGATTCCTACCCAATATGCAATAATAAAGGTTATTAACTCAAGATTTCCTCCTTTCTTATACTATAAACCATTTTTTTAGTTCCTTTTAAGTACCTTAAAATCCTTTTTACTATCATCATGTGATTTTATTTAGGATTTGCAGAAAATCTTACAACTATGCCAACTACCAATGCAATATCAGGTCTAATGTATACCACATACTAAAGTTTCCCAAATATTGATCTATAAGTAGTTGAATTTACCTCTTTTGAAGCATCATTCTTTGAGATTTTATGTCTAGTAGACATAGGTGTTCCAACTATTTTGCAATCTTCCATTCCAAATGCTTTCAATTTTTCCCTAATGTATTTTGATTGGGTGAAGAATATGCCATCCTTCAATTAATCAACTTGTAGGCCCACAAATAATTTTATCTCTCTAAACATAGACATTTCGAATTCTTTTCTCATTTCTTCATAAAATAATTTGCATAACATCTCATGTCCTCCAAAGATGATATCATCCACAAATATTTTTGCTAGTAATATATTGTTATGTTGTCCCTCCTTTATATACAAATTATTATTATCATTTGTCTTTTCAAACCAATTCTTACTAGATATCCATCCAATCTTTCATACCACACTCTAGGAGCTTACTTCAATCCATATAGATATTTTTGAAGTTGACATACCATGTCTCTTTTTCTTGGATGAATGAAACCTTTAGATTGTTCAATGTAGACTTCTTCTAGGATTCCATTTAAGAAAGTTTATTTTACATCCATTTGATATACTTTGAATCCTTTTTGTGCAACATATGCTAGTAGTATTCTGACTCCTTCAAGTCTTGCAATAGGGGAAAATGTTTCCTCAAAGTCAATACCTTCTTCTTGTGCATAACCTTTGCATCCTAGCCTTTCCTTTTTCCTTGTTACTTCTCATCTCTTATTTACCTTACTTCTGAATATCTATTTTGTACCAATCACATTCTTATCCTTAGGTTTAGGTAAAAGAAACCAAGTACTATTCTTTTCTATTTACTCAATTTCTTCATTCATTTCCTCTATCCAAACTTCATTTTCTAAAGCATCTTTTATAGATCTAGGTTTAAATTCACTAAGAAAACATTTACCTTATTAATTTGTTCCTTGTCATTATGCCTTATGTTTCTCCTCTAATTATTTTTTTAGGTGCATGATGTCTTCTAACATATTTTGCAAGACTTGGATCTTTCTTTCTTGATTATGAACTTAGTTCACTTGATTCTCCATAATTTTCTACCTTTTTCTTAGGCTCCTCTTATTGATTTGTCTACAATTTGGTTTGTACTATCTCTAACTTAGGTTCCTTTGACTAATCAGGCTACAACTCAGGCTATACTACCTATGACTCGAGTTGCACCACCAAAGATTTTCTAGGTTCACTTTTTGGTTGCTTGCATTCAACTATATTTGGTAAAGTCTCAGGTTCCTCCTCGTAGTTAACAAACTTTCTATAGTCTGTAGGCTCCTTGTTGCTATATTCTCCACTTATTTCTACAAACTTGTCAATCTTTACATGTGCACCTTCTATGACTTTGTGTGAAGAAGGATTTAAACATTTGTATGCCCTTCTTTTATTAGAGTACCCTAGGAATATACCTTCATCACTTTTTGCATCAAGTGTTCCTTTCCTTACATCTGTCAAGATATAGCATTTGCTTCCAAATAATGTAAGATAACAAAAATTAGGCTTGTACCCATACCATAATTTGTAAGGTGTTTTTTTAATGCCTTTCTTTAGTTAAACTCAATTAAGTGTATGAAGTGATGTGTTTATTACTTCTCTCCAGTTTTTTGGTGCAACATTCTTCTTATTCATTAGTGTTCTTGCACACTCCATGTTGGATCTATTTCTTCTTTTTGGTATACCATTATGCTTAGGTGTCCTAGGTGTTGATATCTATATTTTGATTCCTCTTTCAATGTAGAACTCATTGAATTCATTTGAGATGAATTCACCTCCTCTATCTAATTTTAGGCATTTTAGATTCTTCCCTAGTTATTTTTCAACTCTATCCAAATGACATTTGAACTTTTGAAAAGCATCAGATCTATCTTTTAGGAACATTACAGTCATCATCCTAGAATAGTCATCAACAAATAGAATGAAATATATTTCTCCATAGTATATTTCTATACCTATTGGTCCACAAAGATCTGTATAAACTATTTCCAAAACTTCTTCAAAATTGTAAGACTTAATTCTAAAACATCTTTTACTCATCTTTCCATTTTGACATTGTTTGCACATGCTTATCTCAGGTTTCTTTAGATTTGGTATGCCTCTTACTCTTTTGGTTTTTCTTATGGTAACAAGGTTATCAAAGTTAACATGACACATTGTTTGATGTCATAGCCAACTTTCCTCTATCTGACCTAATAAACATATAATTTCAATAAGATTTAGGTAAAACAAATTACCTTTTTTCTTGTTGTCAGTCCTAAATAGGTTTCCTTTTCCATCCAATAGTTAGCTCTACCATGAATTCTACCTTGTATCCTGTATTATTCAGCTATGCCACACCAAGTATATTATGTCTTAATCTCTCAAACCAATAAGAATTTTCACATTTGATTCCTTCAATTAATGTTATGGTTCCTTTTCCTTTTATAACATGGTTCATTATTTCCAAATATAACACTTCCACCATCATAGTGTTCTAAATGTTCCAATTTAGATTTTTTACCATTTATGTGATGAGAACAACCAGTATCTATGATCCATGTATCATTTTTTCTACCATGAGAGAAAACTGTCATATTTTTATTTTCCTCATTATCAAATTCATCCTTAATAACAATGCAAACTACTTCTTCATTATCATCACTACCAAAATCTTTAGCATGTAACAAGATTCCTTACCTTTGTCTTTTTAGTCATTATAGCTCTTGAAGTCTTTCTTTCCTTTGAACCTTTTATTTCTTTTCTCATCTTTGTCTTCTTTGTTTAGACATGTTGTAGAAGAATGACCAACTTCTTCACATGAGAAACAAATCAATAGATTTTGGCCTCTGAATTTTCCTTTCCCTTTTGATACTCTTATTTCTAGTAGGGCTTCAATGACTTCAAGGTCTTCATCTAATTCTTCTTCTTTTCTTCACTATCAACCTATCTGCCTTTTGAGTTTCCTCCTTTTCTGCCAAGAGTTAGTTTGGCTTTGAATGCAAATTTAAAGTTGTTAGGATTAAGAGCATAGTTATCAAAGTTATCCAATTCAAAAGCAATCAATCTTCCCACAAGTTCATCCAAGGCTATATTATTTTTAGGATTACATATCATCTCTTGAATTGTTTAAACTCTAACTAGATAAATAGGAAGAATAGCTCTTAGTATCTTGTTGATCACTGTTTCATTAGTTATTATTCCTCCTGCAACTCTGATTGTACTCACACTTTCTTTGATTCTTTCACTATATTGGACAACGTTCTCACCTTATTTCATTTTTATTTAATCAAACTTTCATCTTAAAATTTTTGCCTTGGATCTTTGCACATTTTTATCACCTCCATAGACTTTCTATAGTTTTTCCCACATTTTAATGCAGTAGGACAATCTTTAACCTCATAAAATTTAGAATAATTGAGAGAGGAAGCTATATCAATCATCATTATATTATGATCTTTTTCTTCATTCATCTATTGCATAGTCATAGGTTTAGGTGGTGGCACATATTTTTTTTCCAAGTATAACAAACCAATATCAATAGTGCTTGATAGGTGTAACTTCATCAATTCCTGCCATGCTAAAATGTTGTCTCTATTAAGCTTGGAAATATCCCTTCTATATGACATCTTGATCTTTACCTTAAGGTCCTTTAAACCTTTCCTTCAAGCATCAAAATCTCTGATACCAATTTTTGGAAATGAAGAGAGTAACTAAGAGGAGAGGGGTGAATCTGTTAGAATATATAGCCCATTGATATAACTGAGGGGGGGGGGGGTGTGAATCAACTATCTAATTATTATCACAATTATCAACCTTAAAAAAACTTAACTATATGAAAAATATAAACTAAAACCACAACAAAATACTCATACACAATAACACAAGATATGTTAACTAGGGAAACCCTTGATCAAAGGGAAACACCCAATGGGGATGGTACCCACAAGATGATGTACTAATATAAATATTCCTTGTTAGAGGATGGACCCTACTAGGAGTCTATAAATACATTCAGTACATATGAGTCCCTATTAGGAGACTTTGAATCCCTATTAGGAGATCCCAACCTTGTCAAGAGTGGTGCCAACCCTATTAGAATTTGTGGAAGATAGTTGCACCCACTACCCAAATAGCTTCAAGGGCTAGACCAATGAACCCACTATCCAAATGATCTATGCATTATTCCTTATAAAATAATAAAAATAAAATGTACTTCCTTCCTTTTCTTTTGACCTATCAACCAAACCTATGCTCCTTCTAATCTTGTAACTAGATCACAACACTCACATCCAGTAATCTCTTGGATCACTTACACACATTCAGTAAGCACTCTACTCCTTTTTCACACTTTGCACTTCAATAGATTTTCCACCCACTTCAAACAAGGAAAACATATTTCTTTTATACCATATCTTCATAATAATTCCTTGAGTCAGCCTTGAGGCTTTCCCAATTAATTATAATAAGATATTAAATTAATTGTAATTATAGTAGCACTATCGTCTCAGATTCTATACAAAAATTCACACGTGTGATACTATGGCTTGTGCACTTGCTAATGTCATCAACTAACTATCCTTTGTCATTGATTGACTGCACATCTTCTTAATACATCTCAGATGTAATGTAGCGAACAAGCATTATGAATTTCTTTTCAAATACTCTATCTCTAAAATTCTCTCTATAAATTAGGTTCAACTTTTGTAAGTCTTGGACTTAGAATCTATGCACTCGACCATGTCATCAAGACACTGTGTTGAACATCTCCATAACTACACATCAATAGATAATCAAACCATTGTATGTACCATTAAGATATATGGTTGCTACTCAGTCAGTCTTTATAGAAACCATGCTATGTTGACATCAATGAAAAACATAGTCATGAATGCAACATGTCAATACTCTCCAATGCTTAGGATACTCCCCCAAAGTAGTATCATTAGCATTCATGCTAATAGAATCAATTACCACATAAATAATTCCTTGTTTCTAGATGTCAAATTAAACTTTTCATTGAGTAATGCAATAATGTCCAACTCAGTTATAACTAACATGATGTTGTAGCTGAGTTACAAAGTACTCTAATAATTATTAATCTATAACTTAGCTGCAAAAACATAAAGCACTTGAACATAGGTGACACCAAGATTTAATGTGGAAGCCCAATTTGAGAATACCACCATGCAACTAGTCGCAATAATTTTCACTCTTCTGAAGTGAGCTTTGTTAAGAGCCAACCTTATTAAAGGTTACAATGCATACTGTTAAGTATGACCTTGTTAGGGGATTTAGATCACCCTGTTAAAGTGGTCTGGTTAGAGGTCTCCAAACACTTTAATCTTAAAATGTCACCTTGTTAAAAGATTTACAAAATGATTGTTAAGTCAAATTTGTTAAGTGATTTCTCTACTACTACAATGTTTAGAAGGTGACAACAATTTGACCTATTTAATGAAGCAACTTCCTTTGCAAATTTAGATCTTTGTTTTGGCTTGACCTCTAGACCCTTACTAATTAGAATATTCTTTGCAATTTATCTTTTACACTTTCCTTCTCTTCCTTCGCTCACATATCCATTTTATTCCACATCTTATTACTTTCACAATATCCTCACTACTTGACCTTTATTATATATCATAACCTTTAACAAGTCCACTTTAATACCCTGTCAAATAATTAGAAAATATCCAAATAGTCAGCCTCAAATAATTAATTATTAGACAATTATGTTCTTTTGTCTCTCAATGAATGCTAAGATTGATCACTTGGTTAACACTGGAAATACTTTGATGCAAGACCACTCAATTAACACTTCAAGCAAGATATCCTTCATTAATTGACTTCTCGATTAAAACTAAACATTCTTTATTACCAAACTACTCAATCAACACTAAAATATGAGTGGTTAATATTGTCATTCCTTCACTACTTAGTTAATATTGACACTTGTATAGCATCAATGGCAACATATAATTTGAAGAATTATTCCCAACACTTAAGCTTCTCAAATGCTATAAATTTTCTTTAAAGAATGCTACCCACATCATCCTATTAAAGCCATCAACAATAATCATGAAGTACCTTTCATCATAGAATCCTCTTGTCTTAATGGGACCACTCAGATCTGTATGAACAATTTCTAGTTTTGTTGTTGTAGAAAACTTCTTGCTAGGAAAATAAATTTTCTGTTTTTAGCCATAGCACATTCCTTGCACCCAACATTAGTAGGCTTAACAATTTTTGGTAAGTCTCTTACAAAAAATATACTACTTTATTTCACAATATTATCAAAATTTATATGACAAAACCTTCTATGCCCCAACCAACTGTTATCAAATTTAGCAACCAATTATGTCATCTCTATAGGGTTCAACTGAAAACATTATCTCTGGATTTTTTACCAGTCCCAATCATCTTACCATTCTTATCCTTGATGATGCATGTCCTTTTTGTGAATTGTAACTAATATCTCATATCAACCATTTTTCCAACACTCAAAAGGTTATGTCTTAATCCATCAAAAAAATAAACATTTGATTCAATTTTTACATCAAGAGTAATAGATCTTATTTCATTTATATGACAAGCCACATTGTTAACAACTGTAACAATTCCTCCATCATGGCTATTGAGATTAACAAATTTATTCATACCACCAATCATATGATGTGAACAACCACTTTATATGATCCAATCATCTTTCTTCTCAACCTATAACACTAGGGCTTGCTCTTCTCTAACTTTTTTTTTTGAGATTTTCTTCTTTTATAGCTACAAATCCTAACTCATCATCACTTTCACTCTTTTCTTCAAATTCATCATCATCATTTGCATACACTTATTCTTAGGCCTTCTAGAATTGAAATTATGTCTATACTTCTTTATTGTCTTAGGACATTTAGAAGCAAAATGACCAAATTCATTTCAATTCCAACATTTAAAGATTCTCTTACCATCTGGTTTTGTCCTCACAAGTAAGGCAATTCATTCTTCAATCTTTATATCTTCTTCATATCCAGATCTGCTACTACTAGCATAATATCCATCAGTGTTTGCACTCTCTAACAAGGCAAGAATGTCCTTTTGTATACAACAAAAAGATTCTAGATGAGGAAACTCTATTTTTTTCTATAGTTAATTCTGATAAGTCACTGAAGAACTCCATCTTCTAAATATCAAAATCAATTCCATCAAGCTTAGGAATTTATTTTCTAAAATGACCTACCATTGATCTCCTTAAGATGTTAATCTTTTCCTTCAAGGATCTAATGCTTTGATACCAATTATTAGAAAGTGAAGTCCACCAAGATAACTGAGAGGGTGGGTGAATCAATTATCTAATCAATACAACATCTATAAACCTTACTTAAACTTAAAACATGTGATCAATATAAACAACAACCATAAGAAGATACACATACACAATAACATGAGATATGTTAACTAGGGAAACCCTTGACCATAGGGAAAAGCTCAGTAGGGATGGTACCCACAAAATGATGTACTAATACATAAGTTCCTTGTAAGACGATGGACTCAATTAAGAGAAAATAAAAAACATTTAGTACATATCAGTTCTTGTTAGGAGACTTTGAATCCCTATTAGGAGTTTTAGAAGATAGATGGATGCACTATCCAAATAGCTTTAGGGGAAAAACCATCAAACTCACTATCCAATGGGCCTTTGTATTATTCCTTTCAAAATAATAGAAATTCAACTCATCTTAATAACTCAAATGCTTGCTCTATCCATTTATTGTGCCAATACCACACCAAAGCACTTTTCAAATCTTAGTCCTAGATCTCTAACTTTGCATCACAATGATCCCTTTGATCACTTACTTGCATTTACTAAATTTTTATATTACTTTGTTATTGCACTCTACAAACTTTTTCTTCTTTCATCACAAGGAAAATAACTTTCCTTTATACAATGTCCTCAAAGTAATTCATTCAGTTGTCACTAATTATTTCTCAATTTATTATTATAGGACCTCAATAAGATAATACAATTCATTAAATATTTTCACAATTACAAAATATTGTTGACTCATAGTCTTCAATCCTTTTCACATGTGTGACCTTAGACTCTGTGCACTAATTGACATCATCATTAGGTTGTTTTCTATCTTTGTCAAACTTCACTCATCCAAATTCTATCCCTGGGAGATACAATTCAAACACCAAAAACTAATTCTCAAGTACTCTATCTACAAACTATCTTATTAGAAATAACTTTCCAATGTCTTCAATTTTTGGCACATGCACTTATCCAGATCATCAGGACACACTATAGAACATGTCCTCAATTGTGCTTGACCTCATCTTCAATACTTGATATGTATGATCTCATTTTCTTTCTACTACTTTTCTAGTCTTTACATTATGTTGATACCAATGACAAACATAGTCATGAATGCAACACACAATCATGCTAACTATCTCTCCACTGCTCCAACAATGCTAGAATACTCCCCCATAGGAATATCATCAACATTCATGCTAACAATATTGTCATTTATGTCAAACCTTTTGGCAATACAAGTGTCAAACCTACTAGAGATACATTCACTAACAATGTAGAGTTCCATATCTATTGATTGGTGAAGAAGATTTGAGAAGAAGATATCATGTGATAACCTAGTGAAAGGTTCAGTTGAGATGTGTAAGTGAGATGGAATTAAAATGGGCACATGATAAGTGAGTACTTGAAAAGATAATTTATTGTTAAATTAATACATTAAGTGAAGGTGACAATTGGATAAAGCTCAAATTAGAAACAAGTCATAATGATAAGCTTGACTGAGTATCTGTGTTACATAGTTAATGAAGGAGTTGAAGTAGAAGATTAAGGAACCTAATCATTACCAAGTATAATGGTATTGGCCAAGTATTTGTATTAAGTGAGTGATAGAGATTATCAAGTGATAGTATTGACCAAGTTGTATAGTGATGATCCAATGATCCAATGAAGACCAAGCGAAGAACATAGTTGTTAGGACTAAAGTCAGATAGAAATAATAGTCACATGTAAATAAATAGTAGACCACATAAAGAGAACATAAGACACAAAGATTTAACATGGTTCGTCCAATCCCTAGGTAAATCCACCAATAGCAAGTCCAATATTATTATGATCTAGTGATTACAACTCGATTAAAATCTGTAATCCCTCATAGCTTAATGTTGGTGCAAGAACCAATTTTGTCGAATCACATATGAAAATCCCTAACCTTAAGCCTTTTTATACAAGCTTTTTTTTGCTTAAAAAATTAGTGTTAGAATAATATAAAATGATAGCTGACACCTTTTACAATATAAGGTCATTTTTGGCTTCGAGGGTGCTGCCCACAAAAACCCACATAGAAATAATATATGGAGAAAATCACACTAAATAAACCTTCAAGTCTGATTAGGCTCCACATCAAAATAATATCCCACTTGGAGACTAATTAGAATCCATAATAATAACCTCCCACTTGGAGACTGATCATAGCAGAGCTAAACCTGTAGCTTCCACTAGAATATCAAATCACCCTGGACTCTGATGTTCTTTTATTTTGTTGAGTTGAGAAGACCAACTAAAGTTGAAGAGGAATTCAGCTTATCCCTTGTCACTACTTTTGTAAACATATCCTCTTGATTTTCATCTGAATGTATCTTGTCCAACTTTAACCATCCATCATCCAAAACTGGCTGAATGAAATGGTACCACAACTAAATGTGTTTTGTCTTTGAATGCAGAGCTGAATTCTTTGCAAGATGAATGGCACTTGAACTATCTATAAAAAAATAATTACCCCTTTGAGAGTGTCCCAATTCTTCCAAGAATAATTGAAGCCATATTATCTCCTTGGTTGCCTTCTTTGCCTCTATAGTGGATAAAGCATTAACCTTTTACAACCTAGAAATCCAACTCATCGTTGCCCCACCAACATAAATAATAAACCTATAATACTCTACCTAGTATCAATATCCCCTACCAAATCTGAGTCAACATATCCCTGTAAATTAGTAGTAGATCCCTAAAAGTGTAGACACTTAGTAGTTGTGTTTCAAATATCTGAGAATCCATTTAACTATTTTCCAATACTCAAGCCCTGGATGCCTCATATACCTACTAACAACTCCCACTACATGTGCAATATTTGGCCTTGTACATACCATAGCATACATCAATCTTCCTATAGCTGAGGCATAAGGTACCTTGGACATCTTATCCTCCTCTTCTTGTGTCTTGGGACACATCTCCTTAGTCAACTTCAAATGACCAGGTAAAGGTGTGTTGACAGCTTTAGCATTCTCCATAGAGAAACGTTGCAACACCTTCTCAATATAATTAGCCTAAGATAAAGTCAATTTCATGTTCTTCCTATCTCTGCAAATCTTCATACCAAAGATTTGTTTTGCTACCCCCAAATCCTTCATAGCAAATGCATGTACTAACTGTTCATGTGACCCCTTAATGTGATCCATGTTAGACCTAGCTACAAGCATATCATCAACATATAAACATAAAATAATGTAGTTATCATCATCCAATCTCATAAACTAAACACAATGAGTAGAATGACACTACTATATCCATGCTCATGCATAAACTTGTCAAATTTTAGATACCATTGCCGACGTGCTTGCTTCAAGACATATAAACTTTGCTTCACTCTACACACCAAGTTCTCCTTACCGTTGACCACAAATCCCTATGGTTGAGCCATATATATCTCATCATCCAAATAACCATGAAGGAAGGCTCTTTTAGATCAAGCTACTCTAAATGAAAATCTTCAATAGCTACAATACTTAAAATAGTGCGAATAGAAGTCATTTTAACAATAGGAGAAAATATCTCATCAAAATAAATCCCCTTTTTCTATGCAAATCCTTTACCACTAAATTCACTTTAAATATTTTCTTACCTCCATCCTCTTCTTTTAACCTATAAACCACTTATTCTATAAAGCCCTTTTACCTACATGCAACTTACATTAATCCCATGTCTTATTTTTCAGCAAAGAGTCCATTTCTTCTTTCATTACAAACTCCCACTGTATCTTAGTATCCACTTGTATACCTTCAACATAACATTTAGGTTCACTAGCATCAGTAGTAAAATAGAATACAAGGAGGGAGAAAATATTTTTGGAGGTCTACTTGGCCTTGTTGATCGTCTAACATTCACTGGGGTGTGTGATATTTGTTGCAGTTGTTGCAAATCATGAGGAACTATTGGAACATCAAATTTTGGAGTATCATCCAGCACTACATAATCATTTTCTTTCTTCTCATGTTGTGGTAACAAATCTGTGTACAAAACTTTCTCATTGAATATGACATCCCTACTTCTTACAATTTTACAATTTTTAAAATCTGAAAGCCTATAACCAAATTCATTAATTCCATATCCAAAAAATACACATTTCTTTGACATAGCTTCTAGCTTGGTTCTATTTTTAGAATCTATATGAGCAAATGCTTCACAACTAAAGGTTTTGAGAAAAGAATAACTCACCTTCTTACTAGTCCATGCTTCCTCTAGAATACCACAACCCAATGGAGTAGAGGGAGATCTATTAATCAAATATAATTAGTATTAATAGCCTTCACCCACATGTTTATGGGTAACCTTCCATGCAACCTCATGCTTCTTGCACACTCCATTATAGTCATGTTCATGTGTTCAACCACTCTATTTTCTTGTTGAGTCCTTGAAATAGTTTTTTGTCTATAAATACCATTAGTGGAGTAATAATCTTCAAATTTATGATTGCAATACTCACCACCATTATCATATCTGAGACATTTTAATTTCTTTGTAGTCTCATTTTCAACCAAGCATTTCCATTTCTTAAAAGTTTGAAATACATTAGATTTATATTTAATGAAACAAACCCATACTTTTCTAGTTGCATCATAAATAAATGTAACATAATAATGAGGGCCACCAAGGGAAGATACTTGAGCTAGTCCCCATACATCTGTATGCACAAGCTCTAGTCTCTCACTTTTATTTTTCCTCATAGTCTTCACAAAACTCACTCTCTTTTGTTTCTCATAAACACAACTTTCACAAAAATCCATAATAACACCTTTTAGACATGGTAAAATTTGCTTTAAATGAAGTACTTTCATACCTCTCTCACTCATGTGCCCAAGTCTATTATGCCATAGTGTTGTATCAGATTCTATAATAGCTATTTGTTCTCCCTGCTCAACTGCAACAATTTTTCCTAAATATTCATTTTTCTCTAAAACAATCAAAGTAGAAGGAACAATATGACCTATACAAAGATATAAGGTTCCTACTTTCACACATTTTGCTACTACAAGCGAACCTTTTGAAACTTTCCAATTTTTATCATTAAAAGTAACTACACAACCCTCATCACCAAGTTGCCCTGCTGAAATTAAATTCCCACTCAGCCTTGGAACATTTCTTACCTCATGTAGTAGCCAATGATTCCCATTCTGCAACTTAAACTTAACTTTTCCTTTTTCAACAATCTGATAGGTTTCATTATCCCCCAAGTAAACAAGCCCAAAATCCCCTTGGACATAATCAATAAAATAACCTCTATGAGATGTAGCATGGAATGAAGTACCAAAATCTAAAACCCATGAATCATCAATACTTTCTAAAGATAGAAACAAAGCATCCTTTTCAAATTTGTTACTTACCACATTTGTCTTCTTGTTCCCTTCTAATTTTTCTCCTTCATTGTTCTTTCGAGTCCAACAATCTTTCTCCTTATGTCCTATTTTACCACAGTACCAACAATCTCTTGGTCCTATGGATTGAGACTTCCTCCCTTTGACTTTTCTCTTGATTTCCCTTGATTTCTAGAATTATTTCCCGATTTAGTTGTTCTGCCTTTGCTTTGTGCATTCAAAACACTTCCTAATGTAGATCCACCTGAGGATTTCATATGAGTTTCCTCACTCAAAATAACACTGATCACATCATCATATTTTAGCGTATTAGATCTAAAAATAGAATTACTCGCAGTCATTACCAAGCCATTCCAACTTTCAAGTAAACAACACAAAATCAAGAGAGCCCTAATTTCTTCATCAAAATTAATACCCATAGAAGATAACTAGCTAGTAATAGTATTAAACCCATTTAAATGATCTGCAAAAAATCCACCTTTTGCCATTTTTATATTAAATAAATGCTTCATGAGAAATACCTTATTTGAAGAGGAGGGCCTTTCATACAATTTTGCTAAGGTCTCCATCAACTCTTCTGTTGTCTTCACTTTTGTAATGTTAAATGTCACTAATGGTGCCAAGCATAACTGAATGCTTCCAAGTTCCTTTCTATCTAAAATCTCCCATTCCTCATTTATCATAGTTCCTTGGTTTTTATTTTTTCCTACCAACAGCTTCCATAAATCCTTCTAATAAAGATAGTCCTCCATTTGCATCTTCCATAACTAAAAGTTTTTCCCATTAAGCTTGTCAACTCTCAACTTACCCTCATCTACCATCGCTCCCACTAAACCATGAGACTCCCACTCAACTATAAGACCTTCTTGCAGAGGATCACAAAAAAAATTCCACGGTCTAGCTTTAAAAAATGATTGTATGGCTCTAATACCACTTTTTAGGGTTAACCTTAGACAAAAATAACAATTACATTCAAATATAACCAATACCAAAAAATAGTAGATCACATAAAAGAGGACACAAGGCACCAAGATTTAATGTGGTTCACTCAATCCCTAGGCTACCTCCACAACAGCAAGTCCAATATTATTATGATCCAATGATTACAACCAAGTTACAATTTGTAATCCCTTATAACTCAATGTCATCACAAGAACCAATTTTTGCATCATACATTATGAAAATCCCTAACCCTAAGCCTTTTTATATAATATTTTACCACTTACAAATTTAGGGTTAGAATAATATAAAAATAGTAGCCTACATCTTTTACAATATAAGGTCATTTTTAACTTCAAGGGTGTTGCCCCCAAAAACCCTCGTAGAAATAATATGGGGAGAAAATTACACTAAATAAACCTCCGAGTTTGATTAGGCTCCACATCACAACAATAGTGGTGACTAAGTGACAACAAAAGAATAGTTTATAAAAGAATCAAGATTTGTGTCTGACATAGTTAAAATCTTGGAATAAGAAAAATGTATTGATGATAAGGATTGATGAGCTATATTATTTAATGCAAGGAAAGGATTAGTTGAGTGATCAAAGGCTAAGAATTTAGAAGATGTTTCTAGAAGTGTTGAGAAGAGAAGAAGAACAAGAAGGTGGATAGATTCATTAAATGTTTTGGATCTAATTGTAAACCCTAAGATCTATGATTGTGATTATGTGAAAAAATATCAAAGCTACCTATTTAAGGAGGTATTTGATATGTTATAGAGGGTTTTTTAACTAGAAATTTTTGAAGACAAGTAGCAAAAATACTTGCATGGAGAAGTACAAATTTTATAATTTGAAGGATTTCTTGAAGAGTTGCCAAGAATATCTGAGATGATGAGAATGATGGAGTCCATTCAATGAACCAGAGTTTAGTTAAATAGAGATTTGAATTTGCAAAGTGAGTTGGAGTTTATCATATCAAATCTTTTCTATAACTATTAGAAAGTTTAGTCCACCAAGATAATTAAGAGGGGAGGGGGTGAATTAGTTATCTAGTCATTACAATTTTTACCAACCTTATTAATGTTAATCTCTAAGTCATGTTGCAAATTAGTGTCAAACACTTAGCCATTTTTAAGGTGGAGTTGGTCATTCATTATAGTGACTAAGCCATTCTAATAAG
This sequence comes from Cupressus sempervirens, assembly GCA_028749045.1. Taxonomy (NCBI): domain Eukaryota; kingdom Viridiplantae; phylum Streptophyta; class Pinopsida; order Cupressales; family Cupressaceae; genus Cupressus; species Cupressus sempervirens. The sequence goes on along the minus strand of CM053792.1, from coordinate 870,138,224 downwards.
GCCAAGCAATGTATGGTCTAAGATCACAAACATTGAATATGAGAGAAATTCCTATCTCCAAAGGTAGTTAAATCTTATATGCAGTGTGCCCATAGTTTGCTAAAATTTAACAAGGGCCTACCTTCTTAGGTAATAATTTTGTATTCTTTGTTTGAGGTAGTCTTTCTTTCTTCAAATATGTCCACACTAATTAACCAACATTGAAATGTACATCTCTTCTTTTCTGATCAGCAAACTCTTTATACTTTTGATTTGAATTCTTAGCTACAACTTGACTTGATCTTGAACCTCCTTAATAGCTTCAGCAAACTTTTCTCCATGAGAACTACTTGGAAAATTGTTTGGAAGTCCTCTTAGATGTCTACCATACACAATCTAGAATGGAGATTTTCTAGTGTTTCTATTCACTATATTATTGTATGAGAATTCAGCTTGAGAAAGTATAGAATCCCATTTTTCTCCATGTTTCTTTGTAAGATGTCTTAACAAGTTTCCCAAAGATCTATTACAAATTTATTTTTTCCATCTATTTTTGGATCGTATACAGATGAAAAAGATAAGTTTGTGTTAAGTTTCTTTTAGAGAGTCCTCCAAAAATGACCCACAAATCTGTCATCTCTATCTGATACAATATTCAATGGTAATCCATGAATCCAAGCTATCTCCTTGAAAAAGAGATCTACAATATATGATGCATCTTTAGTAGATTTGCATGGTAGAAAAAGTGTCATTTTGCTAAATTTGTCCTCTACAACAAACACACTATCATATCATTTACTTGTCTTTGGCAAACCCATAAAGAAATCCATGATTATGCTTTCCCATGGTCTTGAAGGAATACTTAGTGTTTGATATAGTCTAGAAGTACTACTCTTTCCTTTTCTTTTCTGACAAATAGTGCATTCCTCTACAAATTTTCTTACATCCTTCTATAGTTTTGGCCTATAGTAATACCTACTAACCAGCTCCAAAGTTTTTTCCAATCTAAAATGACTGGATAATGCCCAATTATGCTTTTGTTGTATGATGTTATCCCTCATTAAGGATTTTAGTACGCAAAGTTGTCCACCTTTGAATAATAACCCCTCTTGAATTAGAAAATTAGAATACTCATGATTGTACCTATCATCCAAGTTACTACATGCTCAATAAATCTCTTTGAAATCAGCATCATCATCATACATACTCTTCAAAGCTGAAATTCCTACTATTTACAACTAAATTTCTAAGATGGTTAAAGACCTTCTACTTAATATATCAAAACCCTTATTTGAGACTCCCTTTTTATGCTTTATGGAAAAAGTAAAAGCTTGTAGTGTTTCCATCCATTTCATGTGCCTATGACTAATTTTTTCTTAGCTATTGATGAAACTAAGGACTTGGTTATCCATGTATACAATAAATTCTTTGGGCAACAAGTAGAGTCTCCATTTCTTGATGGTTTGTACAAGTGCATAAATCTCCAAATCATAATAATAATACCTTTGTTGAGCTTCATTGAGTTCTTCAGTAAAGAAAGCTATTGGTTTTCCCTCTTGGCTAAACACACCTACTATTATTATATGGCTAGCATCACATTCTAGTTGGAAAACTTTACTGAAATCAAGAGGTATTGATGATGTGGTTCAAAGTGTATGTAGAAAGTCAAAGATTGGTATCAATTATTCAAGATTTATAGAAGATAGTTTGCAAACAAAGTTCCTAAGAAGCAAATTATGATGTTTGGATTATATCTCCTAATAGGGATATAACTTGGACAAGTAAATTTATACAAAGATAGAAGGAATCTTGATTATGACATCAATGAGTGCACAAAATCTAAGGTCACACATGGGAGAAGTTGTAAATATTGTGAGCCAACAATATCATGTACTCTCTCTACCATTGTGCTAGAGGATGTCTTTCATGAATACTTCTCCCCGATTGACATCAATGATAAATAATTCATTATTTCAATAATATGCTCTAAGTTTTCAATCAACTCAAGTGTCCAAAGACACTGTTATATACCAACTACCAAGATTCCTTGATGACTCTCCTCTTTAGAGATACTCCCCCATACATGAAGCATCAACATTTAGTCTACATGAATATTAGTGCTCTATACCACTAGACTGATGCACTCTCTGCATCATCTACTTATAAGTAGGCAATAGCATAACCCCAAGCATACCTCATGAATACTCAAATGTATCTTTAGAAAAAGGCTTCATAAAGATATATGTGATCTTCTCTTTTATGCTTACATACTCTAATCTAATCTCTTTCTCTACTATTTTCTCTCTCAAAATATAATACTAAATAGATACATGCTTAGTCTTAGAATTCAATATAGGATTCTTAGAAATTCACATTTTACTTGTGTTATTATAATGTATGACAATAGGTTCTAAAAACTCTATCCCAATTCCCTTTAGCATTTGCTTCATCCACATGATCTGATTGCAATTCTTTGTTGCTACTACATACTCTACTTCTATTGTACTTTATGAAACATAATCATGTTTCCTGCTTAGCCAAGAAACCAATCTTCCTCCAAAGAAAAATGCTCAACCACTAGTGCTCTTTCTATCATCCATACTACCTACCCAATCCACATTAGTATATGCACACAAAGCAAGATCACTTGATCTGTCATACCATAGTCCAATATTAGGTGTACCCTTTAGATATCTGAATATTACTTTTACTACTACATAATGTGATTCCTTAGGACCATCATGAAATCTTGCTACTATCCAACTACACTTGCTATATTTGATCTAGTGTGATTCAAATATTGCAAACCTCTAATCATAGATCTATTTTACTTTCGCTCAACTGTAGATGTCTCATCTTTTTGGTTGGATTAAGCAAAGATAGAAATAAAAATAAAATGAAAATATAACCAATATTAGAAAATAATGAATCACAAAGAAGAGAACACAAGACACAATGATTTAACATGGTTCACCTAGTCCCTAGTCTATGTCCACCAACAGCAAGTTCAATATTATTATTATCTAGTGATTACAATCTACAATCCCTTACAACTCAATATTGCCACAAGAAGCTACAATCTCATCATACATTATGAAATCCCTAACCCTAAGCCATTTTAAACAAGGTTTTTCCACTTACAAAATTAGGTCTAGAATAAGTTGTCCAATAAAAAATAACAGTTGACACCTTTTACAATAGTAGAGTCATTTTTGGCTTTAGGGGCACTACCCCAAAACCCCCCTATGGGGGCATTCCCCTCAACCCCATAATGTACTATGACATGGAGTGCATATGGGGCACTTCCCCTTGACCCCATATTGGGTGGCACTTCTCTCAAACCCTTGTAGAAATAATATGGGGGAAACCATGTCAAATAAACCTCTAAGTCTGATTAGGCTCCACATCACAACAAGCTTTCACTCGCTAAACCTATAGCTCCCACTAGAATATAAAACCATCCTAGACTATTGTTCTTTTATTATGCTCAGTCTAGAAGAGAAACCAAAGTTGAAGAGGAGTTTAGCTTATTCTTTATTACTACCTTGATGAACATATATGTTAGATTATCATCTAGATGTATCTACTCTAGATTTAATTTTCCATCATCTAAATTGATCAAATGAAATGTTATATAACAACTGTATGTGTTTTGTCTTTCAATGTAGAGTAGAATTCTTGCAAAAATGAATGACACTCTAACTATTTGTAAACAAATAATTTTCCCTCTGTGGGTGTCCCATTTCTTCTATGAAGAATTGAATCCATATCATCTCCTTGGTTGCCTTTGTAGCAACAACATGCTCTACCTCTATAGTGGATAAAACATTAACCTTATACAATTGAGAAATTAAGCTTATTTTGTCCCACCAATAATAGATACATAACGTATAGTACTCCACCTAGCATCAATATTCCCTACCAAATCTAAGTCAACATAATTCTATAAATTAGTAGTGAAGCCCCCAAAATGTAAACAGTTATTGGATGTTCCTCTCAAATATATGAGAATCCATTTAATTGTATTCCAATGCTCAATCCTTGGATGACTCATATACCTATGAATGATTCCCACTGCATGTGTAATATACAACCTTCTACATACCATAGCGTACAGCAAGCTTCCTACAACTAAAGCATAAGGTACCTTAGCGATCTTATCATCCTCTTCTTGTGTCTTTGGACACATCTCTTTAGTCAACTTCAAATGACCAAGTAAATGTGTACTGACAGCTTTAGCATTCTTTGTAGAAAAATGTTACAACACCTTCTAATTATAATCAACCTAAGATAATGCCAATTTTATGTTCCTTCTATCTCTACAAATTTTCATGCTAGGGATTTTATTTTTTGACCCCAGATCTTTCATAGCAAATGAATATGCTAATTGTTCCTTTAACCCCTTAATACGATCCATGTTAGACCCAGCTACAAGCATATCATCAACATATAAACATAAAATAATGTAGCTTTCATCATCTAGCCTCTTAAAATAAACACAATGGTTAGAATAAAACTAAGTATAACCATGTTCATTCATAAAACTGTCAAATTTAAGATACCATTGTTGAGGTGCTTACGTCAAGCCATATAAAATTTTCTTCAATCTAAACACTAAGTTCTCCTTACCTTCGACCTTAAATAACTATGGTTGTTCCATATATATCTCTTCATCCAAATCATCATGAAGAAAGGTTATTTTAACATCAAGCTTCGCTAAATGAAAATCTTCAGTAGCCATAATACTTAAAACAATATGAATAGAAGTCCTTTTAACAATGGGAGAGAATATCTCATCAAAATAAATCTCATTTTTCTATGCAAATCCTTTTACCACTAACTTGGATTTAAGTCTATCCTTACATTCATCCTCTTCTTTCAACCTATAAACCCATTTATTTTGTAAAGCTCATTTTCCTACAGGCAACTTTCATAAGTCCCATGTCTAATTTTTTAGAAAGGAGTCCATTTCTTTTTTCATTGCAAATTTCCACTGACTCTTTGTATTCACCTACATAGCTTCATCATAACATTCAGGTTCACTAGCATTTGTTAATAAAATAGACTACAAAGGAGAAAATCTTTCTAGAGGTCTACTTAGCCTTGTTGGCTATGTAACATTCACAAAGGCATGTCATATTTTTTATTGTAGTTTTTGTAGAGCATGAGGGATTGCTATAACATCTTCCTTTTTAGTATCATCCAACACTACATAATCATTTTATTTCATCTGATGTTGCTGAAAAAGATCTTTGTATAACACTTTCTTATTGAATATGATGTCCTTGCATCTTACAATTTAATGATTTTCAAAATCCCAAAGCCTATAATCAAATTCATCAATGCCACATCTAGTAAATACACATTTCTTTGACTTAGCTTCTATCTTGCTTCTATTTTTAGAATCAATATGCACAAATGCTTCACAACCAAAGGTTCTAAGAAAATAATAATTCACATTCTTACTAGTTCATGCTTCCTCTAGAATTCCACAACCCAAAGGCATAGAGGGACCTCTATTAATCAAATATACATCAGTATTGATAGCCTTCACCCACATATTCAAGAACAGACCAGCATGCAACCTCATACTCCTTGTCTACTCCATTATTGTCATGTTCATGCATTTATCCACTACATTTTCCTATGGAATTTTTGGAAAAAAATTATCTCTATGAATATCATTAGTGGAGTGATAATCTTCAAATTTATAACAACAATACTCACCACCGTTTTCTGATCTAAGACATTTAAATCTCTTACTAGTCTCATTTTTAACCAAACATTTCTATTTCTTTAAAGTTTGAAATACATTAGATTTTTGTATAAGTAAATAATCTCATACTTTTCTAGTTACATCATCAATAAATGTTACATAATAATGAGATCCACCAAGGGAAGATACCTGAGTTGGTCCCCATACATTTTTATACATAATCTCTAATTTCTCATTTTTCTTTTCCTTCCCACTCTTCACAAAACTCACCCTCTTTTTTTTCCATACACAAAACTTTCACAAAAATCTATATTGACACATTTTAGACCTTGTAAAACTTTCTTTGAATGAAGTAATTTTATAACTCTCTCACTCATGTGCCCAAGTCTTTTGTCCCATACCGCTATATCAAAATCTACAACAACTATTTGTTCTCCCTACTCAACTACAACAACTATTCCTAAACATTCATTTTTCTATGAAATAATTAAAGTAGAAGGAACTGTATGACCTATAAAAAGATAAAAGATGCTTACTTTGACACCTTTTGCTACTACAAGGGAACCTTTTGAAACCTTCCAATTTTTATCATTAAAAGCAACTATGCAACCTCATCACTGAGTTATACTACTAAAATTTAATTCCTACTCAGCCTTTGTTTGTTTCTTACCTCATGTAGTAACTAATCGTTCCCATTCTGCTACTTAATCTTAAGTTTTTCATTTCCAACAATTTGATAGGGTTCATTATCCCCCAAATAAAAAATCTTGAAATCCCCTTGGACATAATCAATAAAATAACCTCTCTGGGGAGTAGCATGAAATGAAGCCCCAAAATCTAAAACCCAAGAATCATCAACACTTTCTAAAGAAAGAAGCAAAGTATGCTCTTCAAATTTGTTATTTACCACCTTTTCCTCTTTTTTCCCTTCTAGTTTATCTCCTTCACTGTTCTTTCATGTCCAACAATCTTTCTTCATATGCCCTTGTTTTCCATGGTACCAACAAATTCTTGGTCCTCTAGATTGAGACCTCTTCCCCTTTGATTTTCCTCTTGATTTACCACAATTTATAGAGTTACTTCCTCTCTTGTTTGTTCTGCCTCTGATTTGTGTGTTAAAAGTACTTCCTAATGTAGATCCAACTGAGGTTTTCTTATGAGTTTCCTCACTTAGAATAACACCAATCACATCACCAAATTTTAGGGTATTAAATCCAAAAACAAAATTACTTGCATCCATTACCAAGCTAGTACAACTTTCAAGCAAAGAACACAAAATCAAGAGAGCCCTAATTTCATCATTAAAATCAATATTTATAGAAGATAATTGAGTAGTAACTAAATTAAACTCATTTAAATGATCTATAGTAGATCCACCTTTTACCATCTTCATATTAAATAAATGCTTCATGAAAAATACAATATTTGAAGCAGAGGGCTTTTCATACAGTTTTGATAGGGCTTGCATCAACTCTTTCATCATCTTTGCTTTTGTAATGTTAAATTTCACTAATTATGCCAAGCATAATCAAATACTTCCAAGTGCCTTTCTATTAAAAATTTATCATTCCTCATCTATCAAAGTTCCCTGATTCTTGGCTTTTCCTTCCAATGGCCGACATAAATCCTTCTGATAAAGATAGTCTTCCATTTGCATTTTCCATAACTAAAATTTCTATCCATTAAACTTTTCAATCTTCAACTTAACCTCATCCTCCATCGCTCTCACTCAACCATGAGACTTTTCTATAGAGAATAGCTAAAAATAATGATAATCTAGGCTAAGAAAAAATAATGACAGCCTAGCTCTAATACCACTTGTTAGGATTAACTATAAATAGAAATAACAACTACATGAAAATATAACCAATATTAGAAAATAATAAATCATGTAGAAGAGAACACAAGACAAAAGGATTTAACATGGTTCCCCCAATCCCTAGGCTATATCCACAACAGAAAGACCAATATTATTATTATCCAGTGATTACAATCTGCAATCCCTTACAGCTCAATATAGTTGCAAGAAGCTACAATCTCGTCATACATTATGAAATACTTAACTCTAAACTATTTTATACAAGCTTTTTTAATTTGAAAAATTAGGGATAGAATAAGTCATCGAATAGAGAAATAATAATTGACACCTTTTACAATAGTAGAGCCATTTGCTGCCCCAGGACCCCACAAGGGGCATTGCCTCTTGACCCCATCTTAGGGGCGTTGCCCCCAAAACCCTATAGAAATAATCTAGGGAAAATTGCACCAAATAAACCTCTAAAATTGATTAGGTCCCACATCACAACACTTTTCCAGATAACTTGTGACCAGTTATCATAGGTGTACCAATAGGCTTACAACTTTCTAAACCAAATATTTTCAATAAGTAGATCCAAGAAAAATTACCATCACTATTCTATACAATCTTTAGACCCAAGAAAAATTTCATCTCACCAATAATACTCATTTCAAAGTCATTCTTCATTTCATCGGCAAACTTGTCGCTTGCTTCATCATTAACTCCAAAGATTATGTCAGCAATAAATATTAAAATGATTAATAATCCATTCTCAATTTCTTTTAAATATAAGTTGCTATCTATCGTACCTTTAGAAAATCCCAATTTTTCTAAATATTTGTCCAATCTTTCATTTCTAGGTGCTTGCTTCAAACCATACAATATTTTTTCAATTTTCATAACATGTCCTTTTCATTTGTTAAAGGAAATCCTTCAGGTTGCTCAATATAGACCTCTTCTTCAAGTTATCCATTCATAAGTGATGACTTTACATCCATTTGATACACTTTGAAATTCTTACTTGTTGCATAAGCCAAGAACATTATTACTACTTCAAATCTAGCAACAAGGGTAAATGTCTCTTCATAATCTATGCCTTCTTGTTGTGAATATCCTTTGCATATCAATCTTTCTTTATTCCTCACAAATTCACCTTTTTTATTCATCTTATTTCTAAATACCCATTTAGTTCCTATAACATTTTTGCCTTTAGGTCTAGGAACCAATTCCCATGTCTCACTCTGTACAATCTAATTTAATTATCCCTTCATTACTTAAATCCAATGATCATCCTTGCATGCCTCATCTTCACTCTTTTGTTCAACTTGAGAAATTAAACATAATTCTACATGTACTCTATTTCTTGTCATAACTCCTTTATCTTTAGTTCCAATAATTTGAGTAGCTAGGTGATTCTTTGTCAAGTTCCTATTTGATGTAGGAGTTATTGCTTCAATTCTTATTTCTTCTCTTGGTTATGATCTTTTTTCATCTATTTGTTAAACAATTTTAACATCATTTTGCAATTCATTGTTAGTTTCAAAGAAAACTTCAATATTCTCTTTAACACATTTAGGGTTATCTTCTTCTTCTTTAGAAATATAATCCATTATTCTTTCTTTAACTCCAAACTTATCATCTACTTTCACATTTACACACGCAACAATTGTCTTAGTTCTCTGATTAATACATCTACAAGGCTTTATTTTCAATGAATAACCAAGGAACATACCTTCATCACTTCTAGCATCAAACTTACCAATATCATCATCTCTCTTTATGTAACACTTACTTCCAAAAATTTTGAAATATTTTACTGATGATGCTTATGCAAACCATACTTCATAGGGAGTCTTGTTTGTGCCTTTTCTAATCTACACTTTGTTCATGGTGTATACTACTCTGTTGACTTCTTCTCTCAAAAATGTCTTGGATACATCATTCTCAAACATTATTTCTCTTGTTGCTTCAGTTAATGACCTATTTCTTCTTTTAGCAATCTCATTTTTCTCTGTAGTCTTAGGTGTTGATAGGTGTATCTTAATACCATTTTCTTCTCAAAAAATATTAAACTCTATAGAAGTAAACTATCCACCTCTATCTAATCTCAGACATTTTATCTTTACACTAGATCCATTCTCAACTCTTTTCTTGAACAACTTAATGCCTCAAACTTTTCTTTAAGAAATGCTACCATGTCATTCTAGTGAAATCAACAACAAAAATCATCAAGTAACTTTCATCATGGAATCCTCTTGTTCTAGTAGGACCACTAAAATCTATATGAACAATCTCCAATTTTGCTATGGTAGTGAGCTTCTTGCTAGGAAAAGAAACCTTCTTCTACTTAGCTATAACACATTCTTTGCAAATAATATTAGTAGGTTTCATGATTCTAGGTATATCCCTAATAGAAAATGTATTACTAGCCTTCACAATATTGTCAAAATTTATATGACAAAATCTTCTATGTCATAACCAACTATTACCCACCTTTGCAACCAAACAAGCTACCTCTATAAGGTTCAATTGGAGCATATTACCTCTAGATCTTATACCAGTTCCAATTAACTTGCCATATTTATCTTTGACAATGCATGTCTTCTTTGAGAGTTGCAAGTAATAACCTATATCAACCAACTATCCAACACTCAATACGTTATGCTTTAATCCATCAACAAAATAAATAGCATTTGTGTTAGTCTTTCCATCAAGAATAATAGATCATATCCCCATGATATGAAAAGCTAAATTGTTAACAACTCTAGCAATTGCTCCATCATGATTCTTAAACTTAAAAAACTTATTCATGTCTCCAGACATATGGTATGATGACCCATTGTCTATAATCTAATTGGATTTCTTTTCAACTTGTGAAACTAGGGATTTTTCTTCTTTAATTAATTTTTTAGGATTTTTATTCTATTATAGCCACAAATCCTAATTCATCACCACTTTTACTCTAAACTCTTTCCTCAAAATCATTATCTTCATTTGCATACAAACAATCTCTAGGTCTTCTAGGTTTGAAATTCTTCTTATACTTTTTCTCTCTTTTAGGACACTTAGAAGCATAATGACCAAATTCATTATAAGTTCAACATTTAAAATTTCTCTTACCATCTTGTTCTCTTCTTACAAGCAAGGCAATTCCTTCTTCAATTCTTCTATCCTCCTAAGATATGGATATGTTACTTAAAGCATAGTCTCCATTGGTGCTTGCACTTCTTGATAAAGAAGGATGCACTCTGAATGCACTAAAGGTTGTTTCCATATAGGTCTCCAAATTGCTTCAAACTAGATTATGTTGCTTCCAATCTTCCAAGTAAAGTCTCTCTGATAAACTTCTCAATGCAAGGTGCCACTTGCTCAATCATCAATGATGTTTTTCTAAATGGTGGTGTCAATATTTTCAAAATCTTCCATAAAATCTTGTCTTCACCTTTAGATCCTTGAGAAGACTTAATTCTTGCAACAATCTCTAATATTCTAGTAATATTGCTTCTCACATATTCATCTTCGATCATTTTAGCATCTTCAAACAAACATATCCAATTTTGTAGTTTGATTCTTCTAGCATGCTTATCACCTTCAAAGGTAGATCCTAAGGCTATCCAAATTTCATGAGATGTATCTAAGGGTTTTACCTACCTTTATTAATTTTCAGGAAGAGCTAATAATAATGCTTCTTTGGCAAACATATTATGCATAAACAGATCTCTTTCACCTTCACTACATTCCTCAAGTTTTCTTTTTTTCCACAATCTAATTTTTTCTTTTTGTCATCAGTCAATAGTTTGGACCCATACATATCTTCATATTCTCTTTCCAATTTTCGTAGTTAACTCCATCAAATTTAGGACTTTCTTTTCTGAAATGACCTACCATTGATCTCCCAAAATTGTTAAGCTTTTTCTTCAAGGACCTAAGGCTTTGATACCAATTGTTAGAAAGTAAAATCCACCAAGATAATTGAGAGGGGGGGAGGGGTAATCATTTATCCAACTATTAAAAAACTTATCAACCTTATTAGCTCTTAAGCATGTAAACAATATAATCAAAAACCAATAGAAAATACTCATACATAATAACACCAGATATGTTAACTGGGGAGACCCTTGATCAATGGGTTAACCCTGGTGGGGATGGTACCTGTTGGCTTTTGAATTAATAGCTTTTGAATAACCTAGTGATAAGAACACATACGCCTAGTGGCATCTAACTCCCATGTTCAATACAACTATTTAGACACCAAGGCCAACTATAAGGCTCTTTAATCTCCTTCTTCTCTTTCAGCACTACAAAACCTAGGTGGGCGGACCTCAGATTCATTTATATGGTATCGATTCCAAAGCATACACTTGAATCTAAAAAGTAGATAATACCCTTAATCTTCTAATGCTTACACAGATAACATAGGCATGAAATAGCTAATGACATAACCTCTAAACTAGATAAGACAAGTGAGGGTAACTCTTTTAGCTCTTTCAACATGAAAGGAAAAGACTTTGATTAATGATATTGATCATCAGCAAGACTAAGGTATAAACAACAAAAGCATGCATTCCCCAAATTGATCAGTCCCTTATCCATTGGGCATTAACTAAGTCAAAATATAAACCTCGATACCCAAATATACTCATATACTCAAATATTTGATCTATCCATCCACCTTGAAAATAGACATCAGTGTTCATAAAGACCTCATACTCATGAAATATTCTTCTCGAATAACCAACAACCTTGTTAGATATATCAAAAATTTACTTGGCTCCTTGTTCCAACAGAAAAAGATACTAAACATATAGTTTTAAGGGGATGGAAAAGGGTATAAGTTCTTTCTCCCTAAACCACAAAATATTGCAAATTATAGAGATAGGAGATGACAATCAGAATGAAACTAATAAAATGTTTTTTCCTTGTATTCATTTCATTGAAAGTAATACATCAAGTGTATACAAAACTTAGATAAGACACAATAGACAACTATATAACTAATTTCTTACAAGAAAATATAATATTGTTGTTCCTAACATAGAAATACTAAAAAATATGGTGGAAATATAGCTCTGGATCTAACTTTGTGGTATCACAAAAAAATTGCAACCAACCCTTTCGTCCTCATCCTAGAAATCCTTATAAAGGATTGCAACAAGCTATAGATGAGAGGACACGTGTCATAATCTGAGTGGAAAATAATATGCAGAGATATCAATGATATTGCATTTAAAATAGTGTTTGTTTCAAGACAAAACTAGGACAATGACCACTAAATTGACATGGAAATATATGCTACAAGAGTCCTCAACTTGGTTTGGTTTTTCCTCTTCTACCTTTAATCATGGAATTCTCAACTACCTCTACAACTATATTCAAAATATTTATTTTTCTTTGGTGGTTATTCCATGAAACTGATCTTATTTGATTTCCACCATATCCTTACTCCACCAAAAAATACAATCCTCAATCAAAATTGTGCTTCTTCAAGCGATCAAATCAATCATTTGTTTGGTGTCAGTGAGGGCCATGTTCTATTTCTACACTATATCTCCATATTTCATTCATCACCTTAGGGTTAAAACCCTGGTTGACTACGAAATAAGATCTACGTATACAACACTTTGAATTTTTGTTGAACCTTTTCAACTCTTGATCTTATGACACTTTGATCATATGATAACCTAGAGAAGAAGCCCTTCATATCATCTCAACAATGAGGCATTGGATTTATGATCTTACGATAATCAAGTATTTTCACATTTTATGCACAACATCATTAGTCCATGGAAATGACCCTAATGATCATATGATGAACCAATTTATCATGGCATCATAACATATCCTATAGTCATTATGATCTTATGATTGTTGCTTATACTCCACTAGCTTAGCATCTTATCCTATCCTCATTTTCCCTATTATCTTATGATCATGGATAGCCAGACCTTTGTGTAGCTTCACTCATTAGCCTTTCAAACCTTATAATGTCATGACAATAGCTTGGCATAAAATCATAGCTTCATCATTTACCCACTATGACCACATGATAGCAGGTTAGGCGTCTTTACTTTATAGCATCGGGAGCCTTTCATTTTACCCTTGAGATCTTACAATACACTACACTTCACAAGATCAAATCTCAAACATTTTATCCTTGAGATCTCATGATAAAGAAACTATTATATCATCTTATCATCATTACATCATAGCATTACCTTGTCTCACAATCTTATGACCATCCTGTCTTCATAGTCTTAGAGCCCTCTTGAAGAATCCTTGTGATATCATGATGCCTCCCTTATCATAGGATCAGGCCCCATCACATTATCTTTGCATTATATACTTGTGATACTATGATTGCCCATTCTATCATATGGTCTCAAGTCATCTATTCTTCCTTCATGATCTGACGATAAACTGATTGACATAGCATCGTGACCTAAATTTACCTAGCTTTTATGCACCTACAATCTTATAGTTGTACAACTAGATGAACATATGACTAGAAAAAAAATTGTAGCATTGCAACCCATGCAAATCATTCTTTCAAACACACCACAACATTGTAAGATTGCAATTGATCATTTTGACTTCCTTGATTACACAACCGATTGTAGCATCTCAGGACCCTAAACTAGATCTCACAAACAAAGAACTTATTGTAGCATCATATCCTCATAATACCACAGACCAAAATTTCATCATAGAATCATTTCCTTAGACACATCTTATGATCTTATGATCATTCTTCCTTTCATAACTTTGTGCCCTTGCCAAAGAAGCTTTGTGATGTCACAATAACCCTTCATTGTCATAACAATGGGATATCACCATCTGACCTTTGTACTTAGGATCTTATGATACCATCCCCATTGTATGGTCATAGACCTTTAAATTTTCCTTCACTCTCTAATGACAAACTATTTTTTATAGCATCATCATTTCAACTCTTCACATCCCATTAAACACTTATGATCTTACAATCGTGCGACTAGAAAAATTGATGATCTTATGACTCAACTTAAGATTTTAATCTTCATTTCTCAACTAGGAGATCATACGACATCCTTGTGACATCATAACACTTTGCTTCTCAGCCTCCCTATCATATAAACAAAGCATTTATTGTAGTATCTTATCATTGTAGCATCAGAACTCCAAATTAGATTGTAGCACTGCCAGCCCAACTTTATTGCATTGTGATCTCTTGGCATGGAAGACCTTGTAAGATTGTAACCCTCATCTTTTGGCTAATAATTATTGAATGAATCAAACTTTCCTTATATGATCAAAACTCCTTCGAAAAAATAAAACTTGACTCACTATGTGATCCTACGATCTCTTAATGCTACGACCAGACCCATTTGTTGTGATGATGTGCCAACACTTTAGAAACTACCTTTTCAAATGAAAATATATATTGCTTTATCGACCAAGTATCATGCAAACTCATTTGAAACCTAACCCCACCTTTTTTGTTGACCTTTCAATCTTTCCTAGAGCATGCCACATGTCAGCTTGTGATTTGTTCCTCTACTTTGGCTTCAACATCTAGGCCCACCACGAAATGTGTCTTGATGACATTATGTTTCTATAGCTATTCATCATGCATATTTCATTAATGACATAACAATGCCCCTTGATTCTCATCTGATTGATGGCTCAGAAACATGCACAATCACTACCTAGAAATTGAATAGAAAAAGGGGCTTAAAGGAAAAATTTCAGCTAGTCGTACCTTCATACCACAAACCGCACAATTTTCCTAAATAGTTATGAAGATGCATAAACCATGAAATGTAACTGTTTCACATAGTTGCACCTCCATGAATTATTAGTAGTTAAAAGGCAACAAAGTTATGTCTCATAGTTGTCACAAGATCGTAACGTGGGGGAAAAATAATATAAAATAGACAAGGGGCCAAAAAATTAGGGATATAAGATATATGTGCAATGTTTTTAATGTATCCCTATAAAAGGCTAAAACCCTAAACCCTAAGCAAGATGAAGGCAAGGTAAAACCCTTAGGCTTTTGAAAATGAATTGCAATTATTTCTGAAACCTTGGATAGTCTAGGTAGAGAAAATTCTTGATTTTCACAAGTATTTGCAAATATTTAGGGTAAGTGGAAAATTAGGCCAACAAAGACTCTATCTAGGGATGCATGCCCCTTGTGGGCATGGCAAGGATTCAAAATCACTAGAGGAAGTAGACCACATGCCTGACAGCAAAACTTTCTCTAAATTATTGAAAATAGGGAAACCTAAATCTAACTATACAAGGTGATGGCCTTGGGACACCAAAACTTTCAAAAAAAATTACCTTTTTCAAGAACATGATTCTCATTTATATCTCTCTAAGGTAAGTTGTAAGTATCATTTTCACTTGTTTCACTAAACACATTAGAAGTAGATTATGTGAAACAAAAATATTCTCATAGTACATATAAAAAATTGAATCATTCTCTTGCTCACTATGGAAATTCATATTAGCATGCTCTTGAATATAGCAATCAAATTGAGAAGGCGCATGCACGCTATCAATTGGAAACATAAAGTGCTCATTTTCTACTTTGTTCACAAATTTGCACATGTCAAGAAAATGTAACTAATCTTGTGTATCTAGATGTGAAGGGTATATGAAATATAATCTCTTCCTACTTGTAGTCATGTTACTCATCAATTTAGACTTAACATTCATTGAAACTCCTTCACATAAAAAAATTGGTCAGTCACCGAGCTTGAAAGATTGTCTTAAAAATGTTGACACAAAATATGTTGATCACAATCATAGTCCTCATCTAAAAAAATATCAAAAGGAAACTTAAATTAATTGTTATAAGATTTATTAGCATATAAAGAAAATCCATGGTCAAATTGACAAATTTCATTATTTTCCTCTTCATCACTTGAAGCATCAAAACTCATTGCAACATAATCACCAACATGAGAAAAAACTAAAATAGCATGAAATTTCCTTCAATCACATCCCCCACATCTAACAAGTCATCATGTGCAAAGACATCTGAGGTACTATCAAATCCACCTCCAAAATTTGAAAACGATTGTTTTGATTTTGTATCTATTTCCACATCAAACTTTGGGGAAGTGACTTGACTATATGAAGAAACATTATAAGGGATATGAGCATCCTTAGAAGAACTTACATATTTTTCAAAATCACAAGCCAAAAAAGAAGAAATTTCATTAGGGCTCAAGAAGATTGCCACACAAATCTTCTCCTGGTTGTTATTATCATCTAGATGACATGAAGAACTTACAACAGTAGAACATTAGTATAACAATCTAAAACATCAAAATCATTACAATATTCGTTCTCATCATGGCAACAACTACCCCTACTACTATTATACACTTATTCAACTTTATGTACATTATCACAAGACTCATTTTAAATTACATATCCATCTTCCTAAGGCTAACTGCAATCATCTGGTTCACTAACATTTGAATCCACCTCTTCACACTTAGAAGAGAGATTATCATTATTTACGGATACATCATATTCATTACCATTAGTAGAAGATATAGCATGAACTCTATTACTATCACTTTCCATCTTCTTAATGAATCTTTTAGCTTGCAATAGCTCTTGTAATATTATAGGTGTTGGCCAATTGACTTAATCAGGCACTGTAATGTCAAGGAAAATACTAGGCAAGGAAGATTCCTCAAGTCTAGAATGAAAAGGCAACATGTTGATTACTGATCTAAACTTCAGATAACATTGTTCAACATTTGGACCCTAATTACTTCCCATTTCAATTCTTATGAATCTAAGAATCCTAATATGGATTTTCTTGTTCAACAAACAAATATTATTAATCACAATTTCCCAGCTTCCAAATCTTGCCAAACTAGCCTCAAATCTAAGAATTGACTCCATTATGAAATAAAAATTCTACCTCTTCTCTTAGTGTTGAAAATCACTAAATGAGGCACTGATTTCTAATATTTGACATCACATGAAAATAAAACTCGTGAAAAGAAAAATACCTTTTAGTGTTGATGCAAAACTTTTAATCTGTTAATTTGGCATGGGTGTGAACATGAAACTCTCTCACACCATTGGTTAAAACCTCATAGAGTTGCCACCTCCTTGAAGTGGACAATTAAATCACAATTGTGATTCCCTTTCTAACATTCAAGCTTCTTGTAATGGCAAAAGCATAAAACACTAAATATCAAATCAAGAAACCACACTTCTTTTCCAAGAAACTATCAAAAGCTTCAAATCTACCCATACAACTTGAAATTCCTTCAAAATATACAATGAAAATCAACTAGGATAACTTGCACAGAGATACAAAGTCACCACTCACATGTGTGAGAAATAAAACATAATTTGTCACTTGACAAAATCTAAAATAGACCTTCAATTGTAGGAAACATGCAAATCATCAAACTGCTTTTGTAGATTTATAAACTTGAAAAAAGAGAACAACCCTGTTGTTCATTATTGACTTAGCAAATAGGACTAAGATATTCAATTTACACTAGATATTCTTGTCCTTTTAATAAGTTTTACTACAACCTTATCCCAGTAGAATCGCCATCTTGTTGGCTTCTAAATTAATAGCTTCTGAATAACATAGTGATAAGAACACATACACCTAGGGGTAGCTAACTCCTATATTCAATACACCTATTTAGACACTAGGGCCAACTATAAGGTTATTTAATCTCCTTCTTCTCTTTAGAATTTTCAAAACCTAGGTCAATGGACCTCAGATTCATTTATATGGTACCAGTTCAAAAGCATACACTTGAATCTAACAAAGCAGATAATACCTTTAATCTTCTAATACTTACACAGACAACATGGGCATGAAATAGCTAATGACATAACCTATGAATTGGATAAGACAAGTGAGAGTAACTCTTTTAGCTATTTCAACATGAAAGGAAAAGACTTTAATTAGTGATGTTGATTATTAGCAAGAATAAGGTATGAACAACAAAACATGCATTCCCCAAGTTGATCAGTCCCTTACCCATTGGGCATTAAGTAAGTTAAATATACACCTGGATACCCAAATATACTCATATACTCATATATCTTATCTATCCATCCACCTTGCAAATAGACATTAGTGTTCATAAAGACCTCATATGCATGAAATATCCTTATCAAATAACCAGCAACCTTGTCAAATATATCAAGAATTTACTTGGCTCTTTGTTCCAATAGAAAAATGTACAAGACATACAGCTTTAAGGGGCTACAAAAGGGTTTAATTTCTTTGACCCTAAACCATAAAAATTACCACTCATAGAGATAGGAGATGAGAATTAGAATGAAACTAAGAAATTGGTTGTTCCTTGTATTCATTTCATTGAAACCAATACATTAGGTGTATACAAAACTTAGAAAAGGCACCATAGATAACTGTATAACTAATTTCTTACAAGAAAATATAATACTGATCTTCCTAATAGAAAAATACTAAAAAATATGGTGGAAATATAGCTCTAGATCCAACTTTGTTGTATCATAAACAAACTATAACCAGCCATTTCATTATCATCCTAGAAATCCTTATAAAGGATTACAACAAGCTATAGATGAGAGGACACATGTCATAATCTGACTGGAAAATAATATGTAGAGATATCAATGATATTACATTTACAACATTATTTGTATCAAGATGAAACCAGGACAATGATTGCTAAATCGGCATAGAAATATCTACTATAGGAGTCCTCAACATGATTTGGTTTGTCCTCTTCTACCTTTAATCATGGAATTCTCAACTGCCTCTACAACTGCATTCAAAATATTTACTTTTCTTTGGTGATCATTCCACAAAACTAATCTTATTTGATTTCCACCATATCCATACTCCACCAGAAAATTTGATCCTCAATCAAAATTGCTCTACTTCAAGCGATCAAATCAATCATTTGTTTGATGCTGCTTAGGTCCATGCTTTGTTTCTACACTATATCTTCATATTTCATTCACCACCTTAGGGTCAAAACCCTAGTTGACTGCCAAATGAGATCCACATATGCTGAAATTTGAATTTTTGTTGAACCTTTTCAACTCCTAATCTCATGCCATCACAATCATATGACAAACTAGAGAAGAAGCCCTTCATATCATCTTAGTAATAAAACACAAGCTTTACAATCTTATGATCATCAAACATTTTCACATTTTATCACAGCATCATGAGTCCATGGAAATTACCCTTATGATCATAAAATATACCAATTTATCGTGGCATCAAAATATACCTTCTAGTCATTTACAATCTTATGATTATCTCTTATGCTCCACTGGCATAGCATCTTATCCTATCTTCATTTCCCTACAATCTTATGATCACAGCTAGCCAAACCTTTTTGTAGCTTCAAAACATACTCTATAGCCATTTACAATCTTGTGATCGTCTCTTATAGTCTACTAGCATAACATCTTATCTTATCTTCATTTGCCCTACAATCTTACAATTGTGGATAGCCATTTACTTTTCTTTGGTGGTCATTCCATGAAATTGATCTTATTTGATTTCCACCATATTCTTACTCCACCAAGAAATTTTATCCTCAATCAAAATTGTTCTACTTCGAGTGATCAAATCAATCATTTGTTCAACACCACTCAAGGCCATGCTTTGTTTCTG